>JAJKFI010000012.1:2611802-2753377 GCA_029204185.1 Lerista edwardsae
ACACACACACACACACACACACACACACACACACACACACACACACACACACACAAATATACCGTATAAATCATATAACGTATGAAAGTACTCTTTTTCCTCTCTAGATGCTTATACTGAAGATGATCTCATGTTGTACTGGAAGAATGGAAATGATTCCTTAAAAACTGATGAAAGGATATCACTATCCCAGTTCCTTATACAAGAGTTTCACACCACCACCAAGCTTGCCTTCTACAGCAGCACAGGTGGGTGACTTTGCATGATGAAAAATATGGTGACGCTCTGTTTTAAGATTATGGGATCAACATTATCTTCTCCTAGAGAAAATGGCTTTGGACTGATCAAAGAGGCCACAATGTGACACACGGCCCAATCCTATATAGGCCATTTACGCCACTGAAATGGTTGTTCCAGTGGCATAGACAGCTTTACAGCTGTCATTAAGCTACAATGTCAGACAGTGCAGCCTGCAGGGGAAGAGAGAAGATCTGACATGGAAAGGGGGCAGGTTTGGTGGTGACAGCAGCACCCACCAAATCCTAACCCCTTCCTTCCTGAGCCTGATCCATCCTGGGCTCGGTGTCACTGGCGCAGGTCCAAGTTGACCTATGGTGGCAGTGTTGTCTTTTCCAAGGAGGCGTCCTGGTGCCAAAAGTCCCCTGTGAGATACAATGGACGCCATATTGGCTCTGCTGTATCACTGTGAAGGGAATTAGGTGGGATTGTTCTGACAGCGTTGTGATGAAAAGGTTATTTGGCAAAGAGTAAACATATGACAAAAACTTCAGGGTACTAAAGAAATTGTGACTTGGATGGGTTGGGTGCCCAACTGGTAGGTGCAGACCAATCTCAGTAGGAGGCTTGGCTACTCCAGACACAGTGAAGGATTCAAATCCGCATCACCACATGCCCATTTGGTAATGGTGGTTTCAAACAAAGGACAAAGCCTGCGGCAGGAAGATAGCCTAGCAGTTTTCACCCTGCTGAATCATCATAGGGAGTGGGGGGGTGAGTTTAGAAGTGACCACAAAATAAGGAAAAATAGGCAATAAATGGGAGTGGCAGAGAAATGGCATTTATCATGCATGTCTATATTATTACAGGAGCAGATTGGTATTTCTTAAGATTTTGTAAGAAACCTGGCTTATATAAGAACATGTCAAATTGCGCTATGGGAATTATATTGTTTAATAACTCAAAGTTTTCCTTGGAACTTATCCTTGCCTTCTTCCTCCTGTCTCCTCTAGGCTGGTACAACCGTCTCTACATTAACTTCACTTTACGTCGCCATATCTTTTTCTTCTTGCTCCAGACCTATTTTCCTGCCACTCTGATGGTGATGCTTTCTTGGGTGTCCTTTTGGATAGACCGCAGAGCTGTGCCTGCAAGAGTTCCCTTAGGTAAATGAACATACAGGTGGTTGCATTTGAACTCTTCTATTGATTTATTTTGATTTTAGGGTGTTTCCAATCTAGGGGTGTCTTTCGGAAAGCAAGGTGTAGTGATCATGCCTTTGGCCGGAATTCACTCCCCTCATTCTACATAGGATAACAAGTTCTTAGATAACCATGTAGGTTGAATGCCTCTTTTAAATGTTCAACAGTTCCATCAGTTAGTATAGCTGAACATTACCTCCTTGTTTTGCATCACAACTGTATGTTGGTTACTGTAATTCAAGCACATGGAATCTAAAGAATGTACATTTCTGAGTTATGTGTGTGCTCCCTAAACATACCCCTCCCCAAACCCCATAAGTTGTACCTTTGTTTAAATGGCACCTGACTAACTAGAGAACAATACCAACCAATACTTCAGTTCACACTGTACAAGTTATTCTAGAATGTAAATTCCCTAGCATACTTATGGAAAAGCCTTCAGGGTGAACAAGAGTTGAAAATTACATAATGGTAAATGTTAAGGAACCAACATTACCATGGCTAACAGCACAATCCAGTACATGTCTGCTCAGAAGTAAGTCTCATTGAGGCCAATGGGATTTATTCCCACATAAGTGTGTGTAGGATTGCAGCCCTAATGCACCAAAGTTGGCCATTCTCTTGAAATGTCTACACTATGTGGTAGATTGGTAGATTCCTCATTTCTTATCTTACTCAAGATTCAACTGCAATCCTTGGCAGACTAATGGAAGAAATCCCCACAAATAGGGGGGTTAAACAAGGCTGCTTACTAGCACCGACCTTGTTTAACTTATTTCTAAATGATATGGCATCTTGTTTAGAACATACTGATGGTCACCCTCCTAAACTCGGTAAGCAAAGAACCCCTTTATTACTCTATGCTGATGATGCTGTCCTTTTGTCTCAGACACGCAGAGGCCTACGTAACTTGATTAACAAGTGCCTAGACTACTTCGCCACCAACAAATTACAATTAAATTACAATAAAACTAAGATTATGGTGTTTGCCAAAACACGGAAACCACATAGCTGGACTTTCTCAGGCAGGGCGATTGAGCAGGTGCAAACTTACAAATATCTGGGCATTCATTTTGCCTATAACCATACTTGGACGCACCATTGCAACTTGGTACTAAATTTAGCAAGAACATCGATGCAAGCCATTATTAGATTTTTCCACAGTAAAGGGGGCCAATATATACCGGCAGCACTTACAGTTTTCAAGGCCAAAACCACCTCCCAAATTTTATATGGAGTACCTTTATGGATGAAAGCCTTTAACGATGCTGTAGAACAAATACAATCTGTCTTTCTAAGGAAAGTTTTAGGCCTCCCCAAATGTGTCCCATACTCAGCGCTATGTCTGGAATCGGGCCAAACCCCTGCTTGAGACACAGGCTTGGTTGAGAATTTCCAAATTCTGGCTCAAAGTACACTTTAACACCGACCAGAATAATCTACTGTTCCATCTACTGAAAGATCCGTACTTTCCAGCTGATAGCTGGATAAAGAAAATGATGAGTATTGGAGTCTGGGCTGATATTATTGGAGCGGCTACCCAGAATGAGGCCTTTTATACCATCAAAAACAGATTATTGGACATCCAGCGACAAGATCTGATGAGCTCAGCCAACAAATTTTGCTCACCGCTCTACTTGCATATCCCGGTCACAATTGGGAAAATCCCACCATACTTTGCAATACTTGAAAAACCCCAAGAAAGAAGGGCATTTTCTTTAGCGCACTGCAACGCCCTGCCATCGGCGGTATTGAGAGGTAGATTCAACAGTATACCAATGCAGGACAGATTGTGCTCTTATTCAACTAATGAGATTGAATCAATTGAACATCTATTTTTCCGTTGTCCCTCCCACGCGGAAGCTCGGAATAAACTCCTCGATCCAGCGTATTTTAGGGCCTCAAAATTACCCGAAGCCCTGAGATTGAGAAAACTGTTGGCATCGACGGACCCGATTTTAATAAGGAAGACAGCGACTTTCCTAAACTCCATTGTGAAGGCAAACCAGCAGAGTGGAACTAACACCTAGAATTGGGTTGCTCCTATCGATGAAGATTTGACATTGTTTTTATGTAATGTTTTTACTTGTATGCCAATAAAGATATTAATTATATTATATTATATTATATTATATTATTATTATTATTATTATTATTATTATTATTATTATTACTGCAATCCTTGTCTAGCCATAACTAACCTATGGGTCATAACTACCCATGATGATATTATGATTAATACTATTGCGATAGATTGTTGTATAATAAGCTTCCTATCTGGCTCTCATTAATCCAATCTGCAGTTTTTTAAAATTTTAGATCTATTCTCTGCCCTGATATTCCAGTAAGGGTACATAATCCACCTGGAGGAATGTTCTCTCTGCAAATCATATGCAATTGTAATTAATTTATAAATTAACGATGTACATTGTTTACCCGAAAATAAGACCAAGTCTTTATATTAATTTTTGCCCCAAAAGATGCATTACGGCTTATTTTCAGGGGATGTCTTATTTTTTCATGTACAATAATCTACATTTTTTTCATGTACAACAATCTACATTTATTCAAATATAGTGACGTCATTTTCTTCTGGAACGTTGTCATAACTCTCCAAACCCCAAATTCCAGCCTGAATTTCTTGCGACTCCATTTCCTGTAGAGCCATTGGCCCCACTCGCTCATGTCCAACAATAAAGCTCTCCTTAAATGAGCACGTCTTGTCCATGTAGCCTGCTTGTAGTGCATTGGCAACACAGCTGGAAAATCATGCTAGGGCTTATTTTCCGGTTAGGTCTTATTTTGGGGGAACAGGGTAATTATGTTGTGCATTTTCTTTCCTCTATTCATATTAATCTACACAGCCAAGGGTAGACATTCGTGGCTAGAAAGAGCACTTAAATTACAAGCTTATACTGTTTATTCAAAAACAAATTGGGGCTTACTTCCAGAAAAGCGTGTACAGGAATACAGCCTTAGAGCCCCATCTTAACCGCATCTTTGCCACCAGAAATAGTATTCCAAAGGTGGGAGATGCTTTATAGCTGACGCACAAGGCCGGCCCGCAGCGTGCTATGTGCAGGGGAGCAATAGCAGGGAAGGGCACTGATGTTCATGGATTGCTTGTTGTGAAGACAAAAGAAGGGGAGGAAACATGTGCATCAGAGTTTCTTGGAGGGTGGTATAGAAATGTGAAAATAAATATGTCGTGGGGGTGTCAAATGTCCTAGGTATGCCACTGTTGGACTGTTTGTGTAGTTCTGTGCCCAAAGACAGAATCATCTGTCCATTGTGCACCCACGGATCAATATATGCTATCTATGCCACACTGTGTCACATACAAACAGCAGGTTCACAACAGCATAGCAAACGGAACTAGAAAATTCAACACAGAAACCAGCTAATATGGTATTTTTTTCCAACTTGGTTGACTGTTTGGGGTGCACACTCTAACTTGTTTCAAAATGAATATAACAAAATGGATAATCGTTTGTCCACAGGAATCACAACAGTGCTGACCATGTCGACCATCATCACGGGGGTCAACGCCTCCATGCCTCGGGTGTCCTACATCAAAGCGGTGGACATTTACCTGTGGGTCAGTTTTGTGTTCGTCTTCCTTTCAGTGTTAGAGTACGCGGCCGTGAACTACCTGACTACTGTACAAGAGCGCAAGGAACGGAAGCTGCGAGACAAGGTAAACAACATACGGTACTTGAACGCCAACTGTATTATCTTGCTGTCATCTGTACAATCATGCACAGTAGTTCTCTCCCTACTGCAGTTGGGAAGCTGAGGCTGGGAGGAAGTTTCTTGCATTAGGCCATCTAGTGCAGTATTCTTTAGCCTGTAGTTCATGACCACAATGGGGTCACAAAGCCTCATTTGGGGGGGTTGTGGCAAAACCTATGCAAGAGCTTGGATCCAATCCAATAATGGTACTGTCTAATCAAAACCAAGTTCTTGATATGATCCTGCACAGCCTCTTCTTGTTAATTTACCCCACAGATACTAAGGCTGAACCTGCTTAGGGTGCTACCTCACAGGGTTGTTGTGAAGACACAAGCAATGGGGAACAGTGCTGGAAGGGACAGGGTCAGCAGTGTGTCCTCAGTCTCACACTTTATTGGGGTTGTGGCATAAAAAAGTTTGAAGACTACTGACTTAATGTGTATTATAATAAGACCATCTATTGCAGGTTATGCTTAGCATTATACTACACCAACTCTCCCAGATGTGTCCTACCTGCCATCTGAAGTGATACAGGCCATTCTGCCATCCCTGAACTTTTCTACCTTATTCTGCTGCAGGTCTAAAAGTTGGTCACAGATAGAGCTGCAAACACAGTCCTGAAGGTGATGAGTTTGGTCAAAACTCCGCTTGTAGAACTAGGAAGCCTTAGATAAAGACAGCCCATTTGTCTGCCCCCAATTTTTCTAGCCTAAGGTCACGATCCTAACCAACTTTCCAGAACCAGGGTAAGGGCAATACAGCTCCAAGGCTCCTTTACCTTGAGGAAGCCTCCGTGACTACTATTCCACTACAAGATGCAGCACATGCTCCATTGGCATCGCTATGCCAGTGTTGGAAAATTGGTTAGGATTGCGCCCCAAGTCTTCTGCTTACAGGAGCCAGAGAGACTACACTTACTTCTTTGAGAGTATAACTATACATGTCCCTTTTTTCCACAGCTTCCCTGCACTTGCTCACTACCTCAGACAAGACAAATGATGGGGATGGATGGTAGCTACAGTGATGGAGAGGTGAATGAACTGGGACAATATGTGTCAGAAAATGGAGATAAACAAGACAGAATGATGGTTCAACTGGCACTTGGCTCAGAAAGGAATTCAAGCAGGAGGAAAAACCAGAGATATAGCAGTATGAGGATTGACACCCATGCTATTGATAAGTATTCTAGAATAATATTCCCAGGCTCATACATCTTATTTAACCTGATATATTGGTCCATCTTTTCATAGTTACCAGTTTTTTTTTCTTTAGCCAGTTTCCACATGGGACATGTGTTAACTGTATGAAACTAATGTCTGTCGAGTGAATAAAAATTATGCTAGAGGAGACTGTTCGGATAAAAGTGTTTGATGCATGAAATTGACAAAGACCCAGTCCTCTTCACAGTATTCTTCATTGTACTTGGGTTGATACAGAACTCCCTTTCTAGACCAAGTGAAAGTAATAAGAAATGAACCAAATATTATGACAAGAGGTCATAATAAGAGGCAGTGCAATAAAGAGTTTACAAAATAGGGATTTTTTCTGTTCAAGATTACTACAGAACATAAGTGATGAGGCAGAAAGTGAAACTGCTGCTTAATCTATGTTATAAAAAGAAATACAAGAGTGGACCATTTTAATACTCTATCCATATATACAATATTGTCAATTTTTCAGTATTTGTAAATAGCTATGCCTGTGAGTCTGAATACTGTATGTTTACTGTTACAGTCCGAATAGGACACAATTTTTTTTTTTTTGTTGCACACATGCATGTAGTTCTCGGCATTATTACCACCTAATTGCTTCTGGGTACTTGGACATCATGAGATCATTGAACTTTCTAACTGAATTCTAGGAATAATGGTTGGCAAAGGGAACCCCACACTGAACACTACTCTATAAGTAGCACCCTGGAATTTTGAACCAAAGTTCTTCATTGAAGGGTTGTGGCTCACAAGGGTCACAGTGGTTGTCATGAAAAGACAGAACAGGTGGTCTTGTCAGTTCTTTTCTCAGATTCAGGTATATTTGCCTTTAAAAACAATGCATGTACAATGTTAATGATTCAATAGAGTAACACTCGTAGAAACACAATCTCCAGTGTATCATTGCACTGAAATAATGACAATAATGAAACATGACAATAATGAAAGTATAACTGTATTTACTGACCTATTCACACTAGAGCAATTCCAGTCATAGACTGCTACAGAGATTATAGCTGAAGATGGTGCAAACAGGCCGACCTTCTAGTCATAGCAGTTGATAATGCAGAGGAAGAGCAGCTTAGAGTGCATCTCCAAAGTATAACAGATCTAAAACTGTTATTTCATGGGAAACAGTGAGACTCTCACTTATGCAATTTGTTTAAACAGTAGAGCTCAGACCTGCACTTTCCTCTAATCTTAGATCACAAAATAAATTCCCACACATGAGACCTAGGTTTTAAGACATTTATTTTAAAGCCTTTGGCAATTTTTGTTTAAAGTAATCTTACTATTAACAAGAGGACTGTGATTTCATGAACTTGATTGCACATTGCAGGGCTCAGAATTGAGCAAGAAAAAGCTATTTCAATTTGGAGTTTTAACAAGTCATAAAAGCAGCTAGGATAAAACACCTGGAAAGTATGACATGGATACATTTATGGTATGGAACTTTATATTCTGTTTAAAACTCGGAATGCTTCTATAATATATGGAACCCATCTATGATAAAGGCAGTTCAGAGAAGATATATGGGATTAAAATTTTCTAAATAGCAGTTTTTTGGAAGCCAGAGGCATGTGAAGAACACATTTACATAGAATCCTGGACCAGAATCAAAACTAAGGGAAAGGAAAAAAAAAGAAAACTTAAGATGTTTTTTAAAGAGCATCCCCCACATATTCAATGCTCTTATTCATTCATCAAAAGCAGGAGTCTCCAAACTTTTCAGTAGGTTTGGCCACACAGTATTTTTATTATATTTAATTATTTATTTATATTTTACCCCTGCTAACTGGGCAAGAGGCACTTTTTCAAGTGGTGCTTCTCTTATATTTAGCAGGGGGAGAGTAATTGTCTCTATTCACCCCTGCACAATGTCTTTTCTAGTGGCTGTTGCTGGTGGTGTTCTGCATTTTTTTTTTTTTAGATTGTGAGCCCTTTTGGGACAGGGAGTCATTTAACTTTGTTATTACTATTTGCCTGTAAACCCCTTTGTGAACTTTGTGTTGAAAAGCAGTTTATAATACTGTTGATTGAGTTTTGCAGGCCAAAAAAAAAATCAGTTTTATATAGGGCAGAGACAAGCAATGCATGGCACGCTGTCTGATGCATTGAAAAACCCAATTTGTCATGGTTTATGCACGTGCAAAATGACTATTTGCTCAGTGCGATCATTTTACCACACTGTTAAAAATCAACATGCAGAAACCCCATTTATTTTACGAGCAGCGTAAAGTTAACATTGAATGATTATGGTTTGAGGGTCTTCAAGTACACGTACACGGCTGAGGTGACTGAAAATGAGGGTTAGCCAAGCTTACACCACTCTGGCCCTATGGAAAGGACTGTGATGGCTAGAACTGTGCATGCGAACTGTACAACTGAGGGGTTGGAAAAAATTTCAGTTGCTAAAGACCAGATGTGGGCCCCAGGCCATAATTTGGAGACACCTTTTCTAACATGAATAGGCAAAGTAGGTTAGACAGCCATGCGGAATACTCAATCGGTACTTATATACCGCTTTTCAACACGAAGTTCACAAAGCGGTTTACAGGCAAATAGTAATAATAAAATTAAATGGCTCCCTGTCCCAAAGGGCTCACAATCTATAAAAAAAAAAAGGCAAACCACCAGCAACAGCCACTAGAAAGACTGCGCAGGGGTGAAGAGGGACAATTACTCTCCGTCTGCTAAGCATAAGAGAAACACCACTTGGAAAAGTGCCTCTTGCCCAGTTAGCAGGCTCAAAAAAGCCTGTGAAATTACCAACACCTCCAACTTCAAACCTGTAGCTTCAGTTTAAGAAATGATCAGTCAAACGCTTTTTGAATCATAGCAGCTTTGTGAGGGAACTGGTTCACTAAGCCCATTATGGACTTTTACGGCTGCAAAAATGTGCAACTATGTCCAATGATATGTCTAAAAATGGGAGGCTGGATGAAAAAGCCTCCTCACTTTCCTGTCTCCAGGACTCAGTTTTGCAAATCAAAAAATGGTTGAATTACACAAAATGAGGTATTTTTCAAGTTTGTTTCAAGTTGTAAAAATCCAGAAATTTTGGCACAGAAGGTTTGCTGTTTTAGGCTGGAGTATAAGTAGTCATGATCAATAAAAATCAAAGAACAGAGTTTGGTTTTAATCAGGTATCTTCTGGCGATTCCAGTCAGCATTTTTCCTTTCCACTTTGCATTTCAGTGCTCCCTCTCTTCGAGCTGTGCTTGTCTGAAGTCTTCTTGGACTTTATCCAGCAAGCCTGGGCTAAAGATAACATCTAGAGCAGTCATTGCCAGTGCTTTAGCTGTACGCAAGGCATACTGCTGCGCTACTTCTGAACCTGAAGAAAGACCAACATTCAGATTAGCACAACTACCACACTACATACATAAAGACCAGTTCTGCAACCTAATGGTTCCACCACACTAATTTTTCAAAGTAATAAGAATACAGCAAAGCAAAAATCTTCACTGACCTGCAGCTTCTGTGAATTGCTCAGTATGATTCAGAGCATCTGAGCCAATATAAAAATAAGAATGAATTCCAGGAACAATAAAGGAGACATTCCCAAAGTCAGTCGAAGCTAAATAATTTAAGAAAGGAAGAACAATCAATTGGACCTTAAAATTTTATTAAGTTTTTTGTTAAGTAAAGGCATCCAAGCAAAATATTCAACTTTTACCTTGGTTCTCAGTGCAACTGAGCTCAGTACCTTGGCTCTTATGCAGAGCCAAGCAGCAGAGTTTGCTTGTTGCTCACATCAATCGATAAACACACATTCTAATAAAAATAGGGTATGCACATTTACAGGCATTACCAGACAAACAAAAATGTTAAAACGTCTTACAACCCACATGGGAATTCATCTGCCATGTCACAACACTAGCCTCAAACCAGGGAGACCAAAGAATGGGCGCAATCCTAACCAACTTAATCACCACGCCAATGGGGCATGAACTGCATCCCGCAATTGGAGCCAGGCAGTCACGGAGGCCTCCTCCACATAACAGAATGCTTGTTACCTAAGAGCTGCACTGCAATTACTCCGGTGCAGAAAAGTTGGTTAGGATTGCACCCTCAATGTTGAAGTAGAATGTTTCCTTGCTCTCTGAGAATACCACAACCTATTCAAAAATAAGCAAATAAGCAGAAATCTTGGTTACCTAATGGAGTACTCAACGAAACATCTGAAAAGTTCATTCCAAGGCTCTTTCCATTTTCAATGTAGGTTTGCTCCAGGCATTTATTTTGAAGCACATTGTAATAGTCTGGATGCTTGCTTTTTAACTCCATCTGAGAAGTTAAAAGGAATGTGTGAAAGAGTACACATGAAAAATCTTAAACCAAAATTTTATTTCTTCAGATTAAAGTTAGTGAACTGAACCATAGCCACCCACTCGTGTGAATCAATTTCACTTTCCATCGGACTCAATATATTTTTCCTTATCAGCTATCAGATTGTCAGTTTCTTGACCACCAACATGGAGGTCACAACCCACAGTTTGGGAAACACCAGCTTAGTGGATGGCTTCAGGAAACTTCAACTTCAGCTCCCATCCTCAAAAGGCTCAAACAGTAACAAATTACTGTGTGAAAATGTTCACACAATAATCCTTAGTGACGCTATAAGGATTAACAGTAAGATGACTGGGCTCTGTGTAATATCTAGCAATATTCCATTGGCAAAATCTCTTACTTTGCAACCAGTAGCTTGAGCTGCAGCCTTCAAGCAGCTTTCTGCTTTCTCTATCAGGAGAGGCAGTTCCTTCAACCGAGGTGTACGCAAATAAAATTCTACCTCTGTGTAAGCAGGTATGATGTTAGGTTTCTCCCCACCTTTTTTTATTATGCCTGCAAAATAAAAGCCAATTTCAACAAAAAGAAAGCTACACAGTGATAATCATCATTTTTACTAGCATAACATAGCTTGTTGGTGTGATTAGCACTGTGCTATTTTCAAGTTTTGATTTGCAAAATTGATTTGTCAAATTTCAGTTGCTAGCTGGATTGAAGGGAATTCTATTTCCAAGCATATATACAACTTTGGTGTTGCAGATTTACCAGAGAATTGATTTGCTGGTCTTGAAGATCATCAGTCAATCAACTTGATTGAGGCTGTAAGTCCCACACGTGTGTTCCCACCTAATTCAGTGGGACATGCACAGAATCAAGTTGCACCGTTCTGACTTAAAGAGGTCAGCTTCTATGGCTCACCATGGACTCTCCAAGTTGGTTTCATTTGCTGCCTTAAAACCGACAGATTGTTGTATGCAAGAACAGCAGCATCTAATGCATTTACTCCTTCCCAAGGGTAAGCAGCAGCATGAGAAGCTTTTCCATAGTATTTCACAGTCAAACTAGAAAACAAAATACACCTCTGCCCATCCAGACCTCTGGAATATAGTAATATGAGTGAGTTTGTTCACTCTCTCTACACACACACACAAGCTTATCCTTACCTGGCGTTGCCCGGGTATCTATGTATCCCAAGCTTCTATTAGATAGGAAAAGGAATGAATTCTATAGTGTAAAATCGAAGTAATTTTATGTACAGGAAATTAAAAGTATAAGTACAGTATAAAAATTATAAAGTAAAATCTTTTACAAATTCACTATAATATTAACGGAAAACTTTGGTATAAAGAACATCTTTAGTTTCACCTCCAGGAGCAAGAATAAATAAATTCTTGGGTGAACCCACTTGAGCAAGCAACAGAAAGTTGTCCGTGGGAGAAACATGGCGATCTAAAATCCACTCAGCAGTACTTAATAGACTGCCCCTGTGACTTGTTGATCGTGATCGAGAATGCAAGTTTCACTGGAAATTGCAATCTCTTAAAATTAAAAGGGAGATCCGTCAGAATGAGTGGTATCCATGGGATAAAAACTTTCACCCTCTCCCTTTCTTGTTTAGATAGTCACTTCAATTATATTACCCAGCATCTTCTTGACACACAGCCTTGTGCCGTTGCAAAGTTTTGGTGGGTCGAGGTTCCGTAGTAAAATAATTGGAGATCCCACTTTAAGTAAAAGACCATGTGGTGGCAATCCAGCCGGATCAAGTGAGTTTAGGAAGTCTGATGGGAAATTGATGACCTCATAGGCATCTACTACAGAATGATAGACTTGTATTCAGTGACTACGCCAGGTAATATGGCAAGTATTTGACTGGAGTCCAAGACCAGGGCATAATGATTTCTAAGAATTTCAAGAAGGTTCTACAGAGTTCTATTTGTTCTATTCGACTACACTTGGACCTAAATGTCATCAGTACTGTCACCAATCAGCTTAGCGACCCCAAAAACTATGGATTTGATAGTAACGTCGGTCATTTTGGACATTTTATTTTTCACCCCTTCTCACCCCCCCCCCATGCTGATGGGGGCTGAACATGGACTTAAACGGCATCAGGAGTGTCACTATTCATCTCAGCGACCCCAAAAACCATGGATTCAGCACTAATATCAGTCATTTTTGATTATTTTTACATGTCACCCCCTTCTTACCCTCACCCCTAGGGGTGCTAGGGGTGTCTTACCCCCACAGTATTTCTTTCCAGACTGTAAGGCATTGGCCAGACTGTAAGGCATTGGTGTAAATCACTCCAGGTATTCCAGAGTTATGCTGGAACATACATACACACACGTCCATTTATATATAGATATAAAAGATATATAACTTCATACACAAAGATGATTAGAATTATTAAACCTAAAAGGTCCAATCTTCTGCAGAATTTTGGCAACTTACACTTCACATTACAAGGCACAATCTTGGTAATATTTGTACTACAATATTAACAATAAATTGAGATGTGTACAGTATTATTAGCTACTCGAGCTTTACATTGGCCACCAAAACTGCAATTCTATACACTTCATTTACATATTGCCATTGCTTCAAAAAGCTGAGGCCAGCATTCAGAGTTCCCCTTCTTACAAGCTGGTGGAAGATCCCCAAGCAAACTTTGACAGATTTTGATTTAGATTGCCCTGATTTAGTCCACTTCATTTTGTGAGCACAAGCCTCACTGATTTCAAAAGCTACTTACCTACTAAGAAGTATGGGTAGCAGGAGTCACCAGTTGGAGGCCCAACAGATGCATCCAATATTCTGAGGGATACCAGCTGCTCCAACTTGCCAGACAAGATAATGGAGTGTGTGGAAGGATGGTAACTTGCTGTAACCTACTTGGGGAGCAGGAGCGGGGAAGAGGCTGCCTTGCTCAGAGTTGTTTTCTCATAGAACTAGTGCTAATTAGGGGTATATAGTGGAGCTACATCATACCCACATTAATTCAGCTATCTACACTCAGTTAAAAAAAAAGAACAATTTAAGTAGAGCAGGCAGTTCTGCCCATCATTCCTCTCAATTAGCATATGCCCGAGAGGGGATAGGAGAAATTAATCTGCTGCTACTTCTACTATTCTTAGTTCCCAAATGTCATTCATTGTGAAGATATGCACAGTAGATTTAACAATATGTACAGTAAGTACGACTATACACAATTTTTACCTTCTAAGCTGCCTGCATCCAAATAAGATGCAACTCTGTTGTGGATTGCTTTATGTAATTTCAATCCTATACGTCCTTCAGTTGTATGGTTGTTACAGCATGTGTTTGGATTCCCCATGTTATTCAATTATTTTGCATGGACTTATTTATATAATAATTTCACTAAGTCATTTTAACAGTACTCTTCAGGGGTAGAGAATGACTAAACAACACACTTTGCCATAAACTTAATCGTGTTGTGATGTAGTGTGATGATGTTTTCTTCCTATTCCAAGAAGCAGATTGCTTACTCACTTATGATGTGTCAGAGCAGGCTTATAAGCCATGTCTTCCTGATATGGGTGAGCCATAAACACAACATCCAGATTGTCAAAAGCGCCAGCATCAATCAGTTTTGCTTTGCCTGCTGCCCCTTCTTCTGCTGGTGTACCTATAACACTGACCTAGAAATAAGAAAAGTGGTATTCAAATTCTGCTTTTTGGGCAGAGTAGAAAGCAATCACAAGTCATTCACATGCACACTCCCTTTCCCAGCCCCCAAACCCCATCTTGAGAACAAGAATGACAACTAAGGCAGCAACTGGGGAAAGTCCTTAGATGTGTTTAACTCTGCCGTGAATGTTAATCGCGTCATATCTCTAAATGCAGGTCCACTTCAATGGCATACAAAGCAGGGAGTGCAATTTGAAGAGCACAGGCATGTCAAACCTTCCCTACTACACCACATCCTTACTCATCAGCCAATTTTCTTTAAAATAGGTTCACCTGTGGCACTGAAGGGGAGCAGGGGAAGCCTTGGTAAATGAACTGGGACAAATGAAAAAGCAGATGGTTGAGCAACTATGCACTTCAAATACTATATATTTGTTTAAAATGTCGGTTTCCTATTTTTCTATTCCATCAACAGGATAATCAAAGTACTACACAACAGGAGTCAGCCACCTAAGCATAAATAACCCAACAATACATAATTCGAAATAGCTAAGTAGAGCAAAACCCAAAGCAAGGCAAAGTTAACAAGCAGCAGGATGATATTCAAAGTCCTAAGGTGCTTTAATTAAGCCTTTGAAAACGACAGAGCGCTTTGGGGGAAGAAAGACCCAGGTTGAAAGTCAGTCATCTGCTACCACTGCCCGCAGCCATGGTATTACAGCTACACACGGTCAAGTAAACCATCTTCTCTCAGAACTACACTCTGCCCAAGGAAAATGACATCAGGTCCTTGACAGAGGCTGCTGCACCAACAAAACGGCCCTCTCGGGCCATACCACGCGATGGATTCACCTGGACGGCGGGGGCGCGGGGGAGGAGGCCGGCGGGGGGCTGGCGGAGAGCCTCCAGGGCGCCCTTCAGGCCCAGCGCGGCGGCGGCGCCCACCTCGGCGATGAGGTTGTGCCCGCAGGCGTGGCCGAGGCCGGGCAGCGCGTCGTACTCGCACAGGAAGCCCAGGCGCAGCGGCGCGGCCGGCTCCGGCTCCCGGGGCCCCTGCGCGGCCGAGGCGGCGCCGTCCCACTGCCAGTCCGCCCGGAAGGCCGTCTCCAGCTTGTAGCGCGGCTGCACCGACCACGACGGCCCGCAGCCGGCGAAGAAGCGCGTCAGGGCGGCGTGAGCCTCGCGCTCCTCGTAGGCCAGCTCCGGCCGGCTCCAGATCTCCCGGCTCAGCGCGCCCAGCCGCTCCGACGACGCCTCGATGCTCTCGGCCGCCCGCCGCTTCACGTCCTCCAGGCGCAACGCCATCAGCTCCCCGCAGAGCTGCAGCAGCCACTTACGCAATACGGTGGAGGAGCCGCGAGGGACACTTAAGTGGAACTCGAATTCCCGCCGGCACACTTCGATTGGGCACCTACTCTCCGCCCCCTTCGCAGGGCTTCTGGGAATTGTAGTTCTCTAGCCAGTCTCCTCCGCTTGCGCAGCAGACCAGTTGCCGGAGAACCACACTTAACGCAGTGATGCATTGCGCCGAAAGCTTCTTTCACGCGGCCACTCATGTGGCTCTCGAAGGGCTGGGTCTTTCTAACATTCCAGTCCAGTCACTGCAGAGCAAATGTAGCGCAGTCCTTTTTTGTGGGAACCGTCCTGGACAGGCAGGCGTTGTGCTAAGGTCAAACGATACTGGCAGCTGCCTGGTTGAATCGTTCCTTTTTGAGCGTCAAAGTTTTAACTGTATGCATACCGCTGTGGGATTATCTGTAAACTGCGTCCAAGAAGACGCTACATAACTGATCTGCTTATAGGTGATCTGTTTTCAGCTGTGTTCAGTGTCAGTTTCATGTTACCATTGTTTTAGGCTATGCAGGTTGTTTGATGAGGTTTTCCATAATAGCCTCAAGCAATTGTGCAGACCCAGAAAAGGAATATTTAAAACAAACAAGAGGGCACTACGGACAGCTTTCTGGCTTTTGGCTTATTTATCTGACAGCAGTTAACCTTTCACAAGGGGAATGTTGCTGAGTATTTAATAAATTATTGCAAATCCCTCTTTGGCTCACAGCCTTGCCTGATTAAATGCTGCTCTCAAAACATCACCAGCATAATCCCAAAAGAGCATTATTTTGTTTTCCAGTTTCCTTTTTGTTTCTTTAATATTTCAGCAGTTTTGAATTCCACAGGGCTCAGCTGAACACAATACAATGTTGTCATGCTTGTGTGACACAAACTGAGATGGTTGCACTAGGATCAATACAGAAGTTCACAGAACTGCCACTAAAACCCATGTGTTTACTTGCAGGTGCTGCTATTTGTTATACATGTTCTTAGCATTGCAGCCTTCAGGGTCTACATTTTTCCCCCACAACACTTTTAATATTACAGTGCTTAGAACAACTCTTAAATTAGGTATCTTGATCAAGTCATCATAAGGTTAATTTTATTGTTTTGTTCTCCCACACACACCCCACCCCGGAAATAGAAGAATATTAATTTTTCTGCATCTTTGTGAACAGTTTGTGATTTAGGTACAGTATTTATATTTTATTTAATAAGCTTTCCAAGTACAAATTTGAAGATCTGATATGTAGAGGTGGTTGTTTCTGATAAGATAGGATTATAGCCTTACTTAACACAATGGACTGACTAAAATAACACCATTTTCAAACACCTCTAGGTATAGATGATTCAACCATGGAAAAATAAGGCCCTGTACAGCAATCATTTAGCAAACGATTAGGTGGGGCTCTCCCAAATCAATCTGGAAATCAAGATGCCAGATGGAACCTTAGAAACAAAAACCTATGGAAACATTCTAGATTTTTCTAGGAGTTACAACTGGTTCCATTTCTGACATGCTTTCCATATTTTCCCACCACCATTTCAGTTTGTACCTAATAAGCTAACTCTGCAGTTTTAAGTACAGACACAGCCTTCACAACATTTAATATCAAACTAGTTTACCAGTTCTTGAGAGTTGGTCAAAAATGGAAAATGGAAAAATGGTGGGTGGCTGAAGCATAGTAGTTACAGCTACTGCAACCAAGACAAACGTGGCAATACTGGATCTGAAACTGGCAAAGGGCTCTCAAGTGCCAGGGTGCAAGCAGAATCATTTAAATTAAATTTGATGGGCAGGATGTTCCAATGTGCATCCCATGCCCACTGGGTGCAGAAAAGGCATCCATGTGAACTGCAGTCACCTTTGAAAAATTCCATCTCCTTGTGCCTTTTGAAGGGAGGAAAGAGAGGGGCAAAAAGGAGAGTTCTGCAACCCAATTAAGTCTTGACAGACACATGAATTACCAGTTTTGACAAGTTCCTTAGAAGTGATACTGCAAAGAATCTCCCTTATTGCCTGGCATTATCCTAGTCCAGCATTTTCAGAGTGTGTCTTAGTAACCCTGGGGATCCATGTGACACCATTAAGTGGCCACCATCTGCCCCCTCTCTGGTTTGAACTGGCACGCCAGTGTTTCGGGAGACTCCACACAGTCCTGGCAGGGTTCTGACTCCTTTTAGGAGGTTAAAGGGCTTCAGAGACCCAAATGTTTGAGCACTGCTGTCTTAACTAATCAGCAATAAAGATGCATATCACATTTTTCCTTCCAGCTATTGCAGAAGCTGAGTGGCAGACTGCAGATGCCACTATTTTAACATGGCTGGGAAAGCCCAGTAATTGATAGCACTGACTGATACCTCTCACATCCTTGATTTTTTAAAATTTGTATACTGAATATAACATCTGGAATACAATACACAATACAATTCAATGATTTTATTTGTACAATCCAAGAAGTACTTATACACAGCATAACATTAACAGTGAATGCACTGTACAAAATAAAGTGATAGCAAATCAGCAGTGGATCACTAAAAAAAATACAAGAGAAAAATACAATATGCTCAAAGTTACTTACATCAATAGTTTTACTGTAGCACAAGTGTTTACCCAAATAAAAAAAATCCATTTACAGATGGCATAGGAGACTGCTTTAGCCCCTAAATATAGCTTTTATTCAAAAAATAGTTGCTACAAATCATTTTTCTGCAAAGTCTTCAGAAGAAATGGATCACTGAACTCTTGAAATATATTTGTGCACTTTAGCTATATATTCAAGTAACTCACCATTAAGCCATATATTTTATTGATTTGACATATTACAGGATTCTATTTTTATTTTACACATTTTTAAACTGAAGACAAATTCAAGAGCATATGGCATTTTTTTTGGAGCAGCAAGGACACTAAAAAGTCAAATACTGTACATCATTTACAGTATGCCATTTAACGTTATTATTACTATTTGCCTGTAAACCGCTTTGTGAACTTCGTGTTGAAAAGCGGTATATAAGTACCTGTTGATTGATTGATTGATTTACAATTTTTTGACAGCCTAAAAGTATAATTGGAAAACAAATTTGTCCTTGGCCATTGCCCTGGATCTAGAAAGAAGACTGGTACCTGATCTGGATTGGCATTGTTTAAGATAGCTAGGAAAAATTGATGCTAACAGTTCAAAAGGATATCAGCTAAATTCCATGAAGGATAACTCTACAGTGTATACTACAAATACCACAGGCAGTGGAATATGTGTGATATGCCGGGGCAGCAGTAGCACGGAATCGTGTCAGACTGATCCTCCTGAGTGACTCAACTCAGCAGACTAGAGGAAGAACCAATCTGTGGCATGTGTATTGTATGTTGTATGCCAAGCCCTAGGAAGTTATATTTTGGCCTTTACATATGACATCTTTGTCAAGAATGTCCACTACTGGTGCATAAACCACTAGTTAGGAGACCAAACTCTTAAAAGGCTTCACAGTAAGAAAAACAACAACAACAACAACAACCACAGCAATTGCATGTGTCCAGGACTGGTTGATATTTTAGGATTGGTTGACATTCTCAGGAGGATATAAGCCTGTGGGACACGCCTTATGCCTCAGCCAGCCATACACACTTCTTGCCCTACAAAGGGAGGATACCTCCCAAGGCTCTATTACCACAAGCAGTATTGCATCTGGTCAGATTTAAGGCATCCAAGATCTGCGTGGAAGTACTTACGTACGTATTCTATTCAGCTAGCATTCTCTTGTGGCCAGAGACCACTAATGCTGCACACACATGGCCACCATTGGTTTTTTTTAAAAAACATCCATGAGATAGCAACTGCATGAAATATCTGAGGGTAAATGTTTCTATGCAGCCTTTATTAAGTTTAAACAGAAACCATTTTCTGACCTATGTAAGCATTAAAAGCAACCTACATAGCTTCTGTATTAAGCTAAGGGCAAACGTATCCATACAGCTTGCAATGTTACGGTTCTCATTTAAGTTTTCATTTGGTTTTTCTATGTTGTGCCATGCAAACAGAAAAGATATTAATATTAACTGACAGACCTAAGAATTTGTCAGATCTATGCAAACACTTCAAAGATCAAATGAAAATTGTCATTTAAAATTATTTATTTACGATTATGCCTGAAAACTGTATCCTAATTAGGGCCAGGACAATCCATACCTTTCCACAAACACTCACAGTTAATCCTATGGTTCTCACTAGTGTTCAGATAAGAGGGCAGTTTACAAAGATATGTTCCACAGAAGGGTTGCTATCAGCCCACCTGGGAATGTAACCCACTATTCAAGAGCCTGAGGCATTCTTGCTCTCCCAAAGCAGGACACTGTGAAACTGTCAACATTATAATGGCAAAGAATAGATGGAAATGTTTATAACAATTTCCAGCAGTTGTCACTCAAAGGAGATTTTCTGAATGTAAGAAGCACAATCCAAAATGCGATGGGTACCTGACAAAAAGCATCAACACCATTGTCTTCTGGGCTTGAGTATACAGCTCCTTGCCATGCTGAAACAGAAACCCTTGCCCATTGTAAACAGGCCGCATACAGATAGCTGCAGAATTTAGTGTTCTACAGGAAGGCAAGCAATGTTAACACTTTAATATTTCTCACACCTGCTTATGCAGCAACATGTATGGCTAGTTTGAGGAAAACAGAATACCCCCTGAGCTCAATGAAATACTGAGTTCACCTTTGGTGCTAAGAGAGGGTTCAGTCACAAGTAAAGCTTACACAGTGACTGGGGCACCAAGTGCTTTAGAAGCCCCTGGTCCTGCCAGACTGGGTACTGATGGCTCCTCCTTCCTCCCCAATTATCACAACATGACCCTGCTTTCCCGGAAACACGTAATCCTTCAGAATGCCCATCCTCTCCTGAAATGATTATAATAACCACACTTAATTTGATGTCAATCAAAATGAATCCAATACATATTAAAAATACAGAATAAGATTGACATTCTTTTGTTTGAGACATTAAACTTTTAAAGGGACAAAGGAAAACTGTTATGGTATTGATACACATTAGCCTGTGATTCACATGGGTGTGATTTTTGTCCACTTTCTGTTTCAAATCAGAACGCAATATGTATGCAAATCTTCTAAGAGGATGCAGGAATAGTAGAAAAATACTGCATTTGAACAGTTCCAAAAGTTGTCTTTCAGTGCCTACTACATTCTAACAGCTTGTACTCAATGTTCAAAATCCTACATCTACGAACAGTTATTAATGGTGATGCTACAATGCTAGAGCTCAAACTGTATTATTGCTGATATGGACTAAAAAAATAATAGATCCATTAACATCAACAGAAGTTTTGCTATTGACTTCAACAGAATGTGGACTTAAAGACAGCCTTTTGTTGGACCAACTGAGAGATGCCAAGCTGACATTCAAAGAAAAACTCTTTAAAGTATAATCCTATGTATATTAACTCATGGGTAAGTCCCAACTTTGTCCAATGGGATTTACTCTCAGGTAAGCATGCATAGGATTGCAGACATAGGCAAGCAAGAAGACATAGTGAAGGCATGCATAATAGATGAAAAAAAGCTCTGTAGAAACTGTTCTTTTCACAGCACCATAACTGAAAAGGACAGGAAATAAGAGTGTTTTCTTGTGCCAAAGTTCCTCAGATGCATACACTGCAGTAAGACAGTAGACATAGACAACATAGGCCATGGTGTGTTAATAATGGTTTATCAAGCTGGTATTGCAGGTTTAGAAGATATGGCTGATACATGATCACCTTAATTAGAAGGCAACTAATCATAGGAATACAGAGAATTATGATCTAAAAGTTGGATTTTGAATTGTTAAAAGATTGTATACACAGAAATGCAAGATTACAAGTTGAGTCTTAGCCAAGGAATGATACTAAGCTTGCTTTGCTTCTTGTGCTTTATTAAGTTCGGGAAGGGTCATGGCAGTTGTAGAACACATGAAGGTTTGAGATGCAACCCTTGACATCTGAGTAGGGCAGAAAATGGGGAGATTTGAGCTTATCCGTGAATCCCCCTTCTCAGTGGCTTCATGGCAGTCATATGGGTCAGTCCTTGTCATATGGGAAGCTCCTCCCTCTCAGGCAGGCAGGTTAGGTTGAAAGACTTCCTGAGGGGCTCCCTGTGCATCCCAATTAGAAAAGCCTGAAAGACCTCTCCCCTATTTCCAGTCCAGTTGCTGTGAAACATATACTGTAGATCAAGGCTCCTTTGATCCAGATACTCTCCAGGAACCTGTAAGACATTACTACAGAAAGGGAGAGCTGGGCCGCAACCCAATCTAGGTGAGAAGTACTTACAACCCTCTCTAGGTTTACCTTGACTAATGTTTGCTCCATCATTAAGGGCTGTTTGTTTTGTTTTTATTATAATGATGCTTCCGTTTCTGCATGTGGGCGGACTGACCCTGCCATAAAGCCACTAGTAAGGAGGATTCACAGGTAAGCTCAAATCTCCCCGTTCTCCAGCGGCCTGTTCATGGCAGGGTCGGTCCTTGTCATATGGGATATGCCCAAGCTGTACCTCTTATGGATGGGAACTGCCTGAAGCATCATAATGTACACTTTGGAAAATGTGCTTATCAAAGGCAGTGTCCCTCAAAGTAAATGTCAATTTTGTCGTGCTTTCTGAATGTGTGGGGAGAGCTCCATGTTGCTGCCTCACAGACAGACTCCAAGGGTGGAAAGGTCTTGAAAGCTACAGCTGTTGATTGCCTCCCTTAGCAAGTGGGTCATCCCTCAGAACCCCCATCCTGTATGCCCTCCATCACTATGCCCTCAGGAAGCTCTGCCCCACAAGCCTTATAGGCTGCACCTATGGCCTTCTTCACCTGTCTAGCGATACGAGGGAAAAACCTTGTATCCCTGTCCAGACTTCTGGTTCATTACAAACATAGCCACTGTCTTTCTAAAGGAGGCAGTTCTGGGAAGTATCAAGGCCATGCCAATCATGTTCCCTTTAGTCGGCAGGATTTGGACAGAATGAAGGGAGAACAATCACCTCCAATCTGTGAAACCATATATTTATCTTGAGAAGGAATGTAGGGTCAATGCACAGAATTATCCTATACAAGTCCTTGGCTATAGAGAGGGCAATTATTTCTTGCGACCCTTCTTGCCAAGGTAATTCCAACCAGAAAGGTTGTCGCCTGTGCTTAAAGGACATGTAATTGTAAGTTCAAATGGGGTCTATTCAAAGCTCAAAGAACCAAGCCCAAGCGGGTGCCCTGGGCACAGATACAAGTGAAGCAGTCTGACTCCCCTGAGGAACATTCAGACATGGGTGAATGAGATGAGAAATGAGATGAGACATGGGTGAACAAGATGAGAAACAACCAAGACCCTTGGGAACCCAGAATAGGTGATCAAAACCTGTCACCTCAGTGTAGCTGTACTCGGCCCCTTGTCTAACCCTTGTAGGAGGAACTCCTGTAAATCTCACACCCTAGCCTTTTCTGGTTATACCTGGTTCTGTGAACACCACCTGACATAGACCCTCCAGTGGATTATAAACTCTATTGGTGGAGAACCTTTGCCAGAAACTAATGTCTTGGTGGAGAACCTTTCTATTGGTGGAGAACCTTTGCCAGAAACTAATGTCTTAAGGTTTTGAATATCCTGATTTTGCCAGCCCCTGCCACTCAACTGCCAAGCAGTCAGGTGAAATATGGCTGATTGAGGATTTAGGATGTGACCCTGGATCATGGCCAGTGAGGAGCTAGAAACAGGACCTCTGCTTCTTCTTATCCCATCTTTAGCAGGACCTTGCGCAAAAGGCAGATGGGGAAAATGGAGAAAAGAACCTCTGCAGTTGACAGTTCTCCTGGCTCGCAAACAAATCCAACATCTGAGGCTCAAGCCTCCTGTTTAGAAGAGCGAAGATCTCTGACTACAGGGTCCTAACTCTCTCAGGTTGGGCCAGTTGCACTGTGTAGACTGGGAATGAGTTTTGCCCTTATGGAGGCCAGGTTCTTTCTAGCCCAGAAGAATATAATCTTGATCTGGTTCTGTAGGGACACTAACCGGTACCTTTTGCCAGTTGACATATACTCCATCCTGACATACTCACATCATTATGGAGTGACTATGGTGTGGCTAAATATCAGAGATCCCTACTACAGTCTGCCCACAGTGAAGATCCCTGGTGAAAGCCAGATTCAGCTTGACAAACCTGCTCTGCTGAGAACTTGGTATGGCAGGAATTGAAGGTATGAAGTACCCTCACCTGAAGGTGTACCCATGGAATGATATCCTGGCAGGAGGTGAGCCTTCCTAGAAGCCTCAAGACCTCTTAAGTGCAACTCTTCAGAACCTCTGTTATTAGATCTGCTACTTCTAGGAGAGGGTGTCAAAATGCTACCTCAGAAGCCAGATGCAGGAGAGTAGAAACAAGATGCAACTTATTATCATGTGTGCTCCCTGAGGCATCTGGTGGGTCACTGTGAGATACAGGAAGCTGGACCAGATGGGTCTTTGGCCTGATTCAGCGGCGATCTTCCCATGTATTCCAGATTGTGTCTCCTGGGACAAGAACACCAAATATTGTCTGGTGATTATGACTGCTCTAAGATATACTGTTATACTGATATACTGTTCTAAGGGGAGAAAGCAACTCTTCTCTAAGTTGATTATAAACCCATGGGAACTCAGGCAAGAGATGGATTGTTCCAGGTGTTGTATCCCTATTTCTGGAGACCTTGATCTCAGGAGAGTATCCTTCAGTTAGGGGAAAAAAGCTGCAATGCCCTGAGACCTCAGTCCCATTAGCACCCTAGTGAAGACTTTTGATGCTGAGGAAAATCCAAAACTGGAGAGCCTGGGACTGGCAATAAGGTGATAGTGATTCAAAGAAGATCAAATGATTGAAAGACAACAATGCTGCTTGCTATATCCAAATATTGAATATTCACTTGCAAATGTGAGGGATTCTAGGACAAGAAGCAATTTCTGACTTGAAACTCAGTTTGGTTGACTTGGTACAATACAATTGTACCAACTGTGAACATCCAAACAACCTTTGGCTACTACTTAATACATCTTGACATACATGAACTGAAATGTTTATGAAGTGCATTAGAATTCCTCGATTGTTTCCATTTGGTTTTACATACAATAAGTGAAATACGTAATGCCTCTCAGCTGCGCTCAGTAAGAGGACAGTTGCTATGAGAAAAAGCCAGTTTTACCTTTTAGCCATCATGCTGGCAATTCAAAAATTGTCTTGCAAAAATGTTGCAAAGCTAAGCTATTTGAATCACTGCAGGGCATCTTGGAACTTTGCCTGACAAATTAAGACAACTACGTGAGAAAAACATTTTTGAAGTATACCGAGGTCACTTAGTTGTTCCACTCAAAATGTCAGCAACATCCAGCTATTAAACATTCCCTAGAATTCAAGTAGAGCAATTCCAGGCTTTTGATTGTTAGCAATATACTGCATGCTTCAACGTGATGCACATGCCGCTCCAATACCAAGGGCAGATCCTTTTCCATGTTCAGGTGTATTTAAATTGCCTTCCTCTTTCAGTTTCACCATTCTGAAATCTTCTCTAATTTTTTCTAGCAGATCAGGCTTGAATATAACATCCAAGGCAGTCATTGCTAAAGCTTTAGCTGTCCTCAAGGCATAGAACTGAGCTTCTTCTGACCCTAGAGTAAATTAAAACTCAAATGAGAGCAAAAAGGAATTAAAATACCTGCCAAAAATACCTGCAGGTGGAAATAAAAAGTGGCTGTAAGAAAAGTTAGTACACTTTATTACCCAAGCATTTCACGTTGAACTTCGAGAGAATTGTATTAACCATAGTTATAATTCTGCCTTTCAAATCTGAAGAGGGCCCCTGTGATGACTCAATATTTCAAAGTACATCAAGCAGTGTCAAAAAATACAGCTAAAATCACAGTGAAGAACTGCTAGATACCATGGTATGTACAGTTTGGATAACAGGTGATCCATTACATTTCTTGAGGCTAGTTTCTAACACATTTCAAATTGTACTTGCTTTTTCCAAGAGAAATTTGCTTTATGAATTATCTCAGATTTAAGATACAGCAATAAATTTTCCAGAATCAAATGTGTCATTTAGATCCAAGAACAGTAGCTGGCCTGGCTGTCAACATCTTCTTTTACATGGCCAAACAATTATTATGTTTCTGCAGTCAAGATGCTCAAACCCATCTGAAATCTTTATTTTGACAAAAAGATATTTTTTAAAAGTTGTGGGTCTCTTACATTGAGCAGAAAACAATCACCATCCCTATTCAACCCAGTATAGCATCCATCTATTGGCTATTGTTGGTATGTCTGCTTCTTTAGTTTGTGAGATCTTTTGGAATAGGAACCATTTTCTCATTCCTAACTTTTTGTTGAAAAGTATTATACTGTATCAACGTTCTTAATAAAAACATTGACAACTAAATGAAAGACTGTCCTAGCTTATTGAGAAACACGTTTAAGGCTGAGGAATTGCTGCACAGTATACCCTTAAGGGAATCTGTAAAAATAATTTCCTCACAAAGGCATAAACAGATTTCACTGGGGCACGTGCCCGTCGAGAAGATAACTAGAGTATTCGGTTTGAATACTGAAAACTCAGGTTTCAAATGCCTGTTTAAGTGTGATTATTACTCAGTCTAATCAACTTCCCAGGGTAGTTGCAAGGATAAACTCCTTGAACAGTCAATATGATGTGAATGTAACAAAGAGTTCCATGGAATGTCACAATAACATTCACATGGGCATTTAAAAAAAAGAAAACAGTGACACATCTCGCTTAAATCCCACTAACCTGCAGCTGTTGTGTACTGCTCAGTATGGTTCAGTGCTTCAGAGCCAATATAAAAATAGGGATGAATCCCAGGAACCACAAACGTCACATTTCCAAAGTCAGTTGAACCTAGAAGAGGCCAAAGATTTCAGATCTTGAAAGCAAAAACCCTAGAAGGGCTACCAATAACTTAATCTGTACACTTAATCCTGGAATGTATTGCCTTCTGCACTAAGAATTCTAGATACTATATTTAAGGAAATAATATTGTGATAATTGTGGAATTCCACATATTGGCTCCTTTTGAATTATTCTTTTCTGTTTATAAGTGACAGCTTTGCTAAGATTTTCATTTTTTCTGCCACAACTGGATAAGTGACCAACATAGTCAAAAAAAGTGACTAGGACAGTGTTTCTCAAACTGTGGGTCGGGAACCCATGACATGATGTCAGGTTATCATGGAAAGTTGGGAGCAGCCATCTTGGAAGCCGCAGACCTTACTCTTGCTATATTCCTTTTGTGAGTGTTAACAATTTGAATTTTCAAGTGAGGGTGTTTTAATTTTGTTTTTGTTTCATGCTTTTACATCATATTTGTCCTAATCTTGCTTTCTGTCCGGGATGTTTCCTTTTTGTGCAATTGCTGCAGTTCAAGAATGCCAGTTAGCATTCTAGGAGTGTCTTTTGAATACATAACAATGACAGCACTCCCTGCTTGATGACATCACTTCTGCCATGACATCACTTCATGTGGATCTTGACACAAATGCCATTCTAAAAAGTGGGCCTTGGTACTAAATAGTTTGAGAACCACTGGACTAGGAAATGGCAGGTAATACAATGATCTGCAGTAGACACTGCAGCTGCAATCTCAAATAACTGGAGAGTATGAGCAGAGCAAATGGAGACAGAACACAAGATTTTTTTCCCCAAAAAATGGTTTTGGAGGAGCAATGACATTTTAAAAAAAATACATCTAAAATCTTAATTCCACAGGCACTAATATAGATAAAGAAACATGTATTTTGGGTAAATTAGATAAATGTACTTAAAAGGGAAATATCCCTAAGTATTGTAAACAAGCGCAAGGTAAGTTAAGGCATTGAAAAGGTTTTCAAGTTACCATATATAATTGTGTAAGTTGATGTCATAGATAAGTCAAGGGCAAGTTTTAAGCCAAAAATCATGGAATTTGCAATCCCCCCTGGCTAAGTCAAAGGTAAAATTTAGGGATATCTTGCAATTCTTGGAATTAGATAATTTTGTAAAAATTTACCCAACACTAGATTCTGACAAATGATCTACCAATAATTGTTACCTAAGAACTATACAATCTGCCTATTTATTAAAGCGCAGGGGCAAACAAAATAATAGCTCTGAAAGAAGAGCAGCAGGAAAAACACACGCAAGCTATGTGTTAGAGGGAATCACTAGAAAACTGTAGCCTCCGAGGAAACAAACATGTAAGAACTTCAGTATACCTGACAGTCCATTCAAATTGTCATCCGAGATGAACTCCATGCCAAGCTTTTTTCCATTCTCGATGTAAGTTTTTTCCAGGCTCTTGTTAGGAAGGACATTATAATAATCATGTGCCCCACCTTTTAATTCCACCTAGACAAGAAATATACACATTTGGGTTTTCACAAAAGTAACAGATCCAAACTGAATTAAAGGCTTATGTTGGAAACATAAATGCATGTTTTACTCAAAAGCAAGCCCCACACTGCTCAGTTGTGTTTACAAACAAGAAAGAACATAAACCTAGGATTAATTCCCATTATCAGTGGGACTTAGTTCTGAGTCAACATACATAGGATTGCACTGGAAGTATGAATCAATTACTAGATTAGGGCAGTGGTTCCCAGTCCCAGTTGACTGGTGGCTCCCTTGACCTACTGGGCCAATGGCTGTGGCTCTCATTAGGGCAATCCTATACACTGTATAGGTTTTTTGCAGGAATTCCGTGGCTCCTTGGCTGGTTTCTGCAGCTCCCTGAAGAGCCACAACACACAGTTTAGAAATTAGGATTAGGGATATTCTTCCCCTTCAAGGTTCACATCCTACAAATATGGAACATGAATGCTGCTTTATTCATAACAAGAAAGGTTTTATTTCCTGCCCATATTTTGATTTGTTGCCAAACCATGATGAAAGTGAAAGATGAAGAATGTCACTTTCAAAATGTAACAAAAAAGGAACCTCCTGGCAGATCAACATCCTAATTGTAGGATTGCACTGAAATTATTCAAGTAGAACCTTCACAATCTACAATGTCAATTATTTGTGCCTCCTTGTGCTATAATAAAAAATACTTTTAGAAATCTACCAGCAGGTAAAATTTTAAAAAGAGAGCACCCCTTTGTGGATTTAACAGCATGTAAGTAACTGTTAGGTATGTAACAGTCAACGCGTCCAAAAATTTTAACTTTCTACAAAGCTGACACAATCCCGCTATGCCCCAAATACTACCTAGGCCAGTGATGGCGAACGTTGTGGGCTCGGTGGGTCAGAAATTCAGAAAATTTGTAACTCAACTCTGCTGGTGTGTCACCCCTCCCCCCACCCAGAACAAAAGACAAAAAATTCTTTACATACTGGAACATATTGCTTTTTATTTGATTAATGAGCTGCTACGACTTTCATGGCCAGTACACACACGCACACACACACACACGCACACGCAGGCCACACACACACACACACACACACACACAGGTATGTTTTTTTTGTGGGGGGTAGTTAGGGAGAATTGATCCCTCACTTTTATTTGGTTTTTGTTTTTAAAGAAGAACAGCAAAGCACTTGTTTGGGACATTTATACATGCCAAGGATGTAAAATTTGTTTTTCTAAATTTGTATAGCCAAGTACAAAATGCCATATAAGGTTTGACTTTCAAACTCTGCAGAAGAACAAAACCCAGGTACAGGAAACCATGGTACATTTTCTATTCCTATATATACTTGCATGAACTACAACAAGAACTTGGACACAGATCAGACAAAGCAATGTAAAGCCATTCAAGGAACTTTCTGGTGAAGGGGGGAGAATACTGGCCAGGCTGCCAAAGGAACTTTACTGCAGCAGCTCCAACTGGGCAATGCTAATGAAGAGACTGAAGTATAGGTGAATTTTGTCAACCTCCCCTTTTTTAACTTACCCAGTTCCTCAGGCAACTCATCCAGCAACATTTGCACAGAAAGGGTGCTGCTCCCCAACGTCTCAGGCCCTGCTTGGCAGAAAGAGCACCGCTGGCCCAGTTCTTCCCTCCTGCAGCTTGTGCTGGTGCAATAAACTCCCGGATTATTTCTGGCATGTCCTTTGAGTGACTCCGTGCCTCAAGCCCAGCTCTGGGGCAGAAAGAGCCCCATTGGTGCTGGTGTGAGCAGGTGCAAGCAAGCTTGGGAATTGCCTTCTGAGTGCCTCGCACCTCTTACCAAGCTTGCTTCGCCAGCCCAGCTGCACCTCGTGCTGACACAGAACGGCTTGGGGGTGGGGTTACTTCTAACGCGTGCTTCTTTTAAGTGCTTCCTGACTCTCTCTCATAGCACCCTTAAGAGTTGACTGGAGCAGGGTTGCTTCTGAGCAGCTTGTAAGTGCCTTCAGACTCTCTCTCTCTCACACTCACTCACACCCATAAGAGCTGGCTGGGGGCAGGGTTGCTTCTGAGCAGCTTGTAAGCACCTCCAGACTCTCTCACACACACAGCACCCAGGGAATTGCTTCCAGAGTGTTTTTTAAGTGCCAGTAGGCGTGGCTAGTTGCTAGCCTGCTCACACCTGTCCCCTGCTCTGCGTGTCACTGAAAATGCCTTCGCATGTCAGCTGTGACATGCGTGTCATAGATTCGCCATCACTGACCTAGGCAACATGGCTATGATCAGGTTAGTTCAGAACTACTACTTTATAGAGAATATGACACAACAAGTGTACACAGTTGCTAAATAAAACAACTCGACCCCCAATTAAAATATCTTAATTAGTCAAGATGTCATCTACTTTAAGTTTTACTTGAAAAGCAGCTTACATTATACTTTAAACAGAATCTTGGTCAACTGTTAAAAACCCTTACATCACATCCAGTAGCCAGAGCTGCAGATTTAAAACAGTTTTCTGCTTTCTCCGTGAGGACAGAGAGTTCTCTTAACGAGGGAGCACGCAAGTAAAACTCTAATTCCGCATAAGAGGGGATGATATTAGGTTTCACACCTCCATTCTTTATTATACCTATAAGAGAAAAATCACATTATTGAAATTAGAATCTTACGCAGTAGAATTTCAGATGAATCTGGCATTACAGCTTAAACAGGAAAGTCACATAAGTTCATATACTGGAGTCTGATGTTTTGCTGTTCTCCAACAGATCAAGGGGATTGAGAGTGAGCAGTAACACAGAAGCTGAACATTTTACCAGGGCAGAAACTGAAATATAAAACCATCATATTCTAATTCATGACAGTTTATTCAAGTTTGAATTAAAACTGGAAACAATTTGAAGTGGGCTTATGCCACATTTTTACTTCTGATTACCCATGTTGGGAAATGCTAGCTAACAGTACACCCTGTAACATTTTTTTTTCCTGATACTTTATCACACCACATACTACTGTATGTTATACCACACCACAGACTTATCAAATGGGAAGACCTACTATAGCAGCCATCACACAATATTGGCTGTTCATAAGATGATTAAGAGAACAGACATGAAAATACTCCCAATTCTTAACAACACCTATTCTTAGGAATATATTTTTCACCAATTTTCCAGTTCTAGACAATACAAGCATAAACAATATTCCCAGCACGTGCCCTCAAAAGCACTTTACTTTTTCAAATTAAGCAGAATTTTGTTAGAGGAAGTTTCTTTGAAACTGAGTATCACAGAGATCGGAAGTGCAAACAAGGTGTGTGCCCAAGCCAAATAATAAGAAGTTCAAACCAGTGAAAAATAAGATTCCATATCAACAGGCGAGAGATAAGGCACATTTGAAGTTCTGTGTGCCTTCATACTGGCACAGTGTTGAAATATAACCGCTGAAGGAAAGCCCTCCATTGCCAGCAGTGTCAGGAAAAGTAAATGTCATCAGTCTCCCCATTCTCAGTTTGCAATTAAGAATTGCTTTAAGAGGGCTTTTTCAGTTTCCCTAAGTATTCTCCAATATCTACATGAAATATTTAGGCACAAAACTAATTTGACATTACGACAGAATAATATTGCCAAAATCAAAATTCAGGCAAAACATGTAAAAGCCAGAATTTAGAGCAAAATGCCAATACTGGACATGATTGTTACAAATTGGCCTAAAGTATACCTTAGAATTAATCAGAATCAGTGATATCTGTGAATACGAATTTCTATTTTTATAGACCACAGGACCATGTACAGATTCAGTATCCATTTTGGCTAATGCCCACAGAGGGGAAAAGCCCTGCTGTCCTCTTCCTAAGTGGGACGTGGTGGTGCTGTGGGCTAAACCACTACTGCTGAGCTTTCTGACCGGAAGGTTGGGAGTTTGAGACCATGCAACGGAGTGAGCTCCCATTGCTTGTCCCAGCTCCTGCTAACCTAGCAGTTCAAAAACACATAAAAATGCAAGTAGATAAATAGGGACCACTTTGGTGGGAAGATAGCGGTGTTCTGCGCACTATGGTGTATGGTCTTGCTGGCCACATGACCACAGAAGCTTGTCCTTGGACAAATGCCGGCTATACAGGCAAGGAAATAAAGTAATATAGTATGTTCCCACTGTCAAAAAATGTCTTGCTCAGATAAAGACTGAGGTGTCAAAACAATTCTTTCATTGACAAGTTCTGATCAGAACACCTTGTTCAAGATCAGACATTCTCCACAGGAGCCAAATGGCCCCCTAGGGAGCCCTGGCACATTTGAAGGGGGCCACAAACTGCAAACCAGAAAAAGCGGATTTTATGTTTATCTGTTTGTGTTATATCCTTGTTTGATGGGGGAGGAGCATTGGAATTGGAGAAGAGCTCCTGGCAACAGCCAAAAAGGTTGGGAATGGCTTCTCATCTAGAGTACTATCAATTTGTTATAACACATGGTACTCTGACCTAAAAATGTACGCTGAACACTGAAATTGCTGTTTTCCCAAATATGCAATAGTTTTAAGTTTATCCAGAGTTGCTCAAATCACACAAAGGCTTGCTTGACAACTAGGAACTGCTATGGTTCATGTAACAGAAAATAGATTGGCAACAGGTTGGAAAAATGCATATACCAGATATATAACGTACAGGTGCTTCCCTGAAGTAAAGAAGGATTATTAATGGATCTCTAGGGATGCCTTTTCATCAGATGCATAGAAAGGGATGGAGTATTTGCTAACAAGATAAGCCCCAGAACAACAACAACAACAACAACCCACAACTGGCTGGCTTAAATGTTAAAGCAGTCTGAGAAACACCAGGCATTTCTGGAAATTCTGAAAAGTGTCTGAACTTCATTTTGTTTTGACCAAGATGGCAGTCAAGTTTCTATCAGACTACTCTAAGCCCTGTCACATTTTTTATTCCAAAAGTGGAGGCCATGCTCATACCTTACTATGGCAACTGATCAAGATCCAACATCATTTTATATGTTCAGAAGACATCTGAAACGCCATCACCATGTACTGACTTAAAGGACTGACAAAAGAGTGGTGATACACTGGTACAATACCATTCTTGGATATCTCTGCATCAATTAGCAATCCTGTGTGACTTTGGAAATTTCTCACCCAGGTGGAAAGCCTGAATAGATAACAGCTCAAAGGTGCTGTACTTTGTGGGAGGCTTAAAAATCTAATTCAGCCTTTTCTCAAGAAGGGACCACTGCCTATGAAAGCAAGGAGGTCACGCACACAAGGCACATAATTACAATTATCCACAATCTACTTTGAACATAAATTATTGGTTTAAAAGCACCAAACTGACTGTACTAGTACTTGGAATACAGGTATTTGTGTCTGTTTAATGTTTTCTGCAAAAAGAGTCTGATTAACTAATTGTGACATAAAAAGCAAAATTTGGATCAGATGGTTAACATCATAAATGCAACTTCTTTGCTGTGTCAGTTAAAAATCAATAAAGCAACCTCAGCCAGTGTAATCAGCACATTTACAAATGTGCAAATCCATTAAAACTCATCCCTCTTACTGTATTTTTAAAAAGTACAAATCAGTAGATTGATTGGTTACACCACAAAAATGGAAGTAGAAGTGTGGCAAGATACATCAGTCCACCCTTAATTTCAACAAGGCATGACCTCTGTCTCAGCTTCTTAGATTCAAACTATTCTGATTCAATAGAGCAAAAAAACAAACAGCAAAACTTTGGCACAATAGTTAATTGTATATGCAGCCTGTATTTGTTAAGAAAGGCAAGGACAAACATTCTAAAGCTGTTCTTCAGAAGGATAAAAGATGTAGAGGGAACATTAATACTTTGAGAGTCATTACTAGACAACTTCTGCCATCTTTAAGGAGTAAAATACTAATTCTGTCAGATGTACTTCAAGTAATGAGCTGGATCTGAAGTAGTGCATGTGGAAGAAAATTTCCTCAAAGAAAGTGCCTCACAGCATCCCCACAAGTAATAAAAAACCAGGTAGAGACCCTTTCCAAAGGGAGAGCTTTGGTGTTCCACACTCAATTTGTGGCAACTGCATTTTCCCCCAGCAGCTCCTTCCTCCCCACCCTATTGCTGAGGCATTTGGGGAGATGCAGGAGGTTGGTTGTTGAAAGGAAGGGGAGGGACATTTTCCTTGAGGGAACTTCCTTCTGCACCTGCTTTTTAGAATCCAAGCCAAAGTGTTAGAAATAACAGGCAACACTGTCATTCACATTAATCCCCAAACAATACTTGAACACACAAATATCCTTTAAATGTTACACTAGCACCTTATAATGTAATTTTTCAATTGGTTCATCCCACAGCACTAGCACATTTAAAAGCCTGCAACCAGGTGGACAGGGACAATTGCATGGATGTTTCCTAAAGAATTGTAATCCAAAACAACAACACCCACCCCTTTAGTTGCGCCCTTGCTGCTTATAGGCACCATGCATCGTAGTGTCATTATTAAATTTAATTTAGGACCCTAGGACCCTAGTAATTATTTTTAGTGTATTAAGAATTTTACACACTGCTTCTCAGCTAAAAGCAATTACATCCTAAAACCAGAGGAATTAAATTTTAGCCAAGTCAATTGTACAGTTTCACCACATACATTATATCCTTAAGATAAATATACATAAGTAGTAATTATATTTAAGAGGTTAAAAGAACCCAATTAGTTGTTATCCTATGCAGCCAGAAAGCACACTTTTTCAATCAATTTCAGTGGGGTTAACAGACAACTGAATCTGTTTAAAGCCAGTTCAGTATTAGTTTTTTTAAAAAATTTAGTTACCACATATTTGAAAAAGTGAAGAACATGTGAAAGCCAGAAGTTTCTACAGTTATTCTCTATTATTTATAGTCCAGGATAAATGAACATTAGCTCCAATGATAAACCAGTACCTCTAAACCACCTCAAACTGCAAACAGAGGGATCATACCTCCCATCTCTATGTCTTGAATACCCCCATTCCTATCAATATAGGAAGCATTAACATTGAAGAGGAACAGCTGGCAAGAATCCTTCCTTTTTTTGTATGTGTAAATGCAAGAAAGCTGTCTATTTTTCTTAATGGGGGGGGCATTCATTATGGAACCACCACTCGCAATCTGAAGTAGTAGTTAGTTATACCTTGTGATCTATTTTTTATCTAGATCAGACCTACTGCTGCTATGTAACATGTACATTGCCAACCACACACACACACACACACCCCATCTGCTTAAAGCAATAAGCCACTGGTACTCAAATTGTGGGTCACGCCCTGCTTGGTGGGTCGTGAGAAGTTCCGAATCTTGGAAGCTTCCCATAAAACTGGTGGGCCTCCTTGCTTCCAAGGAGCCGTGCATTCAAGCGTGCTCCTTCCTCATTATTGGGGGTGGGGGAGACCCGATGAACCACAGGGAAACACACAGGTCATCAGAGCTTCCCCTAATACCTGGCAACAAGGAAGGTGCACGGCTTTATGGAAGCAAGGGCACTACTCTGTCGCCTCCCCTCCCAGGCACGAAGGAGATTCTTCAAACCCTCTTCATTCCTGGCAGTGGTGGTGGTCTTGCTTCTGATGAGCTGGGCTTTCCTTCTTCATTGCTAGGGGTGGCAGGAGACCCTGGTAACCCAGAGGGAGACTGTGCTGGTCATCAGAGCCTCCCTGATCCCTGGCAACAAGGAAGGAACTTATGAGCTGGAATATTCTTTCATCTTAAAGTACAATGGCCAATCTCTGGCCACAATTCTGGCAATCCTACAACTGTTTCTGGGAACACAAGGTGCTTTGCCGTCCAATATTATTGAGAACAAAATGTCCACCACAACCTACATCCTAATCTGATATGAGGGCAGGGGCAAATTCTACTAGAATCATTTCAGAAGTCTAAAAAGATGGCAAAATAAAGTGAATTGAACTGATTCCTAAGATGCAAGAAAAAGGCAACCCTAATCTTAAGAAAAAAGGGATACTGCTACTCACCAACACAACACATTTTTGTCCAACATCTGCTGTGTAATACAACCCTTCAGGATGTTGTCCAGATCACTGGTGCAGAGGTGTGCCAGTGGAAGAAGCTCCATTCCTGAACAGAAAGAGCTGCGCGCACACACAAAGCTACTTTTTGCAAGTGGATCTCCCCCTCTGTTTACAGGAGTTTCTGCTAACAGTGTGCCAGAGAGTGCCACATTCAGTTACAAAATTTAGCATACCTTATTTAGATTGTTTCTGAATGTATCAAATTCTTGAGAAAGTTGTACAGCACGAAAGAAGTTCCACATTTACCAAGAGTGCAAGTTTGCAAGAACACCACAATTGAACAGTCATTTATATTTTAAAGTTAACATGCCAGATATAATATTTGCTTAACAGTTTCTGATTCATTATGTGCTGGACATAAGATTTAATGAAGATCTCACCATGAACTCTCCATGTTGGTTTCATTTGCTGTCTTAAAACTGACAGATTGTTGTATGCAAGAACAGCAGCATCTAATGCATTTACTCCTTCCCAAGGGTAAGCAGCAGCATGAGAAGCTTTTCCATAGTATTTCACAGTCACACTAGGAAATAAAAGCCATCACTTGTTTTTAAACACTTTTTGAAAAATAAAATATCCCTTTGGCTTTAATGAACTTTTTAAATGGAATTACTAAAATAAAGCGCCCTAAAAACAGTCCAATACCATTTGAGGATAGGAGAAACATTATATAGAGCTTCAAATGCAACATTGATCGCACAATCCTAACCTGGAGTTAGGCACAAGGGACTTGGCTGGTCCAGGAGTGTCGCCAATGCACCATAAAGCGAGTTTGCGTCACTCTTGGAGTCAGGGAGGCCAGCACACATCCATGTACCATCCTCCAACTCTGACAGTGGTCCAAATATGCTTTATGGTGCATCTGCAACACTCCTGGGCTGGTACAAATCCCTTGTGCAGGCCTAACTCCAGGTTACGATTGCGCCCTGATACTTGTCACTGCACAAGTTATCTGTTCTGTTGTCCAGTAGACTGAACTTATATACATGCACACAAAAGACAAAAATAAAGCTCTGTGAAGTTAAATATTAGTACATTAGACTGATTTAGTTTCACCACTAAACGTATTTAACAAAACTGAGAAAAAGACTCTGCAGAACTGCCTTTACAGATCATATCATAAGGTAACAAATATTTTAAAGAAACTGCCATCTACAGTACCTTGCTTGAATTTCCATATCCCCTTCTCTCCCCGCCCAATAACCAACACTACTGATTTCATTGAAAGATTTCTTTCGCACAGGAAATGGTTCTTATTCATTTTAATTGAGAGATTCTATACACAGAAAATTGTGTTTAGATTATGCTCCTCATTAAAACGGACACAGAAGCCATTCTGAATGGAGAATCTTCATACAGGCCCAACCTTCTTAACCAAGACCCATCAAACTGAATACATCATACAGTATTTTTAAATGGAATCTGGATAACTCCAGAAATGTTTTCTACTTCCCTTTCAAAAAGACTTCTACACTTTCTTAATATAAAGAGGGAAAAAGAATTTGTTTGCAACTCCAAGAATGAATGGCTTTTGACTACGTCCACTGCATTCTTAGCACATTTTAAAATGTTAGGTAGCATCCAGACTAGCACCTCCATTGCTGGAAGCTCCCTGTGTGAGCAGAAGTGGTCCCTACATTCACGAAGGAAGCTTTCATTTGCAAAAGGAGCTCCAGACAGCCAAAGTGCTAGTTAGGATGTCACCACACCCCTGGATGTTTCGTGAACAAGAACCAATCATGTTCTGAAGTATGCAACCTTAAAACAAAGTCAGGTTAACAACTAAATAAAAACGATCTATTTAAAGTGCAAACTGAAAAATCAGACAGTCCAAGAAACATCAACCAACATCTGAAGTGTGAAAGCACATGCTAAGCACTAATATAAAACTTTGACTAAAGCCCCTTGAATTTTCAGGTTAGTAATTATATCTCTGACTACATCCTTCCTAAAATAAGTTCTATACAGATATAGAGCCGACATGCATTCCAACTATAGCAGTATCTAACATGGGGATATGTGTCTGCAAAGCTAAGTGCTTTGTGAAATAGTACTATAGGAGACACAGTCAATGATAAAAGGGTGTGGAGATGACTGGTGTCGACTGGTCCATGCTAGCCAGAATACAACACTACTTATATTGGTTGCAGCAGTTGTCAATCATACCCAGTTGTCAATAATAAAACAGCACTAAAGGAAGCAGTTTGGGGAGGTATAATTCAACTTCAGTGGTTCCCAAACATTTTAGCATCAGAATCCACCTAAAAAAGGTTACACTTTACCAGCCACTCAAACACCTGGGGTTATAATGGTAACTGGGCAGCAGTGTTCCCCACCCCAAGTAGCAGGTTGTTTAACCCTTGTTACACAGAACCTAAGCTACCCTGTCAGTTTTGTGAACCACCAAAAACTGGGTTGTGACCCACTGGTTGGTCACGGACCCATATAATAGTTGGGAACCACTGTCTATTTTGTTCTTAAATGCTTGGCATACAGTGTACTTCCTAATCACTTTATCATACTGTTGAGAAGTGTACCATCAGTCCTCTTTATAAACAACCTCACTAATCTGAGGGACAGAATTGCTACCTTCCTCATTATCTGCGCCTCTGTCCTCATTATCTACTATGCAGAGACCTTCCGAAGGCTAAGAGACTTGCAGAATGGCACCTGAAACTAGCGCTGACCCCTTTAAAATGGTTGGCAGAAGCATCTGCCAGCCATGTTTAAAGTGTCTACGCTGGTTGCAGGTGCCCTTCTGAAGATCCCTGCAACCTCCGGAAAGTCTCTGCAGAATCTTCTGGCGCTTCCTGCTGCACTCTGCTGGCTTCCTGGGGGCCTCTGCTGGATTCTTCTGATGGCATATAAAGTACCCCTTGCAAACCCCACTGATTCTATAGGATCAATGATTCATTATCTGCAAATTTGAAATCCACAAGGTTTTCCAGGAACCTAATCCTAGTGGATAGTGAGGACTGAATGTACATTAAAATAAAAATGACAAGACTTAAATAACATTAAGTGGGACTATTCATTGGCTATTCAGCACCCTATGGATTGAATGGGTCCTATTCCAACTTTGCAGGGAGTGTGCACATCCTTTGTTGAAAAACTCCTTTTGTTCATAAAAAGGGCTTCTGACAACAGAGCTGTGCCTTATAAGAAGGCCTTATTTTTAGGACACAAGACATTTTTCCAAGGAACTATGACTAAGGAAACCCAAGTATCTCACAGAGGACAAGACTTCTGCATGGGCTTTTGCTGCTTCCATGGATCCAAAATCTAAAAATTGTATCAACTGCTTGACTTGCTGCAGTTGCGATTGAGCTTACACACAGTTCTATGTGCAACAGAGAAAACATAGGTGTCATAGGTGACAAAGTCTGAATATTTCATACAAAAATATGCTGGATGCTGAAGTACTGCTAATGAATATACTGCATTTTCCAGTGTAAGGAAAATGCAATCTTTAGATCTTGCAAAGGTAACTGACTAAAGAGGAATATTTACTAGAATTCAACAATTAATAGTTTTGCAGTAGTCTTTAACAGTGAAACAAGAACCACTGGTGGTTCACAGTAGAACTTAGTCCTATTGCCAAACTGACTGCATGACATTGCCCTAACCTGATCTGACATCACCCGAAACAGAGATAGCTAAGAGCAGTGATAGCAAGCTGTGATTGTGTAGTAGTCCAGCTCTTCAAAACACACATATATTAGACAAAGAGCAGAAGAGTGATGAAGCAACCTGAGCTTCATGGAGAACTGAGAGGCAAGACATGCAATTCTGCACACTGCAGCCATCTCTGGTGTCAGTGCTACTACCAAAAAACAAGGTTGGAAAGCAGAAGCAAGACACACAAGGAAAGTCCTCATTTGCAACTGTCTCTTTGCCACTAGGTTGCACCCACTCATCTACAAATGGAAGAGTAAAAATAATGATTTTTTTTTCTGCCTGTTTTAATAACTTAACCACATTTTATAATTTTCCTGATTGCTACAGGTCTTTAAAGCTATTGGTAATATTTCGTATCTTTGCTTTTCAAAACTCCTGTTTTAATTGCACATTGTTTTGGGCAAGTGTTTAGAAAAGCAGTTTATAAATATTTTCAACTGAATAAACATTAGATTAGCAAAAACTGAAGGGTTTCAAAAAACCACGTGTTACCACCACAGTAAACTTACTACACAACAGCTTCCAAAGTATGAATCAGAACCCAGAGTGTAGGCATTATTGAATAATGCCCAAGTGTCTCACCTCTAGCTGCAGTCATGTTTAGGGATCACAGCACAACACCATGTAGACTCTACTGCACTCAACTCAATGAGACAGGTTGATAAAATTGGGAGTGTACAAAAAATACAAGTATTATGAAGCCCATTTTACAACCGTTTCATCATTTCTACAACAGAAATGATGGAGGGTCAGGAAAAACAAAAGCAAATTGCAATGACAGTAAGATTAAACACAGATTAAACAGCAAATGAACAAGATTAAAATGTCTCAAACTTTACAAAGAAACCAACAGCTGGTTTAGGTGACTGCAGACAAGCTGCCACAAGTGGAAATGCTAGTGCATCAGCATCTTCTACTTCCACTTGGATAATCAAAAATAATCCCAGCAATTTGCGCTTAGTGCAACCTGTAAAGATATTCCTTAACAGAGCAACCCAAGAGCCCAGCTCTGTTAGGGTCATGTGAGTCTACAGGGTCCAGCTGCAAGAACAACAATGAAATTAAGTAAGGTATCCAACAGCAAAAGTTGCCATACCTGTCCCAACTGAACTGCATAGGCAACTACTTCTGCTGCTAAACTCAGAATGCCAATGCCCTCCAATTCATGTACACCTACAGCTAAAGTATTACTTCAGTGGTAACCATATCACTCTGTTCAGTAATACTCTGTTCTATCACATTACTCCAGAGAATCTAGAGGTAGTACTGAGTTGCATCCCAACATAGCTTTTGATTAACAGAAGCCCCTTCCATTGACAGAAGCAGCTGTGTTCTTAGAAGTGGTCATTCTGTGAGCACTCATTTTAACATTAGAGTTAATGAGGACAACTCAAAAGGAATGTGCATTTTATTTGCTGACGTCACCTGCAAAAAGAGATGTGAAAAAATGTAAATTAGTAAAGTTCACTTACATACAATATATATAGGATGTTACACCTCTGATAAGCTTCAAAACAAACTGTTTTAAAAATTCTGTATTCAAAATAAAAGTATTGAATTCACATGCAACATTTGAATTCGTTAAATTTTGATCCAGATCTGTGCAAAAAGAAAGAACGAGATCAGGCCAAAACCAGACTGAAGACACTTAATATATTTCTGCAGAAGGACAACACTTGTCCCACACATGCTACAATAAAACACACACCTATTCCTTTCTTAATGTCTACAAAGATAGTATGCAACTTACAAAAGAATTGGAAATGTATTCTCCAAACTGAAGTACAGACAGGCCCCTAGAGATCTGTTCCAGGGCCTCCTATGGATGTAATGCAGAAACAGCAGATACAGGGAACCTTGTCTCTGCCCACCTGCCCCCTATTTGCCTATTAACATAACTTTGATCTTTACCAGAGCAAAAATGTTCTTCCACATATAGGTCACTATGAGCATTCAAGCTTATAACACACAGAAAGTCTGCCAGCAGCCTGCCTGTGCATCACTATCACTTTGAATGCTATAAAAGCAAGAACATTTTCACCACAATAAGGCTCTAAACATTGTAGGGTGTGTAGGGGGTGCAAATACAGAGGCCTGCCTGCACCTGAAATGCATTCATTGCTATGAAGGATTTGCTGGTGAAAAGAATTGAACAGCATGCATAAATGCAAGTATATGCAAAAAAATCTCAAGATTTTGTATAGTCCTAGGAAATAACAGTAATTTGGAACAAAAAGTTATTTTTGTGAAGGGGAAAAAAATTGGGGAATTGCACCTTGTCCCTACTACAGTTCACTGACTTCCAGATTCTTCAGGCTAATTATGATTCAATCTTGCCATCCATCCAAATCACAAACTCTCCCGTGGTATGTGGGCACAGTAAGAAAAAACCAATCCTGAGAGAACCAGGGCACTTGGTATGATCCAACATGACAACTCAAAGTTTGAGTTAACTTTCAGAAACATTATCAAATACCTGAGAAGTTTCAAGCATCCAAACAGTTTCAAGTGAAAAGAATTCAAGCTCCTATAGGCTGAAGGTTAATTCCACTTGTTTTAGTGGGAACAAGTTGTACTTGCAGAAGATTACCTAGTGACTGGGATAGTTTGGATGACCCCTAATGCCAAACCAGTCCCAAATAATTGTGTGAATGAACGATGTTCATGTATGCTAGCCCTTACCCTCACTTTCTTGTTAGTTTTCAAATTTCCTTGTTAGGGGCAACATATGCTACTAACCTAAAAAAGACAAAGCAAGGGAAGCGGTTTGAGCAGCTTGAGTGCACACAATTATGTGGGGTTGGTTTGCATCCTAAAATATCATCCAAATCAACCCCACCAGCAAATACTAAAACAGAAACACTTTCCCTACTCACCCCAGCACAGAGCCTCATCTAGAGGCTGTAGATAGTGTTTCTGCTACACCTTGTGAACCTTTTGGGGATGGGGACCATTTGTTTTTGTTATGTAAACCGCTTTGTGAATGTCTGTGATGAAAAGTGGTATATATATAAATATCTGTAGTATATTACCTGTAGTACAATATCTGTAGTAATAGAAAAATAAAATTATGCTATATTACAGTATCCCCCCAACCCTAATAAAGGCTGGCAGTCTCATAAGAACCACCAAACATTAACTATCTGGGGCTGAAACCTAAACCCCAAAAGAAACTGAAACCAGATATCAAATATTAAGCATTATCTAGCACTTCCTGTAAATTATTCTTGATGTTGCCCTCACAAACCTGCAAGGTTAGTAAGCATTACTATCCCCCACATTGCAGCTGAGTTGGGACTAGGCCATCTAGTGAGAATTCATAGCTGAGGCACGATTTGAACTTTGGAAAACTTTGATCAGTAGCTTACAACTACACTTCACTATCTCTTACAACTACACTTCACCAGTTTTACAGTTTAGAAAGTTTTAGGACTAGTTTAATATCGGTGCAGCCAAATTAAAACAAACAGACATTAGTCTTAACAGAAAGTATATTAGTCTTAATAGAAAGGTGCTCAGTGCAAATAAGAGACTCAAAGTACATTTTAAGTAGATAAGCCTCCCTGATAATCAATGTGCTGTATTTCACTAGGAACGTATACAGCAATTTATGCTCATTCTCCTGCATTAAATGCACAATACTTTTGCCTGGAGCATACAGATTACTACTAATATTCAAACTGGTGAGCAACTGGAGACCTCTGGATCAAGTCCCTTCTCAGAGATCCACCCCATTTGCTAACCTGGAGATGAACTTGGTGCTTGTGGCAATAAAGCTTGCTGACACATTACATTACAAGGTGTAGATAGACACACAGATCATTCCCTTTCTCAATGTGACCCTTCAGGAAATTGATTACCAACCAAGAAATGTCACTGTTCAAGACAGAGTTTTGTTTTTTTCAGATTGCTCTGCAAGCATCATGTACTTTGAAAAAATTACACGTAGTACAAAAAATTTCAAAACATGAAAGGATCCAAGCAGGACCCAACCCACAGGACCAAAAGAGGAGCAAAGTGGAAAGGCTATATTTCTTTAAAAGAGGGGATTCTCTGCGTTCCAGTTTACTCACTCATGTTCTGCTACATCAGGCAAATAAGCAGCATCTTCTTGGGAAGGATGAGCCATAAAAACAACATCTAGACCATCAAAAGCTCCAGCTTCAATTAAGTCTATTTTGCCCCCTCCATCTTCCTCAGCAGGAGTGCCCAGCACTGTGATCTGAAACCAAAGGTTATAAGCGGTCAGAGAACCATCAAAGTCAGAAAACAGCGCGCCAAAGGAGCAGCAAGATGGGAACCGAATTATTAGTCGAGAGGAATCCGTCAAACAGAAACGAGGGCGGGTATAGTATCAAGGCAGCGAATCTGGGAACTTTCCCAGGCACGTACATCTGAAGGAACAATCGGAAAAGCAGGGAGGGAGGGAAGGGGCTGCGGGGACAAACCGAGAGGCGGCAGCAGCGAAGCCTCTCGGCCACTTCAACACCTCACCTGGACGGCGGGGGCGCGGGGGAGGAGGCCGGCGGGGGGCTGGCGGAGAGCCTCCAGGGCGCCCTTCAGGCCCAGCGCGGCGGCGGCGCCCACCTCGGCGATGAGGTTGTGCCCGCAGGCGTGGCCGAGGCCGGGCAGCGCGTCGTACTCGCACAGGAAGCCCAGGCGCAGCGGCGCGGCCGGCTCCGGCTCCCGGGGCCCCTGCGCGGCCGAGGCGGCGCCGTCCCACTGCCAGTCCGCCCGGAAGGCCGTCTCCAGCTTGTAGCGCGGCTGCACCGACCACGACGGCCCGCAGCCGGCGAAGAAGCGCGTCAGGGCGGCGTGAGCCTCGCGCTCCTCGTAGGCCAGCTCCGGCCGGCTCCAGATCTCCCGGCTCAGCGCGCCCAGCCGCTCCGACGACGCCTCGATGCTCTCGGCTGCCCGCCGCTTCACGTCCTCCAGGCGCAGGGGCAACGCGGGCGCCTCCACCGCTTCCTTGGGCCTCATCGAAAACACCGGATGGGTAAACAAAAACCCACCCGAAAAGTCTCGCTCGCTCCTGCTCTGGCGCCGCAACGGGACAAAAAACTACAGCCTCAACCACCAGTGACCGGTGAATGTCTAAAAGCCGCGCCGTCTGAGAATCTTATATAGCCTCGGTGAGCTGTCCAAGCTGGGACTTTTTCCCGCAGAGCCTGCTGGGAAAGGTAGTCTCTTTCGTTTAATGCTTCACCAATAGTCATCTTACGAAAACACCTACACCCACAAACCACCGCGTTGGCACGAGTTACATCCATACTTACTTGGGAGTAAGTCCCGTTGAACTGAATGGGGCTTACTTCTGAGTAGACATTTACAGGAGGAACAAAGTGCCTGCCTGTAGTGTACTGCCTCGATCTAAAAGCAGTGGGTCGCAACGTCCGAAATAGAGTGCGTTTCTATATCATGTCGTATCTATATCATAGTTTCCCCATCATAGTTAGCTAGAATTATAGTGCGAGCGAGGCGGCGAGAGGTTGTTGCTCTGATGTCATCGTGAACCTCAATACCAGACTGTAACTTCTCACAATTCATGATTAGGTTACTACTGTTGAAACAGGAATTATAAAAATATAGCCTGGGCCAGGGTTAACCGATTTTATATTTTCTATTTCATTACCTAAAAAATACAAGTTGTATTTATAACCAGAATAATATAAATACAAACACAGTATGGTAACAATTCATACCTTTCCAAGCCTTTGGAGAAAAACAGACAACTATCTGCTTAGATGTTTCTTTAAATAACTAAGGTATGAATCTTGCAACAGTTAGTATGATCAGGTTTATATTCCTAGTATCAAGTGTATTTTTATCAAGTAAACATCTGTATTTTTTGTGCTAGTGGGTGTGTGAAGTTCTGCAACCTTCAATTGGTCTATATAAACCATCATCATTCTGCTGGGGTCATAAGGACCTGAGGATCAAGTTTAATACATCCCTCACTAACTGCTTAGCACGAATGGCACAAAGCCCAACCCTATGCATGTTACTTTTACCGTTGCGTCCAAGTATGACCACTTGATTTAAATGGGGCTTACTCCCGGATAAGCATGTTTGCAATTGCAGCTTAACAGCACAATCGTATGCATATCTACTTAGAAGTAAGTTCTATTGTGTTTAATGGGGTTTATTCCCAGGAACATGGGTATAGGATTTTAAAGATCATGTATTGTATTGTTTTAATGCTTATAAGATTGCAGCTGCTCATAGCAAAAACTGTGTGTGTGTATGCGTATCTGTTGAAAGTCCACTTCTATCCCCCTGGATGCCTTGAGCTTATGAAGCAGAAGGGAGGATGACTGGTCAGTCAATCCATCAATTGCAGCATACATCTCATTTAAATGACCACAAAAGTTCTATACCCCAATTTTAGCTAGTTATTTCAAACCAATATTCATGACTACCATACTTCCTGACATCTCTGGTCTGTTGTGCCTCTGTTTCTGTACTTGCCCACCAAGAATTGATAACCCCTCTGGTTTTTTGGATCCTGCATGTTTCTGAACTCTCTGCTGAGCATCTGTTTTTCCCTCATCCACTCCAATGCTTTCTCTGTAGTCCCTGCTCTTCAACCCACTTTTAATTCCTTTTCAAGCATTTGCTTCAGCCCTCTTGATTTGCTGGTTCCAGCCCTTGGTCTCTCTCAGACTCTGTCTTACTGCTCCTTCTGTCCCCAGATCCTTGGTGAGGTCTTCTTGAGTTTCACAGACACTGTTCCACCGCTCAGCCTTTCGCCTTAGAGGTTTCAGTGCTTATGAAGATTCCATGACATCATAGAAGTATCATTTATTTATTTGAATGCATTTGTTTACTGAAAATCTACCTTGGCAAAGGCATTCAAGGTGGTTTACACCACCAAACAGAATTTTATTAAAGAAGCCTCTAAATAAGCATTTACTTATGTATGTATGTATGTATGTATGTATGTATGTATGTATGTATGTATGTATGTATGTATGTATGTATAAATAAATAAATAAATAGCATTTATTTCAATGTAAATTCTTTTGAATACCTAGGCCAGTGTTTAATTTTTTAATGAAATGTCATTTTCAGAGTTGTACCGCTCTACCCCAGCGCCTGGGGCAGTGATGTCACGAGTAAGCCCATTTGTGCCCCCAGGGCAGTGACGTCACAGGTTGTCCCTGAGGAAGGGCAGGTGCAGGAGGCGGCCAGTGCCTTCTTCCTCAGGGAGAACCTGGAGGAGACTGCTTATGCGCTCCAAGCGTGTGATGAAACAGTTGTGTTTATACTGTGTTAAAGTGCATTTCTGAGGGCCTGGTCTAGAAAGGATGTCCCAGCTGGGGGCGGGAGGGAGCAACTGCCAGCCAATCAGATATGTTCTTGCTAAGGATCATGGGACTGGCAGAGTCTCTCTCCCTTGGAGGAATAATACACAGGAGGGAGCATGACGTCATTTTCTTGAAGCTATGGGCGTACCAATATGGCTGACTCAGATGTTTCCCGCCAAGGAGGATTGCCGCGCATTCACCCCGCACGTGTGTAAAAGTTAATCTCAACGTCTTTAATAATGACTGCGTGTTCTGCATATGGGTGCACAAATCGCTGTACGAAAAATGGGATTACTTTTCACAGGTACATAAAATCATTGTGATTAATTGATACTGAAAAATATTACCTCATAAAGTATGCAACCCTTCACAAACTGAAGTAGGCATGAAGAAGTAAAAGGAACTCAATCCACACATAACCTTCAGCACTCCCCGCCAGTCTGCCGGCCGATTCAGCGACAGGACGACTGCTTGGCACCTTGGAGGAATAATATTATTTATCTGATTTTTGCCCACCCTCCCCTTTTTTTCTTTCCTTCCCGTTCACACTTTATTTCTGCTTGTGTAGATTTCAAAAAATAAGTCTGTCAAAACTGTGCAATCCGAGTTTACATAGACTGCAAGTAGCATTTCGTCCGGTGTCTTCAGTAATATAATTATGCGGAATTAAACCTTGTAAGTGCATATTAACTCATAATAAGGTTACCAATGATGTTTCTCCACAATCACACGTTTTTATTTTCGTACATTTTTACTTCAGGAGTAAACTACTCAGTCCTAAACAGTACGAGAAAAGCAATCTGAAATGCTTGGAATAAGGATTGTTTTGAGCGTACGAACATGGCTGCTAAGCCCGCCCCCTGGCTTCATTCGGCTGCTATATCTTCTTAAGGGATGCTCCCTCCTGTGTATTATTCCTCCAAGCTCTCTCCCTCTTTTCTTGTGGGCTTTGCTGCTGGACAGACCCAGGGAGAGCTGTTCTGTGGGGAGGCAGAGTGGATGGCTGCTGGCAGAAGCCCAGCAGAGAGGATTTAGAACCAGGACCCCAGTATTAGTGAGCACGCATTAGATTGTGAGTTGTTTTCAGTCTGTGTTTTACAAGCCTTTTCCCCTCAGGGCAATCTGGGGCTAGGCCACACATGGCATGTATAGGCCTTGCCAGGCCTATGTGATTCAGCTCCACCTACTGGCCTATGGCCTGATAGTTAAATTGTTTTATACTTTTCACCTATTGTTATCCCTGGCACCCCAACCTCTTTTTACCTTTAACAAGCTTTTAATAAAAACCCTTCTTGCCTTGTTCTGGCTCACAGTGATTCATTAGCCTCCTCACTCTGCAAGAGTGAGTGTAGAGACCATTGAGGTCCTAACCTCGGCTAGGAGAGGAGTTTAGCCCAGGAAACTCCTCGGGCAACCTGGCACCTGGGCTGGTGGCAGCGGATTGGAATGACCAAGGCGGTTCCCCACTAGGCTGCAGGTTCAAACCAGGTGAGCGAGTAGGGGGGTCATAGGTTACAACCCCCCTTTCGTTCACTCCAAAGCACAAAAGCAGTCAACCCCAGCATCTCCCCGGAAGAGGGGGCACACATGATCCCGCCTGTGCCTCCTCCTTCGGGAACGGGGAAGACTGCTTCTGCACTCCAAATGCAAAAGCAGTCTTCCCTGGCATCTCCCCGGAGGAGGGAGCACACATGATCGCCCACACTGCCTCCTTCGGGAACAGCCTGAAGGTGACTGCCTTCCTGCCGCTTGTGGTGTGAAGGCAGTCACCTCCATAATGAGGGTGGAGCCTGGGACCTATCCTGCACCTCCATTTTCCCAGCACCTGGAGCAGGTGCCCCTCAGGCTCCACCCATGTTTTGGTACTGGTCATTTTATTGTCATAATGATGGCACTTCCTGCTTGATGAGGTCACTTCTGGCTATGACATCACTTCCAGGTTAATGGCATCATTTCTGGTGGGTCCTGACATGAGTGTCATTCTAAAAAGTAGGTCCAGGTCTAAAAAAGTTTGAGCACCACTTATCTGGACAGTCCCACAAGCACGTAGAAACCACTTCCTTAAGTTAGGTAATTCAGAGCGCAATCCTATACCCCCAATGCACCAGCACTACGCTCTTGCGCCAGCCGAACGCTGTCACAAACATACCACCAGGCACATCAGCGGTACAGCGCTGGACCAGCGCAAGCAGCAGTGCCAACACTCAGGCGCCGCTGTGACTGCCAGCAGCACTGGCCTTGTGCTGGTCCGGTGGCAGCGTGCGGTTGGCGCTGGGCCTCGCCGAGGAGGTTCCAGAGGCGTGCCGGGGGCATAACTGGGTGGCACGGTGGGCAGAGACGGGGATTGTGACGCAGGACAGTCATAGTGCCAAATCCTAAACCCCATCCCCAGCCTTGGCGGCCCCAATTCGGGCCGCTACTGCACACGTGCACCTGCAAAACAGCAGGCGCAGATCCGAGCAGCCCCATTGGGATGACTGGGGCTTACACGGCTGTAAGGGGAACACCTCCCCTTGACCTGCACTTTGCTGCTGCTGCCTCCTAATGGGTTTTAGGATACAGCCCTGTTATGTCAGCCTTACTTAGGATTGGGCTGCCCGAGCCCACCCTCTGATTTTTTCTCGTGTTACATATTATTTTATTTTCCAAATAAATAACAGAAAATCCTACTATGTTATTTTGATGTGATCCTGTTTCACATACAGACTGCTAGGCACTCATCAATGTTCACTATTAGTATATATTAATAGTCCAGTCAATCTGTCATCAGACCTGCAAACAATTAGAATAAAAGGTCTGACAACTGATCCTGTCAGTACTAGGTGTACAGATTGACAGAAAAAAAAGTCCCACCCAATCCCACCATCAGAAGTAGGTTTTCTCCAAGATGGCAGCCGCAAGCCATGAAAATGGGCCAAAATCATGTACCTGTGTTCTTTTTAAGCTTAGAAAAAGTCCAACAACTGGTCTGAACTGTTCTTGTCAGTACCAGGTGTACTGATTGACAGGGAAAAAATCCACCAAAATCCCACAACCTGGAAGTGGGTTTTTTCCAAGGTGGCAGCCCCAAACCATGAAAATGGGCCAGAATCATATAACCGTGTTATTTTTAAGCTTGGAAAAAGTCTAACAGGTCTGCCAACTGTTCTTGTCAGTACTGGGTGTGCTGATTGACAGGAAAAAAATCCACCAACATCATAGAGCTGAACAGGTATCATAGAGCAGGTATCATAGAGAGCACAGGTAGAAGGCGTAGCCCACAGGACATCCACATCTTAACTGGTCAGGGGTCAGAAGTGCTCTCTTGCTCTTACAGTTGTCAGCCTAAAGATGTGCTTCTCATGCTAATCATTCTCAAGCGCAGGAACGCCAAAGGCTGGTTCAGACTTGCGTATTCCTCCTTCATGACCGCAACTTGGAATCAGTGCATGCATTAAACTGCTGTAATTACATCTTCCACTTGTGGACATTTGACTGCCCCCTCCAGACAGCAGGTGGAGTTGTGCCAACTCCAGCACTTACAACAAAGTAGACATGTATAGCATTTTTGCCTAAAGTTTTTAATCTTACAAATTATTGCATTTCTTAGGCTGCTGAGCATGAACTCCAGTACAGGGGTATATAGTATTACTTGTGCACAAGGCCAATTGAAATTAGTGACTGTGTGATGAAAAAAGCTTGGAGGAGTGCAGAGGTGCTGAACCTGATAGAATTAAACTGTATTACAATGTTTGCCAAAGCCTCCTATATCTTGATGCTCCTATATCTGATGCTCCAACAAACTAAACATGCCTTGTGTCTTATGATTCATCGCTACCAATATCATCACTTTTTTGGTTGAAATGACTTACTTGACCATAAAAAAAACCTTGAGTTTGTAAAAAAAAAAAAAAGTTCTAAGCTTAAAAATAACAGTTACATGATTCTGGCCCATTTACATGGTTTGGGGCTGCCACCTTGGACAAAACCCACTTGCAGGTTGTGGGATTTGGGTGGATTTTTTTCCCTGTCTTGGACTTTTTCTAAGCTTAAAAATAACACAGGTACATGATTTTGGCCTATTTTCATGGCTTGCGGCTGCCATCTTGGAGAAAACCCACTTCTCCACTTTTTTTCTGTCAATCTGTACACCTAGTACTGACAGGATCAGTTGTCAGACCTTTTATTCTAATTGTTTGCAGGTTAGGGGGTTTGTACCCCTAAATTGACTGGACTATAAAGGAAACCAAGGAATGTTGCTTAGTTCCAACTCTAGTACCTAATTGGCTCAAGCAGAACAATTCTCTTTTTCTGCTCCCCTCTCCCACTTGCTGTTTTTTCCCAATGACAACTCAATATTCTGTGGCGCCTGGGGGCCATCAAGCATGCTCAGTCTACATCAACCTGTTTGGTTTTTTTCTTTTATTTTCAAATGTGTCTACTGGTGCATACCTACAGCTGGTTCTACGCCTTTCAGATTGCAGGCCAAACTGTGCTACCTACAGACAATCCTATCTAACTCTCCAGCACGATATAGCCATGCTAACAGGGCATGCACTGCATCCTGCGGTGGGGGGGGGCAGTCACGGAGTTTGCTACTAGTATATAGATGATAGTAGATGGGCGATGATGATAGGATATCAACAGCATAAAGCAACAGAAAGTCACATGAACTGCAACTGAATATGTTTTTGTGCTCTGTGGACACTAATTGACATCACAGACTATAAATAAGTCAATACCGTGCTATAACTTCAGATAGCTAGTAACTATTTTTAACTGCTTCATGTGAAGTACACAGTACTGTACCGAGAAGAAAATGTGCTGAATGTCTCCTCCTGGTTTGTATCAAAACGTTCTAGGAAAGTTTATCAATAGTTATTGTTGTTCAGTCAATAAGTTGTGTCCGACTCTTCGCGACCCCATGGACCACAGCATGCCAGGCCTCCCTGTCCTCCACTAGCTTCCGGAGTTCGCCCAATCTCATGGATCTTAATTCCAAGAGTTTTTTGTAGTATAGTGACTTACAGAAATCTTGTGCATGCCTACTCATTGTATTCATGGGGTTTATTCCCAGGTATGTGTGTATAAGATTGCAGCCTAACAGCCCAATCCTATCTCCTGTCACACTATAGCATGCAGTCACATCAAAAAAGCATGCACTGCATAATTTTTTGCTTACTTCTACATAAGGTTAAAGGCCACCTATGGGGCTCCTCAGACCCACACCAGCCATTTTGCTGATGTACATCAGAGGAGAGCTGGTGGATTTGGAGGATAGGATCCTAGCACAAGTTGTTGCTGCTGCCGGGATCCACCCCCTGCCGTCCCTGATCCTCTCTAAAATTCCCCTTGCTCTCCCTGCCTATGACACCCATCCACCGCCAACTTACTGAGTCTGATGCAGCCCAGGTTCCATAGCAGTTGGTTTTTGCTGTTGCTGCTGACATCGGGCCATGCAACTATACTACACCAAGGTTGGTTTTCATGGGCATTACTGGAGTTATTGGATAGTTGTGACAGTGTGGAGTTGCCTGGCCTCTTGCTTTCCCTTCAACTCTCTCTGCTGGATGGGCTTAGGATATGACAGGTGTTGCAATGACGGAGCAGTGACATCAGCACAACATCAGTGTAGGACTGCATTGTAAACCAACAATACATGAGACTATACAGGCATGCCCCAGTATCCACTGATTCAGTATACACCATTTCAGTTACCCATGGATACTGGGACACTTTAAAAAGCTAAGGAAACATTAAACAAATCTCTTTTTTCACCTTGTTGCTGCAGCAAAACGTTCTTCTATCTTTAAAATTGTGCCCTCAGTATCCACTGTTTCAGGTATCCACAAGAGGGGATGGAGGAGTCTGGAACAGAACCCCTGTAGATTCTGGGGCATGCCTATATTTGAAACCACATTTGACCCCGCTGTAGCCCTGATGCTTCAGCAGCCTCTATTCTTTCCACTAATGCCAACCAGCACCATGTTGTTTGACAAAGTCCTGCACTGCCCCCCCCCAACTGTTCTCTGCCTGCCCTGTGATGGCATTGGACCTTATGACTGAATGTTAAGGCAGTGACTCAGCCACGTGTGCCTCTCTTGGCACTCCAGGACTGGCTCTAGGAGCAGCAGGGCCCAATGGGAGGAATTCCCGTGGGACCCCCATCTTCCCCACTCACCAAGAAGAGCACTTGTGGCATCATGCACAAAGTGTGGCACCTGAAATAGTTGGTGGTATCATGATGACTTCACTGCCAACTGCTTCCAGGAAGCCCATTTTGGGCGGTTTGGAGGCAGGGCAGGTGGGAGGGCCCGAAGTAAAGCTGCGCTGGTCACCCCACAGGCTTACAGCCAATAGAGATCCCAGCTGCTGCGGCAGGCAATATGCTTGCTGTGTCGGTGCAAGGCCCCCCCAAGCAGTGTGACGACATTGGTCATCTTGGCTTAAGGCCGGCCCTGGGGCACTCAATTAGTGCCCAACCTGGCAGACCCCTGACCCCACTCCACCATTTTTCTCAGTCCACACCCCGAGATTTTACAAAGGCACTAGCCTGGCTGAGCGTGGAGGTGAGCGAATGCGGCTTGGGGACTCTTCAGGTTCGATTCCCGAGCTAGCCTTCCTCACTTCCACGACAGAATTACTTTCGCTCTGTGGCCAAATGTGACTCCGGCCCCTTCGAGCAGCTGCTGCCTTCCTTTCCTGGAGCATGACAACATCGCTCACTTCTCCGTGACTTTTTTTTCCCCCAAGCAGCGGAGAGAGCGCCTTATTCAGGCAGCAGCTTTTCCGGTTGCAAACCAAAACGTTGACATCAGAGAGCCCAGCCAGCCCTGCTGCGCGAGACGCCTCGGGGCAGAGACGCCGGAGACAGCAACCGGGCGCCTCGAACGATTTAACTTCCGAGGGAGGCGGGCGCCGTCCTCGTGCAGGCGCGGTTCCCGGCAGGGAGCCCCGCTCTCTCCGCCTCCGGATCTCCCTTGTTCCCGCCCCTTCGCTCCTGCTTCTGGTCTCCGCTCGCTGCTACGGCTGCGGTTTCTTTATCCCAGCCCCTTCCGTCACCGCCGCCGGAGACTGGAGAGCACATCCCTCTGTTCTCTCGGCGCCGCCGCTTGCTTGCTTGCTTGCTTGCCCGCCCTCCCGTCCGTGTGGGGAGACCGCCGGGCCCCGCGCCATGTCCCGCTACACGCGGCCCCCCAACACCTCGCTCTTCGTCCGGAACGTGGCGGACGCCACTAGGTGAGGAGGAGCGGAGGGGAGCGGCCAGGCGGCAGGGCGCGGATGCTGCTGGGCCTCTCCAGCATTCCCTTTTTTGCAGCGCGGGGCGGGGGTTTCGTGCTGGGCTGCTACCAAGTGGTTAGGCCTGAGCGAACTGGGCGTAGGACGCTGGCTTAGAGATGGGGAAGAGGAAAAGCACCCTGTCGGCGCCGCTCCTCGGGGGTTTCCGGTCCCTTGTACTTTCAGCAGGCACATAACACAGAAATGTCGCTGGTGGGGCTTTGTTTTGGCATGACGGGGAACACCGTCACCTGCTGCATTTTCATTCTCTGTAAAGCGCCACGTACATGAATGGCACTATAGCAGTAATAGTAGTGTAATACCAATTATACTTTGTGTGTGTCTTTGTCTCAGGAAAAGGGCCATGACTACTCCTTGAGGTAGACAAAAAACAACATTCTGCTTATTCCCAGAGGGCAGAGCAACCTGCCCTGGGAATACGGACAATATATATTTACTTGGCTATTGGGTGTATGATCCTTGTTGTTTGCTTGGGGAGGGGGAGGTGCTTGGTACTGTCTTTCTCGGGAATCTGGGAGGCCCTTCCCAGTGTACTTTGATTGGACATAAGAGGGAGTTTTAAATTGAAATTTTTGTGAGTGGAGCATCAGTCTGGCTATGCTTCTGCAGAATCTATGCACGGTTTTGAGATGTCATCCTTATATAATACAGGCATGCCCCAGTATCCACAGTTTCAGTTATCCACAGATATAATGGTTTCAGGCATCCACGGTGGGGTACAGAACAGAACCTCTGTGGATACTGGGGCATTCTTGTACCTCTTTCAAGTTTGTGCAGCTGTTTGGTCCTCCATGCATCCTGAGCTTTGCATCTTTGTGACTTGGAAGCTGCCTTATACCTTGAGATGTATCATCTTGTCCATCTATACCTGCTTGTCCATCTTGCTCTGTAGGGATCTCTTTGGCAAGAGGTTGAATCCAATGGGGTCTATATCTGAGTAGACCTGCATTTGGTTGTGCTGTAACAGTTTCACTATATTAAACTATGAGAGCTTCCCCTACTGCATATAATACTCTCCAGAAGTTTAACGTGTTCAGCCCTGTTAAATCCCTGGGTGGTCTTCGGCAATGGGGTTCCTTCATGGGGTTGTGAGGGTGGAGGAAGGAAGCATGTAAGTTGTCCTGAATTCCATGGACAAAGGGCAAGATCAAATGTAGTGATAATAATAGAGGCAATTCTGGAACTAATACAATATCCGTGGGAGAATGAAGCCTAGACCAGGTTCACACAGCCACATATTTTGGAGCAATAAAAACTTCACACTCATTAACATCTTACTGAATTGATTTTTCTTGTAATGAAGCAGTAAATTGTACATGTTGACTTAATATAAAGCCAACTTAATATCTTGAACCCTTAACTGAAATAATGAACAGTGTGGTTACCTCTACTCGAAATGTACAAACCTATGGAAGTTTGCAGCCCATATACTGTATATATGATTGAGGGCCCAATCCTAACCAACTTTCCAGCATCAGTGCAGCCCTGAAGGGAACAAATGTCCCCTTACCTTGAGGAAGTTTGCATAACTGCCCTCCCATCCGCAGGAGTTGGTACTGCTGCATTGGTGCTGGAAAGTTGGATAGGATTGGGCCCTCAGTGTCTCAAAATGTAAGCTCATAGGTCTCTCCTTTGTTTCTTGGGGAGGAAGCAGAGATTCCAGGCAATTGTATTTGAGAATATATGTAGTATTCCTGCTCAGTGGAATATCTCTTAATTCCTATTAGTGATGAGAGAGGATTTCTGATTTGCTTGCAAACATTCTTACATAGCGCTGCAAGCACAGTAGGATTTCCCTTGTTTCTTTTCAGGGGATGAATGAACAACTCAAATTTGCAAAGAATTATCTTTCTGGCAATAAATATTTGTGTGCCATAATGAGAGAACACTCAAGGCGCAATCATAACCTGGAGTTAGGCCAGCACAGTTTGGCCAGCACAGTTTGACTGGCACAAAGATCACCATCAAGTATGTTCGAACCACTCTCTGAGTCAGAGAGACCAACACACAGACATGCGTCATCCTCCCTGATGCCGAGGGTGGTCCAAATGTGCTTTATGGTGATCCTGGGGCCAGCCAAACTGTGCCAGCTTAACTTCAGGGTAGGATTGTTGTGCCCTTAGGTGCAATCCTGTGTACACACTTTCCTAGGTGTAAGCTCCGTTGAACACAATTGAGACTTCTGAGTAAAAGTGTATAGGATTGCAATTAAGGCATATACATGGCTGGCTCTTACATTGTTGAAATTATAGGACCTAGTCTAACAGGTACTTAATAATGACTGTTGTATGACTTCAGTATGTGTAAACTGCCTTTGCAAGAACCTTACAAGTTCCTATTCATTTCACAAAAGAGAGTTAATCTGTGCATGCCCTTCTCCATGGGTTTGTGTAATCCTTTTGAAAAGCCATCACCACATCTAGTGGCAATTAATTCTATAAGTGAAGCATGTATTGTGAGAAGTTCTTCCTTCTGAATCTGCTGCTACTTGGTTTCATTGCATGACCCTGAGTTGTAGAGGGAAGGGTGGGGAGAGAGATTGAAGAAAAATTTTTCATCCTTCACATTTGATCCTAAAGGTCTGATGGTTAATTAAATTTATTTTAAGCCATACCCCCTCATCTTCTTTTCATTAGAAAATAGGTCATGCCTCACACTGAATCAGACTGTCTAGCTAAGTAATGTTGATTTTAACTGGTAGTTAATCCCTCAAGCAAATGGTGTTGTTCCATTTGTACTGTTTTCAGACCTATACTGCAGTGGTTCCAGAAAGGGAAATCTGGTTTTGGAGAATTTTCTGTTGTAATAGCGTTCCCATACATTAACCTGCCCAATCCTATCCAATTTTCCAGCACAGATGTAGTCATGCAAATAGGGTGTGTACCACATCCTGCAGTATGGGTGCAGTCAGGGAGACCTCTTCAAGGTAGGGGAATGTTTGTTCCCTTACCTTGAGGATGCATTGTGGTTACACCAGTGCTGGAAAGTTGGATAGGATTAGGCCCTCATTCATATAAGAATTACAATGGAAATGATCTATTACCAGGAAAAACACATGTAAATGAACGTAAAAGGTACATTTTATATTTGGAGAGGCTCAAAACACAGTATGATATAACTCATACTAAATAGCTAATATAGAAGTATTTATGTTACAAATAAATGCAGAAAACATAGGATATAAAATCTACCTTTAACATTCTGAGGGCCAAATCCTATCTAATTTTCCAGCCCTGATATAGCTGTCCCAATGGGGCTTGTGCTGCATTCTGTGGTGGAGGGGGAATCAGGGAGGCCTCCTCAAGGCAAGGGAACATTTGTTCACTTACCTTGGAACTGCATTGCATCGGCACCAGAAACGGGGATAGGATTGGGTTCTAAAACACTAGAACAGTCTGTCAGGTGCTACAGCTGGATGTTGCTGAAGCAGATACCATAACACAGAAACATTCATATTTTTTTGCCTTATTTCTAAAACGCTTCAGGCCTGAGGATTTGCGCCGTGAATTTGGTCGGTATGGCCCTGTAGTAGACGTATACATTCCGCTTGACTTCTACACAAGACGCCCAAGAGGATTTGCTTATATACAATATCCTTTATTTCACTGTATTTTATTTAATTGAGGTGCATTGTTGTTACTGCGTCCTAACTTAATGTATTTATTTCTTTGTCTCAGAAAATGTAAAGCAGTCCACAGTGGCTGGCAAGCACCCCAAAGTTTGAATGAACCTGGTTAGATAGAGTCCAAGCAGGCAAGCCAAAAGACACCTTAAAGTTCAAGCTTCAAGGAATAAAGAGGGAGGGTGGAAACAGATAAAAAGAAAACTGGAAGAGGGGAAGTCCTTTTTCAAGGAAAAGACAAAGCCACAACACCAAGTTAAGGCTTCGGCTTTCCGACATTTGCTCAGAGTTCCAAAGTCAAAGCCAAGTCTGATTTGGTTGGTTCTACGGCCCTTGTCAAGTCCATCTAGCAAGCCCTAAAGAGTAAAGGTCAAGATCAAGTGACATGGAGGTAACTGACAAAGTTTCCTTTTGTATCTTATCGCTTGAACGCTTAAATTTCAGTCAAAAATTTGTTTGTTTGTAATTGTTTTATTTTTAAATACTGCTTCCATCAATATTTCGTACAAGCGAACTGTATGCAAATATTTGTACATTTTTCTTTTGCTCATTCCCTAACAAAAAAAGACCTGAGTGGAAACTGAACTATATCAGTTGTTCAGGTGATCTAGTACAATTTTTGTGGTACCTATGGTGATTTAAATACTGGGATAAAGAAGGGGGAAAAGGGAAAGTCAGCTATTTGTTGATAAATAGTAGTAAAGTAGAACATTGTAGTAAAGCAGAACATATATATTGATCTAAATTATTTTCTAGATAGTATTTGCCAGTAAAAATTATGCTTCAGGTTTCATTTAAAGATACTTAAAATTATATATACAGTACACCTTAAGTACATGTGTACTGATTTGATTATCTGTTTTAGGTTTATGGGCTCTATAATACACATGGAGCTTCTTTTCCTACCAGGGTTTTACTTTTCATATCATTGAATGGGACCACTCTATATGTGCACATAAAAGTGCACCTTCATTGAAACAGATGGACACTTTCATATGTGCAGGAGTTTCAGGTGTGTTTCACTGCATTTATGAGTTTTTTTGGGTCAGTACAATCATATTTTAAAGGCATTCATTGTCACCTTGTTTCTGTTTAATATAGAGCTGCCTCCCATTTTATGGGGCAGCCCAGGTACACTGATGACCCACTAGTGCTTGCTGTTACACTTTCAAGGTGTGTAGTGAAGACACATGTTTTCAAACAGTGTTGGCATGAGTATTTTGTGGGAGTCTTCAGGCAAGGCATCCCTAGTGAATCTCCTGAAAAGAAACAGCTTGCAATCTTCTGAATCTTCTTGGGTGCTTCATGCAAAGCAAGAATGATGACACTGTTGGGTCAGTGGCTCATTCGTGGGTCCTGGCAGATGTCCAACTTTGGAACCATCCCTGTTTTCAGACATGTATCAGAGAGCTGTATCTCATCTTGTCTCACCAGCAAGTGTCCCTGAATGTTTGAGGATATGTATCTCCTCATGCTTTGTGGACTTATGCACTAGTGGAACACTGAAGTACCTTGACAGCCACATATAGTGCAAAGTGGCTCTAAGCTTGAGTTTTAAGTAGCATATGAAATACAACTTTTGATTTGAAAGCATCTCTTTGTGTTATATGATACCATGTTTTGCTTTGTGCATGTTTAAAGCGTCCTTAACAGACAGTCATGTTTGAAGATGTTCGTGATGCAGAAGATGCTCTTTATAACCTCAATAGAAAGTGGGTATGTGGCCGGCAAATTGAAATACAGTTTGCACAAGGTGATCGCAAAAGTAAGTGTATATAAGCATGTCACTTACTTTTCCTACAAAATGTTTAAGAAAGCATAGTCTTTCATACTACTTAGAAGGAAAAAGTGAAATAAGCGCAAAATTGGGGAAAAATGGTTTCAGAATTGCATGCTTCCTCCAATATGTAAGAAGCTGCCTTTCTCTTGCAATCTTCCAGTTCTGTTTTAAATTCTAGCACCAGGTCAGATGAAATCAAAAGAGCGTCGCCAGTGTTCTCCGATGGATTATAGAAGATCGAGAAGCCGCAGCCGAAGGAGGACACGTAGCAGAAGTTCTTCGTGGGGCTGGAGTAGAAGACACTCTGACAGTTTTAAAGAGTATGTTTGAGAATCACTTGAAGATAATTCAATTACAGAAGTGATTTGCTTTGTAATTAATATAGTGAGCAATGTTATTGTTGGGCATGCATCAAATGGATGATCATTTTGTTGCATCAGCTAATTATCATGTACAATTTGTGGCAAGGGAATACTGGTAAATGACTTGGGTGGTAGTGAGGAGAAGGAAAACAGGATTTCCTTAAGGACTCACCAGAGCCGGTTTCTTACTAAAATAAATCATGGTTGGTTTTTCTTAGCTATAGAAGTTAGAGCACCTACAAAAGGTTGGCATTGGGTTTGAAGGGTTGGGGCAAATTAATCTTGCTGGCCTCATTTTAGTTGCACTGGTCTGGAAAAAGAAAGAGACAAATGGATTTTGTTTGAGAGAGTAACAGTGCATAAGTAACTTGTAATTGCTCATTATACTAATTTGAAGATGGTTGGTTAGAAGCATAAATCAGTAAGACAAGTTGCAGCTACAATAAATCTGCTGGACTAAGCAAATGCAGACCAACATTTTTCTTCGTTTCCCTTTAAGGAACCCTGAAATTACTCTTCAAATTTTTTAAGTTGTTTGGGGCTTTTGGCACCAATTTTGAAAAGAAAAACAAGTTCAAACCAGAAAATTAAATGACTTGGGTCATAGTGTGTCTAAATAATACATAGTTACATCAAAAATTACTTCTAATGCTTTGAATGATTTGCAGGTCAAGGGGTAGACGACATTCTTACAGCCAGTCCAAGTCTCGCTCAAAATCTCTTCCAAGACATTCCAGCTCACCAAGGCGATCAATCACACCCCAAAGAAATTCTAGTTCTAGGGGGAGGTCACGGTCAAAGTCAACACAGAGAAGCTCAAAATATGCAGAAAAATCACCATCTAGTTCCCATCGAAGACGGTCCAATTCAAGAACAAAGTCGCGATCACATGCAAAACATTCGGGCTCACCTAGTAGGTCCATGTCTAAATCTCCACGGAAACATGCTAATTCCAGTTCTCGCTCACATTCGAGGAGTTTCTATCAGAGAAATAGTAATCAGTCCATATCTGAAGAAGATTAATGCCTTGGTTTCTTTTAACAGTTTTTATGAGCACAAAGTAACTAGAAGAAAAATTGACTAGTGCTTATTTGAAATGCAAAGTAATGATGTATTTGACTAATGAGAGGTCTTGCTATGTTGTCCTTTTGTTCCATGCTACAGTGCTCAGTACTCTTTAAGCTTTATGATTTCAGTTAGTTTTGAGAAACGTTTTGTCTAGGTCTTTCTCCTCTTTCATTCTCAGTTTAAATAGTGCTGATTCAGACATTAAGCTCCCTGAATCAGTGCAGGCTGCACTGAGGTAGTCTCAGCTGTTGCTGCACCAAGCTGTGTCTTGAGGGCAGAACTGGCATTGGCCCTTTGGAATTGATCTTTGGAACTGCCAGAGGGCAACTTTGCACTGGCTACAAGCTGTGCCAGCCATTTAGGGGTAGGTGGGGTCAAATTGTCCAGCTGTGCCCCGTTTGTCTTCTTCAAAATACTCTGTAGTAGTGTTAGCAAGTTTTACGTTGCAAGAACTGTGGTTAGAATATGATTAAGTTGCCCAGCAAGTAGCTTTTGCTCTTGTTCTTAAAGCTGCTTGTTCTTGTGGGTTGCTTGATTCCATTTTAGTTTTGATGTTTATGTGCCTATTCTGTTTCAACAGTGATACTATCCCTTTCCCTTTCACATTTGAAGATGCACATTCCTATATGTACTTCTGATCATTAGGTTCTGGGGTGGGAAACACTGAGGGAGGCACTGTAACCCACATGAATATAGGAGGCCTCCATTTTGGGGGAGAAATACTAACAGCACTTAAGTGATATAAACTGCCCAATCCAGAGATCTGCAAGCACATTGACATTTTTAGATACCCATATCCTCTGCCAAATAGATGATTAGTGGGAGAAGGGAGTGTCTGGACTTTCTTCCACTTCCTTGATAGAAAAGTATGGCTGTATATATGGATTTGTGGGTTGGGCACAGGACCAGAAAGGAGGTAGGATAGGGTAGAATTTGGCTGGTTCCTCCACATGCAGTAGAATGAAGTGTGAATTAGTAGAATGGACTGTACAGCTTTTGAATGCTTCCCCTTGTATCAAAACAAAACATTTATTTGCAAATAAATAGGAAAAACCTTGCTCCCTGATGTTTCTATTTTCAGAGCATTTAACATAAGGGACCATGTAAAATGTCATCTTTCACCCACAGTGTGAACAGAAATAGTCTGCTATACTATCTGAGCATTCTGCTGCATGTGTAGACCCTTTGGTCCTTTGTAGCTTCTTGTATTTGCAGAGTGGGTGATAATCAGATTGTCCATCATGGGATTGAGAGTAATGAGAAAGCAACTTGAATATTCATTGGACAGTTAAAACCAACCAACCAACCAAGATAATTGGTTGTTTTGTGGTACTACAATTAGTTGAAATCCATGATTTTCATATGTGTTTGTGAAACTGTCACTTTAACAGTTACCTTTGTAGTGTAATAGTCTTCATTTTGTTACATTCTGTATTTTCAGAATATCATTGTACTAAAAGACCAAGATAGAAGATATCTTCAGGCATTTTAAATTCTGAGCCCTTAAAACTATTAAACAGTTGAATGACTGAGTTCAAAATTATTAGCTTGTTTAACTCAAGTAGTAGAGGGTATCTGAAAAGATTTTGTATTTTACAATATATTACATAAGCATTGTTTAGTAAAGTTTGGAGAACTATAATTTGTATTTAAATGTATGGATAGCTGTGATGTCTGTTACATGGCACAAGCACTGTATTCTGTTAAATACTTGTGGTAGAAAAACCATGTTCATGTCATGAGAAATTATACAATTTTGTGTTTGGAGTAGTACAACTGTTATTTCGTAACTTAAAATATTCTTTTCAATAAAAATGACATTGCTTTTCATTTGTTGCTTTTTTTAAAAAATACGTAATTTGTTGTCACAACAACCTTGTAAGGTAGTTCACTGTCATTTACATAACAGAAACAGCGTGAGGGTGATAGTTGTCCAAACCTACACAATAAGTGACTATGTTCTTCACTTACTTTGGTTTTAGTGGCACTGCAGAAATGCCACTCCTTTGTGTCTAGTTGGGAATGTTGGGTCCATGTGAGAAGGCACCAGTTGCAGCTTCTTGCCATGTCAGCATTATTGTTAAGAGTTGATGCTGGTACAGGGAGAAGATGCTATCTCAACTCCTATGTAGTCCCAGATGTCTCACACTACCCAGCAATGCAAGAAGGAGCATTAGTGCTGTGGCTCTCTCACTACCAATGTAATGTAAGAACCCAGCAAAAGAAGGCTAGGCCATGGCTTGACTTCATTTTGTCAGAATACCTCCATTTTGTTAAAAAAAAAAAAAAAAAGAGCTAAAGCTGTTAAGGTACCAGCTGGTGATAATCAGCTCATTTCCTGAGGTAATTTCATCAGGAAGTATAATTTCCTATTTGCTTTGTTTTCTGCAGAAAGGTGTGAGGTCATAGCTAGGGTTAGGAAGGAAGTACCTAATCAGGAAGGTTCCATCCAGCTAGTGTTGCAGTTAAGAAGATTCCACACAGCTGAGACCCCTCACTTGAACTAAGGTTTTGTTTACATAACTGATTTTGAACAGGATGGAACTCTGAACATCCCATCAGGAAGAGGTCTGACCTTTATCCTGATTGGATAATTAATTATACCAGAGGGGATATAAAGATACCCAGTTTTGGGGGTACAGACACACACCCCATCAGATCTTCAGGATATCATCCACACCATCAGACCATCAAGATCCATCAGAGAAGATCATCAGAGATCTTCAGATCACCTTCTCCAAACCTGTCCAGGATGCCCAGCATGGACCTGCTGCCTCTTGGACTTGAGAAGAAGGTGATCCTGCAAGGCTAACTACCTTACAGGTGTTAGGGCCTAGTCAGTGTTAGGGATATAGTTTCCTTATTTTAAGGTGTATCTTAATTAAGTCTCTGGTAGTTCTTTTAAGCCTTTCCTAGTTTTGTAACTGCTTGTTTATTAATAAATCATAGTTAATCTGTAAGCTTTGTTTGTGAGTATTTGGAACCAGACCAAATTCAGTTTTGCTGCTTTGGCACCCTTACCAATTTAAGGTTTATAACTTGGGATAGATCCCTGTAGTTGGGGTTAGTTAAGCCTGTGGACTTTTTAAGATTTAAGAGTCTGTTAATTCCTCTGTTTGAGGCTGTAACTCTTAGCTGTGGTCCCAGGCTGGTAGCAGAGGACGTGTGCCTTGTTGCCTTGGCTTGTAAGTGCTTAAGGACACACCCTGTTAAAAGATAGTTCACAACTCATATGTAATGGGCCCTGGGTTGGTGTTAGGACATATGAGCCTGTGAATTACACCCAGCCTAAGAGCTGGTCTGCTTATTAGAGACTGAGGTGGTAAAAACCTGAACTGTGCCATTGACAGTGTTTCTGAATTATTTCCTATGTAAAAACAAATGCAATGTTGTTCGGTGTAGTAAAAATAGAACATCAGGAAGTTTAATTTAGCAAGGCCTCTCCCTAAAGATATGTTTTACTACATGTTTGGAGTTTTCACGGGGGGGGTTGGTTGGTTGGTTGGTTGGTTATCAGCCTATTTTTTCCATGTGCAACTCTCCTTACATGTGCGGGAGGAGCTTGGGCTGCTATGCAAAAGGTTGAATGTCACCCTGTATGTAAATCTGTGGTATGCTCACATTTGGAATATTGTGTGCAGTAAAGAGTAAACTGCCTTGGGCACTTTCTACTGAGGAGGGGAAAAAATAGGATAGAAGCGTTAAGAACTTAAGTGTTAAGTTCATTAAATAATTTTTTTAAGTGGCAACTTAAATGACCACAACACTGAAGCACCTTCTCTTTAAGGTAAAGCTAAAACATTCAGGTTTTTTTTCCCAGTTAGAAAAAAATGACTAACAGTCCAATCCTAACCTACGCTGGAACAGGCCAGCCTGCACTATCCATCACACGTTAGGTGGCAGCTAGAGGCTGCCTCTGGGTAAGCCCTGGGAGCCCCAATAGGGCTACTTGGAGCTGCACCAGCAAAATTGCTTGTGTAACTCTGAGCAGCCCTTGTAGGGCTGATGGGGCCAGAGTTTAGGATCCAGCATCTTGTGCTGGATCCTGGCTCCACCCACCTCCCTGGGCTGGGCCATCCTCCTCTGCTTCCCTCCATCGTCCTAACGCCAGCCAAACTTATCTGGGGCAGCTGCCTGACACAGGCAGGCTGGCGTGTGTCCTTGTGCCAACCTAGCCTGCTCTGCCTTGTGGCAGCCTAGTATTACAGCACATTTGTGACACTCCCAAGCCAGGGCAAGTGATATGCACTGGCCTAAGTCCACAATAGGATTGCACTCTCAGGCAGAATATCATATAAGCAGTTTTAAATTATAGTTGGTGTAGTGAGAACAGATACAAGGACATTTTTGTTTTCCATGTTACTCAATCCTGGTATGAAATTTGTGAAGTTAAATTGTTACCAGTTAAATTTCCTCTTAGTAGGTTCAGAAGTCAAAAGAAAGTTCAGCAAATAAAGGCATTGCAAGTTATCCAAATGTGCCCATTAATACAGTTTTCACAAGATGTACAAACCTGGACAGGGCTCCCTCCTCATATACTGACAGGGTTCCTTCTGCTGCACTGCTTTGCTGTCCAGTTTTTTCATGAGGGCCCTCTAGGAATCATTTCCTTTCTTATGAGGCCCTCATGAGGAAGAAAGTGGAATATCTCCATTTCTAGAAGGCCCTCAAGAAGGAAGGGGGAAGAGAGCTGCACTGCAAATGGAACATTGTCAGATAAGTGAGGAAGGGGGCTTGCTCTATCAGTAGTTAAGCAGCCTTAGGCACTATCAGAGGCAGACCACCCATGATGTGAATGAGCCCATTCCCATCAGTGGACAGATTGGAGGCCGACTGGAGGAGCAGCTAACAGGTGCCCATCACCTCCCTACTGCAGATGCAGCTGGCTCCTTCCTCCACAGAGTTGCACAAGCAATCCACTGAGCCCTGCGTTGCCTGCTTTGTGTAAAGACACTGCATGGAGGAAGGAGTGAGGAGTGCTACCTCATGAACCTCACTCCTCATCGTGGGAGCAATCTGGCTCCCTCACTTTCCTCCACTAGACACTTTAAGAGTGCAGTGGGAGGAGAAAGACTGTGTTTCTCTCTGCAAGGGCTCTACAAAATGCCCTGGGAGTCAACCCGGCATGCTTCAAGAGTCCACATGGATGGAGCTAGGTAAGTGGAGGTGGCAGAGCTGGGCAGGGATAACAGCTAGGTTCAGCTCTTATGCTTCAGCCAGCCCTAGCCCACTATGCTATATCTCCATTTTGCTTAGTTTTTCCATGACAGCCAATTGATTTTAAGAATGTCAGAGGAACTATAGATCTAGGAGTCCATCCAAATGAAACTATGTTTGTCCCTTTGATTCAATAAGACTTACGGTAAGTGAGCTACAGTTAATTTTCACCCCAGTAATTCTGAAGAATGCAATCCTTGATGCAATCCCTTGAGAATCACTGTGGGATACATGAAGCTGGACTAGATGGACCCTTGGCCTGATCCAGCAGGGCTTATGTTCTTATGCTCTTTATTTGCTTATTTTATTTCCTGTTAATTTTGTAACAGGTATTCATGTATAGCTTATATCTTAATTCCTAGAGTAAATAACTGCATACTAATAATAACAGCCTAATGACAATTATTAAAGTTGCAATTCAATTTACACTTACTTGAGATTAAGCCCGATTGAAGAAAGTGGCATAGCTCTGAGTAAATGTGCACAGGAATGTACTGTAAACATCTTAAATTCCTCCTGGTGATTAAAAATCAGTTTGAATAAGCATGACAAATTTACCTTAAAAAAGCGGCAAGGTAACATTGCTGTGCTTGAAGAAATGATTACTACTTCTTGCTTGTGTTCCAACAACTGTTGCCTGTCCTCTGATGTCTATGTCTGTAATAATGCTGTGGTCTAAATAGTCCCCCACACCCCGTTCTTATTATGACTTTATTTACAGTTCTATGTACTGTTCCTTTTAATGTAGTATTTGTAAGGCACCTTGGGAATTTACTTTGCCATGGGAAAGGCGGGATATAAATCTCTTAAATAAAATTTTTGTCAAGATGTACCTAGTTTGAGCAAAACAGAATTCAGTTCAGATATGACTTGAACTGCATAGTTAAATAGATTATTTGCATCCAAGTGATTAATTTCTACGTGTGGCTTGAGAGTTAGACCTTAGAGGGCCTTTAATTATTTTGAATAAATTTGCCCTTAAAAGTGAATACAACTGTTGCTGAACTTGAGAAGAGAAAGCTTGTCAAAAGAAAACCTAATGATAACGCTTTAGTATAGTTGGAAAGGATTGTGAAAGTCCACCAGATGGTGCTCAAACCTCTTTGTATACCTCAGGGGCCGGCTTCTTGTTAACTTTGGCTCAGTTGGAACACACATATTCTTTCACTTTAAAGACACGCCAGAAACTGCAAGCAAGTATTTCTTGAAGCAGAGAAAGAAATGTGCCGAAAGGAAAATAGGAAAAAATGTTTCTGTTGTATCAACTAGAAAAAAGGATAATTTGGAAATGTGAGGTAGCAGGAAAGAGTACAGAAGGATAAAATGGCCACCACTGGAAGATTGCTTGAAGTGCTTTCTGAGGTAGAATCTTGAGTACTGTAATCCCAAGGCAATGAGAATTACTGGATATTTTTCTAATGGGAAAATAGCCCTGTGTTAAGTGCTTGGTGGAAACAGTTTTATTTCTACTTCCTTCTGATTATGGAAAAGGCAATCCTCACAGGCACTTAGGTGACTGCAAACTACATTGGCAGCTGAACAAAAAGACAAATTATATATATGCAATTGCACATGATATGAAGCTATTCTATGTCCTTTCAGTAGCCTTTTCACATATACACCATAAGCAGTTATGGTAATTCTTACCTGAAAACCCAGCGGATACGGAAACATCAATTGGAATTCAATGGATTGAATCATCAAATAGGAAAAATGGGATTAGGTTCCTGTAAGACCCTCCTGTATACTTTAATTCAGAGATCTTCAAACTGGTGGGTCATGACCCCACCATAGGTTGTAAAAAGGGGCCATTTCCTCTTAGGGGGAGTCACCCCAGAAATTTGCCAGCGGTGCCACAGTGATCATGGCAGTCTAAGGGTTGGGGAGGCTCACTGCGACCTCTGCAGGCCTCCCTGATGGTAAAAATAGCTCCGTTGCTAGATCGGAGCCAATTTTTTGTTTGGACGCTGAACAGGAAGTTAGCTCCAATCTTGCAACAGAGCTATTTTTAGCATCAGAGGCGCGCAGTGTTGGCAGCGGTCCTCCCCAACCCTCCTGCACCACCACCCCAGGACCCCATCCAGGTAGGGCATTTGCCCCAAAATATCTGCAGCACTGCGATCACTGTGGTGCCACCAGGTCCTCCTCCCCAACCTCTGCCCCACCCCTGCAAGTACTTACAGTGTCTTCAAAGTCCAACTAAGACTTTGAAGACCAGTTTTAATTGCTTCAAGACCTGATAGGAAAACACACATATACACCTCCAGTTGGTGTGTTAAATCTTGGTATGGCCAAGAGCCTAGTTTAACCTTTTGCACTGGAGACAACAGGATCTGAACCAACATCATCATTGTGTAAAGTATGCACTCACCACCATATATCTCAACTGAAGGAGAGGCTCATTTTACTGAGTTCTGGGCCGTGGGAAATTTTGGCAGCAAGTATAACCATGAAAAAGTAGTTACCCATATTGAATAACTATGTTCTGTCTGCATAGTACCTTGATGCAGGGCTATCTTGATGCCAGAGGGGTAAAATCAAAATGTCACTCTTTTTTGTTATGATGACCCCCGTCTCAGAAAATGATCAGGGGAAGGGTAGCTAACCTGGCCAGGCATTAGCCCAAGCTGCAGAAAGGTCAACTGTGAATCAAGGAACGCTTGAGCCATAAGAGGAAAGGTAAGAACATTTGTAAAAAAAACACACCATGCTTTTTACAAAAACATGGAAAACATTTCTCACAACAGGCCTCTCAGAATGGCCATGAGACTATGAATATGGCAATACAAGTTATACTGTTGTTCCTGCAGATAAGTGAATCCATAGGAACAAAGTGCGCATATAACAAGCATTGACTGGACTAACTTCAGAAAAGCAGAAAGTTATAGAACCTGGCTTCTTGAAGGTAATCCAATGGTCCAGCCTCATGTAGACATATAGAGGGTAGAAATCTGTGCTTTCTGCTTAGCTCCCAATAACTGAAGCATCTGCTTTTGGACTTTATGCAAAACATTTCAGGGCAGAGTATGTAATTCAATAGGTATCTGCCATAGAGATACGCATCATTCTAGATCCAACAATAACATATGAGAAAAAGAGCTGCTTCTATACATTGCACCTCCCTTGCTGAAAAATGTTGGACGGAAAGCCAGCCTTCCAAACATTAAGAGCTACCTTACGGAGAGAACACAGTGAGAATGTAGAGTGGAATCATTTTCAAAATGTTGTACAGTATGTAAAAGAATTGAGAACTAAGTTGTGTAGTGGTTCTGGTATTGAACATAGACCTAGATGATCCAGGTTCAAATCGCCACTCAGCCACAAAGCTTCCTGGGTGATCTTGGACTAGCCACTCTTAGCCTCACCTTCTCACAGGTTGTTGTGAGGACAAAGAGGGAAGGAATAATGTACATCACCCTGAGCTCTCTGGAGAAAGGGCAGTACAAGAATGCAAAAAATAAAATCCATAAAAATACATAATTGATATAGAAATGCCTGCTTCCGCTTCCAACTTCCTAAAATACCAAGTAGTTTGAGAAAAGGGCAGAAGGACCAGTCAAATTTTAACTGTAATATAACTTAAAATGGAAGTTGCAATTGCATATTAAAAAGACATGGAGGGACAACTGGCATTTATCACTCTGCAATTTCACCATCAATTCAGACAGAAAAATTCACAAACAAAAACAACCATGTAAGGGGAGACCAAATTATTTTATTTAAGTTTTTTTTTAAATAACCAATTATCTCTGGCAGAAAGCCCTGCTACTCTGTTAAAGAATGAGCAGTGCTACGTTTTTGGGCTATCTAAATCAAATTCCAAATTGATTTTTGCAATAAGGAAATGTTGAATTTAATTCCATATGTTGTTTCAAACAAATTCACATTTATAGGCGCAATCCTAACCTGGAGTTAGGCTGGCACAGTTAGGCCAGCAAAGTTTGGCTGGCACAAGGGACACCATAAAGTATGTATGAACCACTCTTGGAGTCAGAGAGGCCACCACACAGATGTGCGCCATCCTCCCTGACTCCGAGGATGGTCCAAACACTCTTAATGATGGCTGTTGTGTCTGGCAAACTTTGCTGGCCTAACTGTGCCAATCTAACTCCAGGTTAGGATTGCGCCCTAAGAAACTTTTCTTTTCAATGAGTTGTGCCACAGACTATAAAACTTTTCAGTAGTGCGTTAGTACTTTTTCACATTTCCATTCAAACCTTGAGATGAAAGCTTTTCTCCTTGTTTCTCAGTACCTTGGGCAAACGTCAAGTCTTTCCATGTGTCAAGCACGTGTCAGCAATCGTCCATTATATACAAAAACCTCTACCATATAGGCGGTGTAAAATACATCCTTTCATAACAAAACTAAAATGTACCTCAAAATATGAATATACACATTACATGATATACATTATTTACACAACCATAAAAAATAGAGTACAAGTTTGTGATTTTTAGACTTGACAGTCTTTTGCACTTCATGTTGCAACAAGGCAGTTTTTGAGTTCTTACGTAAATATCCATAAGCTACGCTTGAACTTTTAAGAGAGTTTTTAGATGGACTGCCATCATCTCTTTATTTTGGTCAGAATATTCAACAGTGCTTCCTACCCAATGACTAGGAGGCTTTGGAAGGACACTGGGTGAAGGAGGGTCACTAAATTTTGCTCCAGCATAGTTTTCTTTTTGGTTAGCTTCAGCCAGAAATATAGGCTTCTTTGATTTCATGCCTTTGATGTTTTCTGTGTTTTTCAAGGGCTTTTTCTCCTGGTTTTTAATTAGATCAGATGATACAGATTTTTGCCATAAGTTACTTTCATTTTTCTTTGTGGGTGAAATTTTGTTTAGCGATATATTACATTTGCTCCTCTGTCTGTTTATCTTCGATTGGTCACACAGGTGTACACTGTGAACAGGCTGAGGGTAAGGAATGGTGACCTTCTCAGACTTTCCCATCTTGTTTTTGAGCAACTGTAAAGATAAGAACATCCCATAAACAAAACTACATTCATATTTATAGATTAAAAAGTAGCTGCTCTTCACATTCTCTCAGCATTGTTCTATGTTGAGATCCTTTGATGTTTACAACCAGCATATACAGATGCTTGGAGAAAGGGGATGGGAACTTAGCTTTCCAACTATTTCTTCTTTTTAAATAAAATGATCTCATCTGCTTGCAAATGAGCAGCTATCTTTACAAAAAGCATTTTCAAGATGCAGTTGTAGCAAAAACAAAGCTAGCCAGAATGTGAGGCTAATATTTTCTATTGTTCTAGAACCAAGTGAAAATGCACAGCTGTTGGGGCCTAATTTTGGTCATTGGGTACCATGGACTACTTCGCTCTTTCTTCCTCTCTCTGTGGTTTATTTTATTATATTGTTTTTAACATGTTTTGACTGTCTCCCTGTCAGTTTCCTGATAATAAGGGTGGCCAAATTGCTTAAATCAAGACTCACATACAATAAACTTCAAATGTTTATTTAAGCCACAATATGTATCCGTCGCTTGTCCCAGTTCCTGCCAACCCAGCAGTTCAAAAGCATGTAAAAATGCAAGGAGATAAATAGGTACCATTTGGGTGGGAAGGTAACGGCATTCCGTGCACCTTAGCGTATAGTCATGCTGGCCACATGACCACGGAAGCTTGTCCTCGGACAAACGTTGGCTCTACAGGCTTAGAAACGGAGATGAGCACCGCCCCCTACAGTCAGTCATGACTAGACCATTCGGTCGTGGGGAAACATTTACGTTTTAAGTAAGACGCATTTAAGTTCTTAAATATATTTATTCCCTATAAACATTAAACTTTTAATCCAGTGGACTCTCAATTTATACCTGGCAAATAATGATAAAACTTGAATTTTTTTTAACATTTACCTTTTATATTAATTGTGATACACAAAGGAGCTCAGCCAACATATTTCTGCGAGCTGCACATAATATATCAGAGCCATATGTGGCTCACAAGATCGGATATGGTCTGGTTTATAACCTGGAAAGGCTCCATCAATTACCTGAGTTATTCAAAAGACATCACTCTACTAGATTTTACTATGGAAATCAGCAAGCATGTGTCTATCTGAAAAGCTGACTGCAATTCTAAATAAATTTATTTTGAAACTAATCCCACTAGTTTCAGTGAATGGAACTATCCATCCAACTTTTTAGATAGGATCAGGGTTTATTTCAGATGGATACATGGAGATTCCTTATACCTATTCAGATCTCTGGCCCAAGCTTAGCAATCATGCTGTATTCATTAAAACTTCTAGTAGTAGTAGTAATTTGCTAGTTACTTCTGGAAGATGCATGTTTATTTATTTATTTAGGATTTCTCTGCTGGGTTTCACCATTCAGATATTTACCTTCTACACACTTAAGAGACTCCTAAACAATTTAGAGGACAGAAATTTTGTACATAAGCGACCAGCAGTTTACTCTGGAATGGCTCCAGTTAAGTCTAGAAGGATCTGGCAGCTTCAAGGAGCACTGTTACGCTCCCTTCCTATACAGATGAAAGACAAGTCAGGGCCCAATCTTATTAAGCGCTGATGCTGCTGTGCCAATGCGGTGTACGCTGGATCCTGCAGTAGGGGGACAGTCACAGAGGCCTCTTCAAGGTATAGTAAGGGAATATTTCTTCCCTTCGGGAAGCCCTGCAAGTCACATAGGAGGTCCCCAAACAGCTCTTTTACATTGATCGTCGTCAAAGAAGTTTTCAGCCTCAATAGTGTCGAAACCGGTTCGTCATCTTAATAGAACTACGTAGCCGAGGTTTTTTTTTTCCTGGCGGAAACGCCCCCTTCCCGCAACCCGATTCATTTGAAAGGTGCGCAAAAATATTCCCCCTCCCCATCTCCTCGAGGAGCGCGAGCCCCCCCCCCTTCTTGTCCATTGGCGGTGGTGGCGATGTCACGTCTCTCCCCTGCACCGCGGCCAACGGGCTAAATCGGGCTGTTGCTGGGCTCATCCGGCAAGCTCATTGGTGGATCCTTTTAGCCTATCAGCGTCTGTGGAATCAAGCCTCACCCTCTCCGAGGAAGAGCAACAGACGTAACGGAAAGTTCCTCCCACCCATCCCCAGCGCCGAGCGGAACCTGAGCGGGCTCTTCTCCCCCCCTTTCAGCACCGCCCCCTCAAACGGGGAAACAACGGCTTGCCTCATTGCCTCCCCTCCCCCTTTCTCACCTCCTTCCTGAGGGGTTTGTTGAGACTAACGGGGGCTGTTCTGGCCTGCGAAGCTGCCGGAGCTTCCTCTAGCCTAGGCTCGTAGAGGCTGCGCGTGTCCTGCGCGGTGGTCCTTCGCCCGAAGCCCGCGCGGTGTTGTTGAAACTGTTGGTAACGGCTCTGCAAGAGGCCGGAGGGAGCGGACCGTACCTTCCCTCTTCTTCGCCTCACTCGCTTCAGCGCCGGGCGCGCGCTACAAACTGGTCCCACCAGGCAGCAGCCGGGTTGGTGATGCTCGACGCTGTGGTCCGCCCGCATGAGGCGCTGCAGTAGGGAGGTGGGAAACCGCCGGGGGTCTTCGACGCCTGCCGAGATCCGAGCCAGGAAGGGTGGGGGTGCTGTAGTCGTCACCATGGTGAAGGAGTCGGATTCGCGCAAGAGCGCGCGGCAGGGGTGGAAGGAGAAAGAGAGAGCTGGGTTTGCGGACAAGGGAAAAGAGCCGGGATGCAGGGGATGTGACTGCGGAGGCTCCGCTAAAGCGGCCAGATCCGCTGCTAGGAGAACATGGCGGGGGACTGAACGGAGCCCTCACAACGCCCCACTGTTGTTACTCGAGAAGGCCGCGCCCCTTTCTGCTTTCCTCCAATCAGGCCACAAAGGATTCTCCGGAGGCCCGCCTCGCTCTCATCATTACTCTATCAATGGAAAGCTTGCTCTGTGATGGCCACGGCAACTCTTCCAATCAAGACAGACACAAATACAGTTCGGGCACACCCCTTTTCCCGGGCAAACCCCTCTTTTCCATTCCTTGGTTTACGCATGGAGGTATTATAAACAGGGTTTACGAACTGGGGACGGCGGTGGAGGAGGTGGGGAAGCAGCTGTCTGCCCGCCTCTTGGGCAATATCTTCCAATCAGAAGAGAGACGCGCCTCTGTGATGACTCCTCTGCCCGCTTGCGGGCTAATCGGAACAGACGTCAAGAGTGGGAAACCATCACCGCCCTTAGGACGGAGGGGCTGGCACGGCCAGGGGCTGGCCGCAGCAGCTATCGGAAGTCTCCGGTGAGTGGCCAGGCATGGCTGAGGAGTCGGCCGCAGGAGTGCCCTCGCGGGCTCTGGGCACAATGAGTGCAGCAGAGGAGCGCTCGGCCGCTCTGGACCCGGCGGGCGCCGTGCGTTGGGAAGGGCGCCGCCTCACGCACTTCGTGGCGAACAACTTGGAGCAGCAGATCAGGCGCAGCGCCTCGACGGGCCCCTGCGATCTCATCCCGGCCATTGACCCCCAGGCACTGCGGGACTTGGCGTCTCTTGCCGTCCAGGTGGCTGCACAGGTGGATGAGCTCCTGCGGAACGTGCACGGTGCGCTGCAGACCCTGACGACCCTCAGCGTGGGCTGCATCCAGACGTACCGGGACAGCGTGGAGGGCCTGGGCGAGGCTGTGGACACGAGCATCCGCTCCATGTACACGCTGATGGCGCGCTGTGAGGAGCTGGACAAGGAGATGCTGCCCGTGCCGGTCCTGGCCAGGCGCATTCGGGACATGAAGAGCGCGTTGGAGAGGCTGGAGGGATTGTGCAAATAATTGTGTCTTCCCCCTCCCCGCAATAACCTGTTGCCTGTGACTGAACAAAGCAAGCCGACGTGCAGCGCTTCCTCCGCGGCACTGGTTGCTTAATAAGCAGAGATTGTCTTCATTTCTGTGTTGATCTCAGGGCAGATGCTTCGCTTCCTTTAACCAGTTTTTTTTTAACAAAAAGTGCGTAAAATCAGTTGTGTCACATAATAAATCATTCAACCAATTATCATTTTGTTGCATCTTGCAGCCAAGCCTGACATGTCCCTTGACACGAACCTTCTTGCTTCCCCACGTGTATAAGTACCGGTAATTCTGTTAAACTGACTTTCTTAAGCGTAGTATATTGCTGTGAACAGAAACATTTCAAAAGAATAGGATCTAACAGACTAAAGTACATTAAGTTCCATGGGAGTTATGCTGTACCTATATTTATCAGACATTAAAGCCCCATTGAACCAAGTGGAACATAACATCTGAGTAAACATACATAGGTTTATGCCATGTTATGTGTGCCATTGCTTATACATACAGTCTCATCAACTGGGATGTAGTCCTAGTTCTTGAAGAATTATGATAGCTGGTAGATTCATTGGTTGCGGAAAATTCAAAATCTTGCACAACTGGTACCCAGGGGGGTTGCTTTTCCTGATGGGTTATTAAGCAGTTATCTGGTTAGGGTGTACACTTATTCAGTGTAAAGTAAGTCAGGGATGGGAACTCGAGTCTCAGAATGAGTCGCAAAACACTGTCACGCGTGTAAAGGACATGACTTTAGCCATGTGTGTAAAGGACTCGTGCACTGACTCAAATACGAACCTGAAAAACTAAAATCTGAGTGTGCTTCCTTACTTTTTTGTGTGTGGGCATGAAAGACTTCATGGGACCATCTGGAAGCTGGCAGTTCCAGTCAGAGGGCGAGGAAGGGTTAGGAGCAGAGGCATTTCTACAGGGATGGCAAAGCTCTAAGTTTTGCAAGAAGCCTTACCCTGTCATGTAAATCCCTCCTCTCCCTTGCTGCTGTAGCCAGTATGCAACGCCAAGATGTTGCTGTTCCCTGTGAGGATTGGCTAAAATGGTGCAGGAGAGGAGTGATTTCCGCTGCAAGGTAAGGCTTCTTGCAAAACTTAGAGCTTTGCCATCCCTGTAGAAATGCCTCTGGTTAGGAGGCAGTAGATAGAGGCCAGAGCAGCTTCTTTGGACCATCTCTGAAGGAACCCATGATCATTGGAATGAAGGAGGGCAGAAGGGAGAGCCCAAGAGGTTCTTGCCTTAGAATTGGCTGGAGTCTGAGAAACCCAGGGCAGGGGAGGAGGCAGTTGTTAGCTATCATGCCCTTATCTGGGCTCAGTTATTACCTGGGAGAAGCCTCAGTGCAATGGGACTACTTCTGATTAGAAATGCAAAGGATTGAGTCATACTCAGTGGTGGGATTCAGGGGGTTCGCCCAGGTTCTATAGAACTGGTTGTTAAATGGCTGGGCCCCGCCCACTCGCTTACCTCAGCTGGCTTCGGTTTTTTTGGGGCTCTGGCTATGACGTCATAGAACCGGTTGTTAATTTATTTGAATCCCACCACTGATCATACTGCTTCCTGCCACTGCTGCACGACTCTGCTCCCATGTGCTGCTTCTGTCCTTGCTCTCACGCAGCCAATCCCACCCCCTCCCCCCTTACCCAATCCCTTTTGGTCTGAGACCTGACCCAAAATACCCTTGAGTCAAAATGGCTCTAGTCACTGCTCTGGGCGAGTCAGCAAAGGGCACCCTCTAGAATTAGTGCACGAGTTGAGTTGTGGGGGGGGGGGGCAGGGACTTGAGACTCGATTCATGTCTCACCAAGGGGTATGAAGTAAGGTCTAACTACCTTTAGTCAAATACTCAAAACAGATCAACAACACTGATATTTAATATGAACTAGAGATGAATATTCAGTTTCTAAAGTGAGATGACAGTTCTCAAACCACATCTGACATCATTTTATCGAAGTTAGTGAATTCCACTGAACAATTATATGGAATGTTGTTTGAATTCTAAATCTAAAATATGTGAAGTATTAAAACTAAGCAGAATCAGTTTTTTAAAGTAAAGTGCTTTGATTCCTATTAGCCAAACTGCATTTCTTGAATTTGAACCTGCTGAGGGAAATTTCATATGATGATAATGGTGTAGTGATTGTCAGCACAATCCTGTGTATATCTACTCAGAAGTAAGTTCTGTATAATTGAGTGGGACTGAACTGTTCAGTGGGTAAGTGTTTAAAGGATTGTATCCTAAGAGTGTAAACGAGGAATTCCCAGGTTCAACTGTGGTCTCAACCATAAATTTTTCTCATCTCAGATCTTACCCTGCCCATGTGCTAGAACTACATGAGACTGGGGCTGAACAGTGCCTGCCAACCCTATAAACCTTACCTTAAGGTCCATGGAAGAAAGGAAGAAGTTTAAAAAGCCCTGCTTGATGAGGCCCAAACAGGAGGTCCAAGACCTCCTGATACCAGAGGCAACATGCCAAATGCTGCCCCTCCATACCTACTCATGCACCAACCTCTGCTCCTTCCACTCGCCAACCTCCACTCGCCAATAGTTCAATTCAGACTGGAGTCCACTTTTTGACTCTTCCCCCATGCAAAAGAGGCTCACCCCATGTGTCTGATAGAGACGTCTATGCCTGGTAGGGCCCACAGCCACATCACTCAGGGTGCAATCCTTGAGTTAGGCCAGCACAGTTAAACCAGCAAAGATTGGCCATCATAAAGCACATCTGGACTTCTTTCTTTCTTAACTTCTTAACTTTTGGAATTATTCTTACAATGCCAAATATATGAAGCTGCCTTAGGTCATCGGTCAAGTCTATTCCAGCATTATCTCCTCTAAGTGGCATCAGCTCTCAGGCAGAGTTGTTCATCACTGAGATCCTTTTAACTAACAATGCCAATGATTGAACTTGAGACTTTTTGCATGTGGCAAGGGTTATGATCTCTCTCTACTTCAAAATACATCAGTATCAAAAAATATTACATATTAATATTCTCAGCTTTCTTCTTACTGTTATGTCTTGTTTCTTAGTCTGGAGCAGTTTTACAAGTGGTATATTGCTGTTCCACTAGTTAAAATCTACAGATCTCTGAATTCTGTAGTATGTATTCTTTCCTCCTGTAGACTATACCCTTACCTGCAAAAAATAACATAGTTTTTGATGCCTGTAAACTAATGTATATTGCATCATGAGTTGTAATATAAATGCACACTTTAGAACAAGAAGCAATTATGACTTTGCAATCAATACAAAAAAAAAGCAAATGGCCACATTGTGTTGTTGCTCACACCACTGCCACTTCATGACACAGTAGAGCAACTTCCAAAGAAATAAAATTTGGCCTTTATTGTTGACACCATGAATCTCTTGGAATCTCCTGTGTTTAGGGCTAGAAATGATATCAGTAGATATCGAAGACTTACTTGGCTTTGATAATCTTTGGAACTGGTGAGCTGAACCGAAATAATTAAACATTCATCATAGGCTAAGCTAGTAGTTAGGAATTCAGAACAGACCCATTTAATATTAAATTGGTTTTATGTAAATTACTATTTCTGATGAGCTCGTCTTGAAGTTCATATTGCTTTGCATAGTGTTGTAATTAAATGTGCACTGTATATTCTTTCACAACACGGACAGGGAAAACATTTCAGATTCTAGGTTGTTAGTCATAAATAGGGCTGAGAAATATTTTGTATTTCTGGATATTCCCATCAGGTATCTGGCATGCAGACAAAAAGGACATGGAATTTTTCCAGATGGGAAAAATGTAATCTGACTTCATCCTCCATAAAGACTCATTTATTTCTTTAAATATGTAAACCTCTGTTCAACACCTGAGGCAGCAGTTAATGACAATGATGTAATTCTAGTGATGGGGATTTAGGTTTATATAAGGGCACCATCCTAAAATGCCATTGGGCTGATGCAAGCTGCTTGTGTTGGCACATTGCCAGCGCAAAGGGTGCTGGGCTGACGCAGCTAGCAGCATCGGTCCAGTTGCACGGCGGACGGGAGCCAGTAAGTCCCCCCTGTGCTGGCTGAGTTCGGCCAGCATGGTGGCTTTTTGGGGTGAGGGATGCAGGAGGGGGTGGAGGGAGGCCTGCCCCGCAGGGCCACAGAGGCAGGGAGGGCCCGGATAGGGAGGATGCATGAAGTTCTAGCGGTTAGGCCAGATCCAAACCCTGGTCCCTGGGCTATGTGGCCCTGATCTGGTCTGGGCTGTGCTAGGCTGCTTGGACTTGCGCCTGCTAAATGGCAGGCACAGATCCAAGCAACCCCATAGGGGTGGCTGGGGCTTACCCTGGAGTAAGGGGACAAATGTCCCCTTGCCCCGCGGTTACATCCAGTGGCAGTCAAACCTACGTTGGATACAGTGCAGGCCTACTAACCTGCTCCAACACAGGTTAGGATTGGGCTGTGAATCTGTTCTATTTACCATCTTAACTTACCATCTGGGCAGAAGATTTAGCCGAGAGGGTTAATGCCTCCGTTTGCCTGAAGATAACAACTGAAGATCTCAAGGTCGTGAGCTCGAGACTCCCGGAAGTCTGTGTGAGCGGCAGACCTTGCAAACTGCGGCTGATTAAAAGCTGAGTTTCAGCTGCCTCGTGGGAGGAGGAGTGTGCTGAACGCAGCTGTGTCTCTGGTGAGAGCAGGGAAGCCTCATCAGCCAGCAGACGACAGACGGGTGGCTAAAGAAAGAAGGCTAAATCCAGAAAGAAAGATCTGTTTGAGTGTGGTTCTTGAAAGATAGAACATTCTGTAAATTGTAAAAACCTTCGGGTTTGTGAAAAGTCTGCCTATGTAAACCGCCTTGAGTTGTAATCATTAGAGAAATCTAGTGACCTTAAGAAAGGCGGTATATAAATACATGTATTATTATTATTATTATTATTATTATTATTATTATTATTATTATTATTATTATCTTACAGAGCTTGACATCTATGATAAAGTAAAACAAGGGAACAATCCAGCCAAAATTGAGAATTTTTGTCCCATTGATTTATGTGGAAGAATTGAATACATCCTTAAGGACGCAATTCTGAACAGCGCTGGATTAGCAAGGCCGGCTGGCCAATGCCAAATCCAACGCTGTTCAGGATGGGCTGGAGTCTCCCTGCGGCAAGGGAGCATTCGCTCCCTTACTGTATGGCAGGCTTCAGCCTCCCCTATGTGCTCCTCAGATCTGTCCCAAATTGGGGCCGTGCAGCCAATACGGCCAAATTGGGGCCGTGCAGCCAATACGGCCACCTCCCAAGCCTGCCCAGGTCCCACCTCCCGCCTTCCCCCTCCTACCAATCCCCGTTCCAAAACGGGACGGAGAATCCCTTGCGCCAACCATCTTTGGTCGGTGCAAGGGAGGTGCTCCTTCGGCACTCTGAAGCCGACATGGCTTCAGAGCTTCAGCGCCGATGCAGAGGTTGCTATTCGGTGCCGGCGCTCCGGCGCTCCACCCCCTGCGTCAATGCGATGACGTCGCATTGATGCAAGGGGCGTGCTAGGATTGCACTGTTAGTCTCCTATTGAAATAAATTAGCTTCAAAAGTGCTTTATTTTGACTGGTAAAGGTAAAGGTTTCCCCACGACTGAATGGTCTAGTCGTGACCGACTGTAGGGGGCGGTGCTCATCTCCGTTTCAAAGCCTGTAGAGCCGGCGGTTTTGTCCGATCATGTGGCCAGCATGACTCTACGCCGTAGCGCACGGAACACCGTTACCTTCCCACCGAAGTAGTCCCTATTTATCTACTTGCATTTTTTAGGTGCTTTCGAACTGCTAGGTTGGCAGGAGCTGGGACAAGCAACGGGAGCTCACTCTGTCACGCAGTCTTGAACTCTCAACCTTGCGGTTGAAAGCCTAGCAACAGCGGATTAACTCGCTGCACCACCACGTCCCACCCATTTTGACTGGATCATGACCTAAATTGGTAATTTTTTTCATAACCTCTGTGGGAGGGGAAAGTCTTAATGTTTTTGTTATTAATATTTTATTTTATCCAATAAAATCCCCTCGGACATGATTAAGGCCGTCCCACACTGGTGGGCTAATATACTCGCTCACCTGTTCATGTGGGTGAACAGAACTGGGATTATCCCCAAGTCCTGGAGACAATCATTAATTATACCCATTTTTTAAAAAGGCAACAGAGACCTCCCCTCTGATTATAGGCCTATCAGCCTTCTCTCTGCCCCTGGGAAGCTGTTTGCACATCATCTATTAAACAGATTAATCTCTTGGGTTGACAATAACAAAATACTGGGTGATGAACAAGCGGGCTTTAGAGCTGGCAGGTCTGTTTTGGATCACTGTCTTGTGTTAACACATCTTGCGGAGAAACAGCTCTCTACTCCACATTCGAAACTGTATGTTGCTTTTTTGGATTTGAAGGCTGCATTTGACTCGGTAAATAGAACTTTGTTATGGTCTAAATTAGCCAATCTTAATATTGATCCCAGGTTATTGTTTTTAATTAAGAGTCTGTACACTGATACTACTAGCCAAGTCAGATTGAATACTCAAGGTTATCTATCTGAACAGTTTCAAACTAACAAAGGAGTCAAGAAAGGCTGTGTCCTTGCTCCAATTCTATTCAATTTATTCATCAATGATTTATCAACCCACCTGGCCTCAGTAGATTCTCATTGCCCCAAACTTAACCATCGCCCAATTCCCTTACTTTTATATGCCAATGACATGGCCTTGCTGTCGCAAACTCGTGTTGGTCTTAAGCGTTTAACAGAAGGTTGTATATTCAATATCTTACTATTAACTACCTTCAACTTAATTACACTAAATCAAATATCTTAGTGTTTGAGAAATCTTGGAAGCATCGGTCCTGGGTCTTTCATGGCAAAGTGATAAGGCAGGTTAAGACAGTCAAATATCGAGGACTAAATTTTCAGTATAAGCTCTCTTGGGTTCCTCAGCGTATTGCAGCAACTAAATCAGCCAATCTAACCTCCTTATCCATTTTGCGGTTTTTCTATTTGAGAGGTCATTCGTAAATCCCAGCAGCTTTACACATATTTAATGCGAAAACCCTGGCCCGACTTCTCTATGGAATTCCAATCTGGCTGCCGAGTTTCAACTTGGAAGTTGAAATAATCCAATCTACCTTTTTATATAAGATCTTTGGCCTGGCCCATTGCGTTCCATACGCAGCTTTGTGTTTAGAAGCCAGCCAATATAGAGTAGAGCATCTTGCATGGCGCAGCTTTGCTAAATTTTGGCTTAATGTCTGTTTTAATGCTGGCCGAGCTCCCCTCTTACAAGCTCTACTTGCAGATTCTTGGCAACCTTCGGGTCTCTGACATTTTATTGAAAAGCTACGCTCCATCACCAAATTTGTTGGGGAACAATATTCTGAACAAGTCAAAGCAAATTGTCATTCAGAGGCTCAAGGATATCAAAAGCCAAGAGGTTAATGCGGCAGCGGATAAGTCTTGTTCCCCGCTTAAATTCCATTTACCACTTGCAATCCTATACTGCGCCAGAATGGTGAGGCTGGCCGGCCTGCACCACATCCTGACACAGTATAGGACAGACTGGAGCCTCCCCATGGCAAGGGCAGGTTCATGCCCTTACCGTAGGGGTGGCTCCAACATGTCCTATGTGCTCCTCAGATCTGCCCCTGCCGGCCCACCCACCACCCACAACCCTGTTGCGTTGACGCTGTGTGGTTTGTAGGATTGCACTGTCACTGACAGCCCCTTCCAGAGCTGCCTAAGTAACCGCCCGGGAGTTCAGAATCCTGCAACAGCCAGGCAACTGTAGGAGGCTCCACAGGGAAAGAAGAAATTTGTCCCCTTGCCCCATAGTAAGGACACAGGATGGGCAATGGGTCTACTTGTTTCTATTCCGGCTATTTAGGAAGCAAGGGCCTCCATGTAAGATTCACTGCCGGTCCTGTCCCTCTCCTGCCCCGGAACACCCTTCTGCCCTGCCCAAAAAGGCAGCATCGCTCGCCAGTGAGTGGTTCTCCCTCTGGGAGCTCATGCTGCTGGTGTTGCCGTGGTGCTGCCCCAAAGCCGGCAGTAATGCCTTACTGCTGGCATTGGAGGCACTTTATGATACTTTGTGTGACACCAGTGTGAGAGGTACCCTCATACCGCTTGCATTGGAGGGCTCTCAATTGCGCCCTGAATCTCCAAAACATATAATTAGGGCTGAAAGCTTATGCACATTTTCCTGGGAGTAAGCCTCCTTGAACAGAATGATAGTTACTTTTGAGTAGACATGCATAGGATTGTGCTGTGAGTGTATTTAAAAAAAAAACACTTGCATTTAAAAATAAAATTAAAGCTCTGCTTATGTGTGAGAGTATTGTTGATACTTCATCTTTAGCCCTAAGGTCTTTTGAAGCATGCTTAATAATGTCAGCGACTTGGTAACCACTATTCTGATCCAGTAGATTAGAAAGTGCTTTTCTTCATGTTTAATTTGTTTCCCTTGGCTACCATTCAAGGACAAGGCAAATCAACCCCTCAAGCTGGTGTACCTAGACTTGTGAATATGCTTCTCACAGTGATTAAGGTATCAGCACCTGAGGTAAAAGATGGGTCCACTGCATTTTGTAACTTACCTGGATACAAGAAAACATTTCGTGATTTCCCTTGACAAAGCTGTAATATAAAAACACTTAGCTGCGGAAATCTGCAGTGCTCTGAGTTCCCCACACTAATTTGTGCATCTGCAGCAATGTTATTGTGCATTCTCTGCTATGGATCATCTCTGTTAAGCAATTCAAGGGCCCAATCTTAACCAACTTTCCAGTGCTGGTGCAGCCACAATACAACCCCGGGGAAAGAGAACATGCATTCCGTTACCTAGATGAGGCCTCTGTGGCTGCTCCCTTACAGCAGGGTGCAGCACATGTCCCACTGGCAGTGCTAGAAAGTTGGATAGGATATGGCCCCAAAACTGACAAAAATTCAAATCCATGGAAGGTCCCTTTTACCGCCTGTTCATGGCAAAGGTAGTCCAGCTCAAAATGTTCATTTGCATTTTCTTTGTCTCAAAAAAATAAAATAAAATATTTTGGATGCATTGTTTATTCCTTGCTGGCTGGGTGGGATCTTGTCAGTGACTGCTTTGGTTATTATTTGCCAAACACACACATTTACTGGGGGGAAATTAGCAACACAATTCTGAATGGTATTGAAACTGGACAATGTTCGTATTCTTCTCTCAGATGATCATAATGGACTACTATTGCTAATGTTGATTTACAGTTCAAACTGGGAAGAAGAATGGGCCAACTAATATTTTTTCATTGTGCAATTTTTTTCTTACTGATTCTGAAACAAGGGCTTCCCTTTGGTACTTTTTCAAGGAGGCCCAGGCTGAAATCCCCATTCTGCTGTAAAACTCAGTTGGTGACTGTGGCTAGTTACTAACTTACAGTACAGTTTGCCTTGCAGGGTGATGAGGCTAGATGTTGGTTAAGGCAATGCATTCTGCATTGAAGTAACTGGTGGAAAATCAGGATCCAATTATAATAATTCCCTCTTCAGATGCCTACACTGGTTTCTCATAGTTCGTTTTACTGCCAGTCTTTCCAATTTTACTCTCTCCATAACATGGACTGAGTAATAATTCCATTCACATTTTTCATATTGTCCATTCCTTTCCCACCCTGTGGTCCTTTTGAGCTTGAAACATTGGTTTGTTTTCTTTGTCAGATTCACCAACTTGCCCTTTGCTCAGTGGCCTAGCTGGAGGAGGGTCACAACACTAAGCACTGACGGCACTGCAATGCATCATGTAGGCAGCCCCTTCCTCTCACCACTGGAACCATACCAAGCGGCAAGAGCAACGTGGAGATGCCTCTGCGCAGGGCTGGCCTTAAGCCAATGTGACCAATATCATCACAATTTGGGGGCCCCCGCACCAGCAAAGCGAGCATATCACCTGCTGGTGCAGCCAGGATCTCTATTGGCTGTAAGTCAGTGGATGAGCCAAGCAGCTTTACTTTAGGCCCTCCCACCTGACGCTGCCTCTGAACCTCCCACAATGGGCATCATGAAAGCAGTTGGCAGTGATGTCATCATGTCACCACCAACTGTTTCCAAGTGCTGCATGCAGCTCCACAAGCACTTTTCTTGGTGGGTGGCGGGCCCCGCCGGGAGGGTGGGGAATGCCCCACATTGGGCCCCACCTGGAGCTGGCCCTGCCTCTGCGTTGCTTTCGCCAACTCGGTATGGCTCCAGTGATGAGGGGACTGCTGACACGGCGTGTTGTGGTTCTGTCAATAGTCAGTGTTGCAACTCCAGCTAAGCCACTGCCTTTGCTACTTAGCAAGGGTATTACAGTCAGGTCTTCAGCATGAATACTAAAAAGGAGCTGTTCCACTTTGTAACATCCTACCCTATTGCAGAGAATCTGTTGGCATTTCAATGCAATTTAAATATTTGACAAGTGGAAACAGGTTGCAGGCCCAAATTACACATGCAGAACAGTTTGAAACAATACTGGTAAAGGGTTGTCTGCTGTAAATTAAAGGCTGTTGGAGGAGAGGAGACAATTAAGCAGCTGCTGCCTAGACTTGCTCTTGAGAATTGTGTGCAAGAGGAGTCATGATGACTCAGCCTCATGTGATATGGATAAAGAGGTGATGTAATCGGTAGGAAATGCACAGGACTTCCTAGGGGACACTCCCCACCCCCGGCCACAGCAGCGCTAATCTTTGTGTGGCAAATGCTTCTTCCATCTTTCTGTACTGAGAATTGTTTGAACAATAAAAACAAAGGAAGCTGGGACAAAGCTGATAGCTCAAAACCATTCCTCTGATAGCTCAAAACTGATTCCTTTTCACTTATAAGAGGCAGCCCCAGACTCTCAGTCAATTCAAATTGCCCCATGTGAAAGCAGAATTACATCCATAACAGCACCTCATTTTGACATGGCACAAACGGTACTGGATCAATGCAATTGTGTGAACAAGATAATCTGAACAATTGGAATGAAAGGTTTGATTCCGAGGTTATATCCTCTTCTATCTCGGGGGGCTCCAAAAAGCTTGTGGCAATATTTTCTAAATGTGAACTGACTGTACCTGAAGAGTTCCAGAATCTAAAAGATGCAATGGTTTGGAGGTAAAGACAGGCTGACATTGTGACATCTATATAAAAGCAAACTTGGATAGCTGAGTGCCTATCAATTTGTATGCAAAATGAGGCCACCCACAGACAAGTAATGCTAAATACTCCTCAGGCATTCAGAAGCAGACAGGTTTGTAACTAAGCAGTAACTGCCTCTAAAACAATATGATGACCCACATCATCAGGCATCACTGAGCATGCTCAGTGACCCCAGGAGCCAGGGAATGCTGAGGTGTTAGTTGGGAAAAAAACAAGACAAAGGTTGACAAGGAAAGGGAATTGGCCAATTGGGCATTAAGGTTGGGGAGCTGCAATACTTTGTTTGCAGGTCCTTCCTCTATCTAAAAACAACAACAATGGCTATACCATGTCTGAAAAGCCATCCAAAGGGTATATTTTGCAGGCAACCATCTGTTAAATGCCTACGGTGTGTTGCGGATGTGGTGGTGTTGATGGTGTCCAAACCCCAGCCTAGGAGGGAGGTAGCTCTTCACACCCAGTTTCTGCTCTTTCTCTCCAGCAGCACCAGATGCCAAGGGTGCTGGTTGGAAAAAATGCTGTAGAGTCTGATGGGGGGGGGGACACACACACATCACATTCTATAGCATTAGGTATGATGTCCTAGGTATGATGGTGAGAGAGTCCCACACTGCCTTTGGCAGATATTAGATTCGCTTCATTATTGCTGACAAATGTAATACTGCATATTGTGAGCAGCCAGGAACCAAAATTGTCTCTGGATTGCTGGTATAGCTTCTGGGCAAATATATTCAAAGCATTTAAGAACTACTTGCAATGGTTGCTTGTTTCTAAACCAAATTTGCCATGTTAAACTTATGCCAAGCACCTAAAGGCATGTTCATATAGGAGGACTAAAGGGGAAAAAACTCTGTAAGGGACCACAAAGGGTAATACTGGGTATGCTATCTTTGAATGGAGAAAGAGAATAGTTTAACACAGTGGTATTTTTAGACTGGGACCCACTTTTTAGAATGGCACTTGTGTCAGGACCCACCAGCAGTGATATCATTAACCTGGAAGTGATGCTGTGGCAGGAAGTGACATCATCAAGCAGGTAGTGCTGTCATTATAATAAAATGACACTCCTGAAATGCAAATGGGCATTCTTGGATTGCAGCAATTGTACAACCATGAAATATCCCTGACAGAAAGCAAGATTAGGACAAAATATTATGTAAATCCTCACTTGAAAATCCAAACTGTTAACACTTACAAAAGGAATATAACAAGGTCTGCAGTTTCCAAGATGGCTGCTGCTCCCAGCTTTCCGTGACCCACCTGACATCAGGTTGCGACCCACCAAGTGGGTCCTGATCCACAATTTGAATAAATTGGTTTAACAAAAGTGTCTGAGAGGTAAAGCTTCTTCTGGTATCTGTATGCATTTTGTCTGACCTGCTATCATCTCAGGTTAAACAGCTTTTGCAGGCTTTTGAAACAATACAAACAAGCATAAGTGGAATGAATGTGCACACACCACAAACAATAATCCCTCTTTGGACTGCCTTCAGTTCTCTGAAAACAACAACAAGAATAACAACTCTGTCTTCAGACTTTTTCTGCTTGGTCCTATAGGATTGCTGCCAGCTGCCAATTACTATTGAAATTCCCCTGCTCTGATGCAGGGGGGCCAGTGTGGCTTGCCCTGTATCCCAAGGGGAAATTTTGCAGTCTGGAGGTCTCTATGAGGTAAAGGGAACATTCATTTCCTGCCCTGGGGAAAGCCCCAGCTGCAGCAGCGGGTCTAGTCAGACTTGCACCTGCTAAATTACTGTCGCACTTCTGAGTAGATCCATGTTGGTGCATCTGGCCAGGGAAGCGGGATAGGATGCAGTGCACCAGTGCCACCAATCCTGCTCCCCTCCTCGGACCCAATCTGCCCATTCCCTGCAAAATTCAGACGAGCCAAACTGGACCAATGATCAGATGTAAGTCAAGGCTATTGTTCTCTGGTGATACCAGGCAGTCATGGGACTTCAGGTTAGAACTGAAAGAGGAAGTCTACGTGTGAGACATGACCTAAAACTCTGGTCAGAAAGGAGAATCTGACAGGTTGCTTCATACGGCAGCCTCAGTCTACAGCTGTGTGCCCCAGTATCCATTGATTCAGTGTCTGTGGTTTTAGTTATCCGCAGATACCAAGGATATTGGGACACCTATTAAAAAGATAGGGGAATATTAAACAAATCTCCTTTTTTTATCTTGCTGCAGCAAAACCACTGATGTTCCCCTGTCTTTAAAAAGGTGTCTCCAGTATCCACAGATTCAGGTATCCATGGGGGTGGGGGTGGGGGTGGTGTCCAGAATGGAACCCCAGAAGATATTGGGGCATGCCTGTATACAGAAAATGATCATTTGGTGGAGGGGGGAAAGGGGCATTTGCCTCATGACATCTTGGAAAGATGAAAAGTTTTCCAGGAGCCAAGGATCCTACCTCTTTATCCTACCTCCCAGCTCACTTTACATAGGACAGTGAGCAAGAAGAGGAAAGGACAGTGACTTAGTGGAACAGGCAATGGTGGCGGAGGGATGCTGTTCCTGATACAAGCCTTTTTATTTAAAGTATGCAGAACAGCCCTGCTAGATCAGGCCAAAGGCCCATCTAGTCCAGCTTCCTGTATCTCACAGTGGCCCACCAGATGCCTCAGGGAGCATACGAGACAACAAGATGCCTGCATCTTGTTGCCACTCCCCTGCATTGGCATTCAGAGATAGGCTACATCTAAAATCTAGAGGTTGCATATACAGTCGGCATTATGGCTTGTAACTCGTGATGGACTTTTCCATCACGGCGAGGTGCCATCGCAATATCCTGAGACAAGGACTTACACATAGGAAAAACATTAATTTCCATCCAATCTCACATAGTAGGAAGTCTTCAGTTTTGTTTTATTTTGGCATACATCATTTTAACTGCAGGTATCATAATAGGCTGTAAACAATTCTGAGTTCTTCCTCTGTATAATTCTGTCTGTATATATTAGCAGAAATAAAAGAGAATCTAAAAGAGCTGGATAAGCAGGTTTTTTCTTTCAACAGTTTAATTTTTCTTTATATTAATATTTCTTATCATCCATCACATACGAAAAACATTTCTGATGTTTTTCATCCATTTTTAAACAATGGGAACTGTAGGTATTACTTATTTTATACATAATTAGAATAACATCTACTTGGTATTTATTATTATTATTATTAAACAATAAAGATGATGGTAGGTATGGAAATGCAGCTTAAATTGTAAACCATGACATTTATGTGAAGTCAATTTCATAGACTGATATAGTTTTCTCAATAAAACGTTGTGTAGATAAGCATCAGAATCTGAAACTGAATAAGCTGCAATCCTATCCACACTTTCCTGAGAGTAAGCCCCACTGTACACAATAGGACTTAGTTCTGAGTAGACTTGCATAGGTTTGTGCCCTAAGAATAACCATTCAGGAAAGCTCAAGGATGGGGCTTTCCTGTTTATCTTAATATAGATTAGAACGGAAACTGCACTGCTTGCAGATGATTTACGTGGTACTGGCATTTACGTAGCATGGGGAAAATTCCTGATTGCAACATTTGTGTGTCAGCAAAAGAGGCACACACTCTCCCTGTTAGCCTCACACAGAAGGTCTGTGTTACAGCTGCAGGAAACAGATTGCGTGGAAACCAGATTTGTTGAGGGAACATCCTGCCAAGTTTCCTTGTTAGGAAATGCACAGCAGGAACGAGGAGCAAAATCTGTGACCCACTTTCTGTTTTGAACAGAAGCAATGCGAATGTTCTATCAACATTAATTTGCCTTGTATGTTGGAAATTCCCTATTCGGGAATAAAAGAAATGACACATATTTAGTTAGGACATCTAAATGACCAAAACACACGTGTATTGATGAAATAGCTTCTTTTTTTATTGGAAATTCTGCTATGTTTACCTGATGCCAGAAATGAAGAATGGAAGAAAACGACACAGAAAAGCTTATACGGGCATTACATAGTTCTTTAAAATATTTATAACCTGCCTTTTCTCTTCACATTGGAAGGGGCCCAAGGTTTTTATTTATTTTTCTACATATTAGTATTCTGTCTTCAAAGGGTTAACAATTTTTAAATAAGAATTAAAAAGTCCACTCTTCTCCAGGTCAGATTCCTTACTGCTGAAATGGCCATGGTGGTGGTGGTGGTGAAGGGCCCCAAGGTAATCCTACTACTCCTAAAAGAGGAGTGTTTTCACCCACAGCCAGATAGCTGTTCTTTCCTTATTTGTTGTTTTGCATATCTTCATTTTATTTTCTGCATCACTGTTTGTATATTGAGGTATTGTTGACAGTATGGTCTCAGTGTGGCAGTGTGGTATTGTTGACAGTATGGTCTCAGTCTATATTGCTTGTGACAATTAGAATGAAAGGGAAAGGAGCGGAGTGTATCATATTTGTAGAGTTGTTTGTAGCTCCAAAGCAGAGGTGCAGTGGCGTTCCTAGAGGGGTGACAAAAAGCTAAGAGCCTGAGCTCCTGTGTAAAGTAGCCTCTCTCCCTCGCCCTCAGAGCCATTTGTGGCTCAGAGACCAAACCCTCTGAGTTACAAATGGCCCTGAAGTTGCCTTCAGAGGGGAGGGGAAGGGGCTGCTTTGTACAGGAACTCAGGCTCCTGCAAAGCATTTTGCCCCTCTAGGAATGTCACTGCAGGGGTGTCAAACATAAGGTGCTTGGGCCGGATGTGGCCCCTAGAAGCTCTATGTCTGGCTCTCAGACTCTCCCAGCACCACCACCAGCTTCTCTCAACTACTGAGAGAATAGAGTGCTGTGTTACTGCTGAAAGGGCTGCCCCCATGATAATTAGCTTCTCCCATATCTTAAAGATATTTTCAAGATTTGTGTATTTTTTCTTCTGTCATTTGCAGTTAATGAGTTCCTAAGTGAGGGAAAAAGTGCTAGTTTCTGGTCATGACCTGCTTAATGACATCACTCTCTGCTTGATGACATCACTTCCAGCCATCAGCAGGCATCATGAATGCTATTTGGCCACACTACAGTATGGAACAAATTTGTCACCCCTGCTCTAAGGCATCTGTCCATCCTACACTGCCCTTCTGTACTGCCCATCACTACAGGGACCTGCAGCATGTCAGAGCCTCAAATATTGACTTCAATAGCCACACTTCAGCACCCAAGAGCCCCGCCCAGTACATCTGCCACCACTTCCCCTTCATCGGTACTTCCCATTAGGTTTTAACCAGCACCTGAGCAGTCAGAAAGAATGCAGAGCCCTGCGCCCCTCCTTTCTTCCCTCAATGAGGCAAAGAACAGTAATATGACACTGTTTGGCCTAAAGTCTAGATTTAGCAAGTTCAACCCTCTCCCCCTTTCTGGTTCACTAAGCACTCTCAGACGAGGCAGATCAGTATTTCCCAAAGTTTTTAGCTTTTTAAAACAACACTTTATTAAACACTAGTTTTAGCCAGTCACTAGCTCTCAGACGGTCTTACCTTGCAGGCTTGTTGTGAAGATAAAATGGGAATGGGAAAGGAACCCATGTATATCTCCCTGAACAACCAGAAGCAAGGGTGTGACAGAAACCATGCAACATTATAATTCTTCTGTTTAACATCGCAAGTATTCTACTTATTTCTTGCCACCTTGTATGCGAAAAGGGAAGTGGGACACTCATAATCTAGTCTAGTTCTCTCCACCCAGCTCTGACTGTTGAGTAGAGCCTAGAGATTTAGATGGAATTAGGGAACATTACTAGACTGGGATAACCTCAGGCAGACCTGGGACATTCCACAGCAACCCACACATGTCTTCTTTAGCATGCAGAATTTGTGTTCTTGTTTTCATGGTTACTTCTGTTTTCTATACCCTGTGTCTCCTCAGAAGGATTTATATCAGCATGTTGCAAAGACGTTGCACCTATTATTCCACTAAAGGATGGTCTTCACAACTCTTTAAAAGTCTTTTACAAACCAACAGCCCACAGACAGAGGTGTTTGTTTTTGGTGATAACTAAACAAAAACACAAAACACCACTTTTTGCACTGTAATAAAAACACAAAACACATTTTTCAAACACTATCCATACGTAATGAGTAAGGAGCACTGGAATCATGTATTCAGTTGTGAATAAAATCACACCACCATATTTTGCATTTTAATTGAACAGATTTAAAAAACAACACCATTTTAAAAAACAGATCACCCCAGCTCAATCAGCTGTTCCTATACTAGGGAAATGCTAACAACCTACAGGAAAAGAGAAACAGTTTGAAGACAAACAAGACCTAAGGAATAATTTTAGGTGGGGAGAAGTTTCTGTTTGCTCAAATGGATTGACTCAGAGATTAAAGTTCAGTCGCAACTGTTTTTGTGCTATTTAGGAGGAGTGCTATTTTAGAAATTCTGAAAATGTGTGTATGTATGTAACGGCTGCCGCTCACCCGTTCCTCCCGCCCAGTGTACCGGTAGCATGACACCGCTGCATGTGACCCTTTGCTTAAAAGCAGACCTCCCAACCTTGACAGCAAAGGATAGCACGTTCTGAGGAACATTTATTTCCTGTTAATTACATTTATACACTTTTCCTCCAAGAAGCTCATATATGACTCTTGCTCCCCGTCCTTGTTTTATCATCACAATACCCCTGCCAGGTAGGTTACATTGAGAGTGCAATCCTAACCTGGAGTTATGCCGGCACAGTTAGGCCAGCAAAGTTTGGCCGGTATAAGGAACACCATGAAGTATGTTTGGACCACTCTCGGAGTCAGAGAGGCCACTCCAAGAGTGGTCCAAACGCACTTTACAGTGCGCTTTCAACACTCCTGGGCCAGCAGAAGAGTCTTGTGCTGTCCTAGTTCCAGGTTAGGATTGCACCCTTAGTGAAATGGTTGGAAAAGTCAAAAGCAGAGATATGCTGCAGAGTCAACAAGGCTTGAAAGTAGGTCATGTTCTAAAAGGGGAGGGGATTTCAGCTCTATACTACTTCTAGTAGGCTTTTCTATGTGTTTTACCTATACTACTGGAAGGCTGTGCTTAAAAGCCAACATGTGCAACCACCATGTTATTTGCTCTTTCAAGATTTACCCATCCTCCATGCATATTTTGTTTGTACAGCTTCATGTTAATGATTGAAATGCTTAAAAAAAAAAAAAGGCTGAACACTGTCTGATAAATCAGCCTTCCTCATAAGGCTTGAGCCAAAGCATGTTTCTTTTTTCATTATTCCAGAACAGCAGGAACAACCATGTCCAGAATTACATGTAGGAATTTCCCATGTTCAGTTCCTATGTGAGAATTCTTGTATGCATCTTCTGGAATTCCCAATTTCTTCTACCACTGGTAGTGCTCTGAATAAGCAAATTTTATAAGCTTGGAATGAAAGACGAAGGCTCTATTTGCAGTGACAGGAAGCTGCTTAAGGCGGCAAACCTATACAGGAGTAGAGGAGAGTAACTGTCCATCTTCACCCTAGCATGGTGTGTTCTCTCTGGATGTTGTTGGTATCTTCTCAGCACCTTTTTTTCAGATTATGAGCCCTTTGAGGACAGGGAATTGATTTGTTTTGCTATCTGAACCACAATGTGAACAACTTTTTGTTGAAAAGTGATATATAAATAGTCTTTCCTTGGATCCTGAGGTCACTATTCCCAAAAGGAAAGGGCAGTTATCTGATCCTTCCATCACCTGTGTTTTCACTGGAGGCTCTGTGGGTATCACCAGGAACCGGTTCCCAACATACCAAGTGGGTTCCAGCCCAGTGGCGCCCCTACGGGAGTGGGCAGAGCTCTAAGTTTTGCAAAGAGCCTTATCTTGCTATGGAAATCACTCCTTTCCCACGCACCATTTTAGCCAATCCTCATGGGGGGGACAGATGGACGGACACGACGACTCAATCAATCAATCAATCAATCAATCAATCAATCAATCAATCAATCAATCAACCAACCAACCAAACAGTACATAAAAAGCAATGTCTTGGCATTGCTTACTGGCTACAGCGGTAAGGGAGAGGAGGGATTTACATGACAGGGTAAGGCTCCTTGCAAAACTTAGAGCTCCGCCGCCCCTGTAGGGACACCACTGTTCCAACCACAGTTTGAGAAACTGTGTCCTGAATGATCTGAGACTGGGGTATCTTAAGAACTGCTTGTTCTAGATTATTGGTACAGTCAGGTCAACAAAAGTGGTATGGGGGAGTGGTATGGTGGATGGTTTTATGGGACAGTCTTCTCTGAGGTTTACCAAAATTAAATCACTCCCTCCCTAGGGATATTCATTTTGCTGATGTTCAGATACCAACATAAGAAACATGTAAGTCAGAAAGTCAGACTAGAAATATTCTAATAGTTAATGAGCAACGATAGACATCATGCTAAAATAAACTGTGAAAAAACTACATTGCCAAAGAGCCATTGTATGTTTGTTAATGCTCACTCATAAGAAGATAACTTGTACTGTATTAAGTTCAAGTTTGTATACTTTTGCATTGAATCCGTTCACTTGAAAGGATGCTGGTTTTCTGCCTTAGTCAGCCACACAGGAAGTCCTCACTTTAACATTGTTTCCTTTGAGATTGTTTTGTTATAACACTGATGAGAAAAAAATCGATGCAATACGAAAACACTCAGCAAAACTGAAATCTGACGATTTTTAGTATGTGGGCAGGTTTTTAAAACTTTTTTTTACTATTTTGCACCCTAGCCAGCAAGGCACAAGGCATGTATACTGGGGTGCTAGGAAGCCAGCCATGCTGAGACCCCTGGCGTCAGGCTGCACAGAAGGCGCTGTGCAGGTGAGCTGAGCAGGTGGCACGGGGCTGGTGGGTTGTAGGGATGGGATGCTTGATCTATTGAAAATTGGACTTCCTCTTACCAAAAGTTAGCTTGGCTACATAGTAGTACAGGTTCATTCTTTGCATATTCTGGAATCCAAAAAAATCTGAAATCATGCAACTGGTCTCTTCATATACACAGTATCAATACCAATTGGAAACTAGATAGCAATATCCGACTAATTCAATACTGCATTTATCTTATGCAAGTGCCATGCTTCAGTTGAATTATGATTTATAACCTCCATGGATTAAGTTTCCTTATGTACGGATGGAACTATGGTGCCACCTACTGATCAAAAGACTATATATGTTAGAAAGCCGAAATAAAGAATCATGGAGGAGTTGGCTGTTTTGGACTAGATGGACCAGACCATCTGGACCAGTGATTTTCAACACTTTTTCATCTCATGGCACACTGACAAGGCACAAAAATTATAAAGGCACACCATCAGGTTTTTTTTTTGACAATTGACAAGGCATACCAGGCTGCTTGTGGTGGTGGTTCACATCCCCCAAAGGCTCTACTAACAAATGACCCTCCCCCAAACTCCTGCGGACTATTCGTGGCACATTGGTTGAAAATAGCTGATCTCGGACTCTGTAAAACAGTGGTCCTCAAAGTCCTCCCTGGGAGGAGAGGACTATGTAAGTGTTCGTGAAGGCGGGGCTGCCATCCCCAGGAGCACGCTGCTGCCTGGACAAAAGGGCTGTTGTACCTTAAGATAGTGCTGGGCTCCAGGGAGTGCAAGGAGCCCAGTGGAAGACTCTGCAGGGCTCACCAAGGCTCTTGGTTTTTTACTGAAAAACATGGTCTAGTTTTCAATTACTGTATTTGGGACTGGTTGATGAAAACCACATTATGTAAAAATAAGTTTTTCCAATAAAATATCTGTGTAGGATCCATCAGAAGCTTTGATGGGAAAAGTGTTGGCGTTATAGATGGGATTTAGGTGAAAATGACAGCAGAAATATTGAGACTTGCAATTAAGAGGGACAAACTATTATTTTTTAGGATCACAGACTTTTGTCTGCATACTGGGTCCATGGAATGAGATCAGCTATGACAAGTACTATATCTGATGCTATTTGTGGTGGGACCTGTGCTACTGTAGGACAATCAGGTTGAGTAGTTAACTGCTAGGATGACACACACAAAGGTTAGAAAGAGTGTGCGTTTTGGTAGCTCTCATGTGCTTTGTGTGCACAAAGTCTCAGAAACAATGGTCTTGGCACACTCTGGTATGGACCCCCCCGCCCCAGTGAGACTAATCAACTTGAGGCTGCTTAGGACGGTTATCAACTGCAGACTTTGTGTGTTCCATTACACCAGTGTTAATTTTTTTTTAGATTTAGATTTAGAAACCTTTATTGGCATTCACCAGTGTTATTCAAACTGTGGGTCAGGACCCACTTGGTGGGTTGCGACCTGATGTCAGGTGGGTCACGGAAAGCTGGAAGCAGTCATCTTGGAAACTGCAGGCCTGACTCTTGGGATATTCCTTTTGTGAGTGTTAACAGTTTGAATTTCCAAGTGAGGGTTTTTAAAGTTTTGTTTTTAGTTCAGTGCTTTTACATCATATATTGTCCTAACCTTGCTTTCTGTCAGGGCTATTTCATGGTTGTACAATTGCTGCAGTCCAAGAATGCCAATTTGCATTTCAGACTGTCATTTGATTACGTTGCAATGATGCACTTCCGGTTAATGATGTCACTTCCTGTCACATCACTTCTGGTTAATGACATCACTTCCGGTGGGTCCTGACGCAAATGCCATTCTAAAAAGTAGGTCCCAATCTAAAAAGTTTGAATACCACTGCATTACACCATGACCCATCCCTTTTTTGCCTTGTTTAAGAAGTGGCCTATCAATGAGTTCTGCAGAATTGAAAAGCTTGCTTAAATGGGGTCTTTTTGGTTGGCCCTCCAATTACTGTACTAGACTGTGGCTTTGGGATCTGTTCTAATAGATCCACAGGACCACCTATGACGTTCTTCACTTTCTTTTTGCACATGCTTAAAAGGTCTTCACCAGAAGGACAGGTGTAGGAACAGGTAGATTATCCCTTATCCAAAATCCAGACTATTCTGAAATCCAGACATTTTCGACCAGTAATTTTTTTAATACTTTCTGTATAGCGAACACTAGAAGGTGTTGTGCTCATTCTCACGTACAGGCTGTAAGTTCTATTCTCTGCTGTATAGCGTGTGCCATTGTTGAAAAATGTGAAAGAGGCCCGCTGACTCCCAAATTGATTACAGAGAAAGAGCAAATAATTCTCATTATATTCATGCAATTATTCTGAAATCCAGACAAATCCGAAATGCAGACACCTTCCCGCCCCAAGCAGTCCGGGTAAGTGATAGTCAACCTGCATTTTAAATTTAAAACATGACCTGAATCCACATTCTTGTCTCCTCCACAGCCTAAAATGGAACTCTTTCCAACAGACCGGAAGTTGGGGGCCCGTGCAGTTCGTGTCTATCTCTAAGGGCCGGCCGCCGCCGCCGCCGCTATACCATAGAGAGCAGAGGCCTCCCGTGGCTGGCTGGAGCGGCAGCGGTTCAGGCGGATCCTGAGAGCGGAACCGGAACCGGAACCGGTCGCAGGCGAGAGCTGTGCGCTGTGATTCGGCGGCGTTGCTGTGGGGCTGAGGAGTGGATGCGAGCGCAGTTGCTGGGGGAGCCGCGAGTGCTGTCGTGCCGGGAGCCTTTCGCGTTGGAGGCGGGATCCCCGTCTTCGGGCTCGCCATGGCCTTCAACAAGATCCCACCGCGGTGGCTGAACTGCCCGAGGCGCGGACAACCCGTGGCAAGTGAGTTCGGCAGGGGGCAGGCGCTGCTTTTGAGCGTGGCAGCTGGACTGACCTGGGGCGCCACTTCCGAAGCGGAAAGCAAAGCATGTGTGCATTAAACCTTACACCTGTGGCACGAGTTCCCAGGGACCCAGCAGGCTGCTCTTTCTAGAGCTGCCTCTTAATGTGCTGTTACGATCGAAGGATGCAAGTGAAAGCTTAAGTCTCCTCGGATCCCTTTGGATGATATTCATGTTCTAAAACCGTGGTGGGTCCTCTGTGATGGCTCATTCGCAGTTGGTGCGGTACTCGGATATGAGCATCCTTTAGTTGACAGTGTACAGAAAACCATGCCTCGCTTTCTTGGATATTGTTGTAATGACATACATGTGCTCAGACCTATGTAGTTCTTTCGTCTAATAGTGGATCAGGAGACCCTATAGTAAAGAAAGCAGTTGCTGTTCCTTCTCCCCTTCCCCAGGTTCATTCTGCCCAGTAATCGCCTTGCACAAGCCATCACAAAGAACCTAACTTTTATTATTCCATGTAACCTGATTGCAGACTTCAAAGAAAGGACAAAAATAAACTATGTAACTTTTGTCAGTTGTGGCTGCCTAGGGATGATTTAGTTAAAATCCAGGCTCAGCCAATGAAACTAAGTACTGTACACATACTTTTATTTATTGGTATTATTTATTTTATTTGAAGAATTTATATCCTGCCTTTCCATGCCAAAGCAAATACCCAAAGTGACATGAAGAGGCTAGTCTAAACCACTAGTTTTTTCCCCAATAGTATTTTTTCCCAATAGTGTCTAAACCACCAGGTTTTCCCCCCCTCAATATATTTCAAATATTCTGTGATACACTGAAACTTTGGTCCCAGATGTAGCCTTCACACAGTCCAATCCTATGCATGCTTACTCAGAAGTAAGTCCTATTGTAGTTCTTATAGGTTCAATAGGGCTTGTTGTTGTTCAGTCACTGTGTCCGACTCTTCGTGACCTCATGGACCATAGCACGCCAGGCCTCCCTGTCCTCCACTAGCTTCCAGACCTCGCCCAATTTCATGTTCGCCCCATTTCATGTTCATAGCTTTGACTATGCGAACCTTTGTTGGCAGGGTGATGTCTCGGCTTTTTATTAAGTTGTCTAGGTTTGCCATAGCTTTCCTCCCAAGAAGCAAATGTATTTTAATTTCATGGCTGCAGTCATCATCTGCGGTGATCTTGGAGCCCAGGAAAATAAAGTCTGTCACTGCTTCCATTTCTTCCCCTTCTATTTGCCAGGAAGTGATGGGAGTGGTTGCCATGATCTTAGTTTTTTTTTAATGTTGAGCTTCAAGCCAATTTTGGCACTTTCCTCTTTCACCCTTATCAGAAGTTTCCTCACTTTCTACCATTAGAGTGGTATCATCTGCATATCTGAAGTTCTTGATATTTCTCCCAACAATCTTGATTCCAGCTTGTGAGTCATCCAGCCCTGCCTTCCTCATGATGTACTCTGCATGTAAGTTAAATAAGCAGGGTGATAGTATACAGCCTTGTCGTACTCCTTTCCCAATTTGAAATCAATCGGTTGTTCCATGTCTGGTTCTAAGTGTTCTATTCACAGAAGGGACTTGGGCTACAGTTTACCTTCATGCAAATATTGAGGATGTACCTAAATGTATAACATACAATTAAAATAGTAATGTTCTAACTGTTGCTTCCTGACCCGCATACAGGTTTCTCAGAAGACAGATCAGGTGGTCTGGTACTCCTATCTCTTCCAGAACTTGCCACTATTTGTTGTGATCCACACAATCAAAGGCTTTAGTGTAGTTAATGAAGCAGAAGTAGATGTTTTTTCTGGAACTCTCTTGCTTTCTTCATGATCCAGCAAATGTTGGCAATTTGATCTCCAGTTCCTCTGCCTCTTTGAAAACTAGCCTGCACTTCTGGTAGTTCTCGATTCACATACTGCTGAAGCCTAGCTTGTAGGATTTTGAGCATAACCTTGCTAACATGTGAAATGAGTGCAATTGTGCGGTAGTTCAAACAATCTTTGGCATTGCCCTTCTTTGGGATTGGAATGTAAACTGATCTTTTCCAGTCTTGTGGCCACTGTTGAGTTTTCCAAATTTGCTGGCATATGGAGTGCAGCACTTTGACAGCATCATCTTTTAAGATTTTGAGTAACTCAGCTGGCATGCTGTCACCTCCACGAGCTTTCTTGTTAGTGGTGCTTTCTAAAGCCCACTTGACTTCACATTCCAGGATGTCAGGTTCAAGTTCAGTGACCGCACCATTGTGATTATCAGGAACATTCAGATCTGTCTTATATAGTTCATCTGTGTATTCTTGCCATCTCTTCTTAATCGCATCTGCTTCTGTTAGGTCCTTGCCATTTTTGTCCCTTATTGGGCCTACCGTAGCACGAAATTGTCCTTTGATATCACCAATTTTCTTGAATTGATCTCTAATCTTTCCCATTCTATTGTCTTCCTCTATTTCTTTGCATTGCTCATTTAGGAAGGCCTTCCTATCCTTGCTGTTCTCTGGAAATCTGCATTCAGTTGGGTATATCTTTCCCTTTCTCCCTTGCTTTCTGCTTCCCTTCTTTCCTCAGCTATTTGTAAAGCCTCGTCAGACAGCCACTTTGCCTTCTTCCATTTCTATCTCTTTGCGATGGTTTTAGTTGCTGCCTCCTGTACAATGTTACAGATCTCTGTCCAACATTCTTCAGGCACTCTATCTACCAAATCTAAGCCCTTAAACTATTTGTCCCCTCCACTGTGTATTCGTATGGGATATGATTTAGGTCGTACGTGACAAGCCTAGTGGTTTTCCCTACTTTTTTCAGTTTAAGCCTGAATTTTGCTATATAAGAAGAAGCTATAAGAAGCTCATGATCTGAGCCATAATCAGCTCAATAGGGTAAGTGTGGGTAACAGCTCCCAAGTAAATGTGGATAGGATTGCCGGCACAGTGTGGTTCTCTGACTGTGTGCCATAGAGCTTCTGGAGTATTTTAGTATTTTAGTATGGGCACTTCTGATTTGGGCCAGCAAAATGAAAGCAAGTGCTCTTGCAAGGTTGGTGTAGTCTTCCCTGAGCATGACCTCAGGCAACAAATGGGCTATCTTATTCAGGATCAGCTGAAGTTTGAGAGTCATAGCTTTTTGCTCATTATATGCATACTGTAAGATTTTTGTCTTTGTTGCCAAACAGGTATATTTTTACCTCTGAAAACAATGTTGGGGCCAAAATATGATGATCAAGTTGCTGAAGAGTGTCGTTTCCATCCCAGTATGTTATCCAACTATTTGAAGAGTCTTAAGGTAAAGGGAAGTGCCATAAAAGTTAATTCTTTAGCATATAAGCATTAGAAATATTTTATCTTGGAGAATTATGTTCTTAGAAATTGATGGCAAAGGTACCTGTTGGCTGTTTGGAATTGCGGTGTGTGGACCCACAACTGAGTGGCGGAATAAACGCCTCATTGCATTTCCATTGGTGGGGCATATTCATTAACTGTATAAACTCTACCAATAGAGATTTGCAGAAGCACAAGTTGGAATAGTTCCCTCATGAACACCTCCAATGTACTTGTGGTTGCTTATCTGTAATAAGAAGACAGATATGATTTTAAATATTTACGTTTAGGTTTATGTGAAATGGCTGTACGCTTGCTGATACTTTAATCCTACTTGGACTTTGGAATAGTTGTAAGTGGTTGCAGGGGCAGGGCTGGAGTGGGGGGGGGCTGCTGTGATGGCGCTGCAGCAATCGCGGCGCCACAGGCACCCAGGGACTTTTCCCATTACTCAGGGGTTGCTTTTGTGGCAGGGCAGAGACAGCGGACTGCTGCTTAGGCTTCTCCTACATTCCCATGTTACTTCTGGCCTTTCCACATAAATACATTTGTCGGTTTTCATTGCTCTGTCTCGGTGCTGGTAATCTTCAAGCAATATGTTAAGTAGGGCAATCCTCATTCTGACCAGTTCTGGTCCAGACATACCGGCAGGATTGGCATGGGAAATGCAACTGCTGTTACACGGAAACAGCAGCGGCAATTCTAAGGAAGCCCTTCCAGTTTGCCAGTTACTGCTGTTCATCAGAGAGATTTGTGGAAGTACCTTTTGTATATTGTAAGCACACAGTTGTGAAGGCCTTAACGGGTCTTGCAGGTCAACATAAGTTCGTTGCACAAACATTTTTGGTTGACAGAATGAACAAAATGCATGCCCTGTCATTCCTTTTGGTAACTGGTCAAATGGTTAACCTAATTGTATGGCTATTACTAATAGGTTAATAGACAAGGAGGCTGTCGGTGTAGCTGAGTATTAGTAAATACTTGGTTTGGGAGATCCATAGTACTATATTCTGCCAGTGTGCATCTGCTATATGGAAGTGCGTATGTTTTGAGTACCCATGTACCAGAGGTTTTCAAACTAGGGTGTTGCGATGCCCCAGCCTGAAAGCCTCTGCCCCTTTGCCATGGAGGGGCAGGGGCAGGGCGAAGGTAGCGAAGAAATCCCCAGGAAGTGAGTCGCGATCACTTTCTTCCCTCATTCTGACATTTTAGGAGCCCTGCAGAGGCATTGGCAGCTTCTGCAGGGCTCGCTGCACCGGCCAGAGCCTGGCACTGTGACAGGTAAGGCACTTGCAGCCCCTGTCACCCCAGGCAGTGACATGATTTTGGGGATCGCATTGCTGCCTTCCTGCCCCCCCAAACACAGCGGCGCAAGCTGTCCATGAGAGTTTGAAAACTGCTGCCATAAACTTTCCTAATAATGTGCGGAAGGTTACTGGGGATAGAGCACAGAGTGTCAGTAGTGATTCATTACAGCACATGATTAAATACGCCATTGAAAAAAGATAACGAAATGTACAGTGGGCTCTCCTTAAGAACATAAGAACATAAGAAGAGCCCTGCTGGATCAGGCCAAAGGCCCATCTAGTCCAGCTTCCTGTATCTCACAGCGGCCCCACCAGGTGCCCCAGGGAGGCACGAGACACAAGACGCTTGCATCCTGTTGCCACTCCCTTGCACCCAGTACTCTGAAGTAGCCTACTACTAATGTAAGTAGTAGGCGATGGACTTTTCTTCCAGAAATCTGTCCGATCCCCTCTTAAAGGCATCTAGACCAGATGCCATCACCACCTCCTGTGGCAAAGAGTTCCACAGATTAACTACCTGCTGGGTAAAAAAGTACTTCCTTTTATCTGTTTTAACTCTCCCTACCCTCAGTTTTAGCGGATGCCCCCTAGTTCTGGTATGGGAAAAGAACATCCCTCTATTGACTCTATCCTTTCTGTGCATAATTTTGTATGTCTCAATCATGTCCCCTCTCAGGTGCCTTTTTTCTAGGCTGAATGATTCCTTACCGAAATCCATGGATTGAAGCCCATTGGAATCTGCAGATGCTGAGCCTGCAGGTGGAGGGCCTCAGAATATCTCTTTGATGCACTTTGGTTCTCTCTGGCAACTTCTGGTCATGTCTGGGAGGCCTTCTGAGGTGGCCAGGAGGCTGCATGCAACCTCCCTACCTCCTGAGGGCTGTGTGTGCCCCCCCCCCAGTACATAATTGTAGAGTTGTGCTGGTGCCCTGCAGATTTCATTATGCATGGAATTTGGTATAGTGTGGCAGGGTGTGTGTGTGTCCGTGTCCCCTGGAACAGATACTCCACTGATAGTGAGGGCTCACTGTATTCTCTTGAGGCAAATAAAAAATAGCTGTTATTTGATTTGTTTAATGGTTGCTTCTTTGAGCCCCTGATCAAAGTGAAATCTGGTTATTACCTTTCTTTTTAGCTTTCCTGAATCTGTTAGTTCATGGGTGTGAAACTATTCGCCTTTCAGGTTTTTTTTTTGTTTTACAGCAGTTTGAATACTTGTCTAGTTTCATATTTTAAGACTTTGAATAACCGGATTAGAAATGGGAATGCCAGCAAGCTATATTGTTTGAATTTGAACTGGAGTGAATCTGTGTGTGTGTGTGTGTGTGGGACGACAAATAGTTTTGAATTTACTCTACTAAACAACAGCATTAAGAAAGGTGTGGTAGGAGGGGCAATACAATTCGGGCTACAATTGTGTTCAGCAATTACAATTGTATTCTGGCAATACAATTTGGCAAATCTTTTGCTGAGGAAATTACCCTAAGAAGAACTGTGTGTGTTTAACATTGCTTTTATCATTTTCAGGTTAAGATGGGTTTGCTGATAGACTTGACAAACACCACCAGGTTCTATGACAGGAATGATATAGAGAAAGACGGCATCACATATATAAAACTTCAGTGTAAAGGGTAAGCTGATCGTACTCATGAGTAGCTTTCTTTTTACAGAAACATGTTTTATTTGTATAACTTTTGCTCTTTCATTTTTCAGTCATGGTGAGTGCCCCACAACTGAAAACACAGAAACTTTCATTCGTATATGTGAAAATTTTAATAACAAGAACCCAACAGAGCTTATAGGTATGTGTATTGAATCTTTATATTTTTACTTCCGTTGTTGTTCATTTTTTTTAACATACCCACAGACCTCTGACCCTTCTGCCCATATGTCTAAACTTCATCCATTCTGGTTGGTTGTACAGGCATCCACTGGTAGTAGTGTTGTCAGAATTTACAGCAAAATTACTTTTCTTTCATATTATCAGTATGGTGCTCTAATAATGTATTCTAGCATCTTTCCTTCAAGGCATAAAGTACTCCTGTCAAGGCATAAAGTACTCCTGTCAGCATCACAGAATGGCAGTATGAAATGGAATCAAGGTGCAAAATAGGATGGCATCTCAGCTTGCGTGGACACACAAATGTATTGCTATTACTGGATAATGTATATGCAGAAGTCAGGTCAGAATGACTGTGGTTGGATATATTTAGCCTTGTTCTATTCACTGCAGCCATGTTCCCTTACCTTTAGGAGGCCTCCCTGAGTGCCTCCCGTCCACAGAAAGCAGCGCACATATCATTGGCATGGATGCACCCTCACTGGAATGTTAAATAGGATTGGGCCCTGAATTGCATTTTTCCGGGCACTCATAAGTTAATTTAAAGCAAGGGCATCAGTTAGGATCTGTACTGGAAATTTTTAAACTAAAAATACCAGGTTGATGGGCAAGAAGCAGACATAAGCTAACTTTCAAATACTCCAAGTCTTGGGGTTGGTTATTTTAGGCATTTCCCCCCCCCCCATTTCATTATCTTGGGGTATGGCAGGAACTTGATTTTATGGAGAAATGTATTGACCAGGTGCAAACATAATGCTGCATAATCTCCTGTGTTTGAAAATTGTGGTTTTTTTCCTCTGCGGATTTTATTATTTGAAAGGCAGATAGCAGTGTTATGTGTTTTTATTTTAAGCTCTCATTCCAAGTTCTCATTTTATTACTTTTAAATGCTTTAAAAGTGTCCTAGATAGGTGATATACTTGATATATCATCAGCAGATGCAGCCACAGTATTATTTCTAATTGGAAAAATGATCTATTTTAATTTCTGGAAAATATCAAACACCAAAATGTGGTAAAACCACCCCTAATAATACTACAGCATAATTCTCCACACATTTATATATTCTGTGAATACTTTGTTTGAAGACAAAGGGCAGAACATTACTATTTTAATTGTCTGTTATACATTTAGGTACATCCTCAATATTTGCATGAAGGTAAACTGTAGCCCAAGTCCCTTCTGTGAATAGAACACTTTGGATACAGTATTTTGAAACTGGATTATTGATAATTGAATATGATAATTGATCTGTTGATCAGATATGAATTCTGATATTACAAAGACATACCTGGAATGCAAACTCGTGTTCTTGGACTGCAGCAGTTGCACAACTAGGAAGCATTTCTGACAGAAAGTAAGATTAGAACAAAATATTATGAAAAAGCACTGAACTAAAAAGAAAATTTTTAAAAACCCTCCCTTGAAAATTCAAACTGTTAACACTCATAAAAGGAATATAGAAAGAGTAAGGTCTGTAGCTTCTAAGATGGCTGTTCCTAGCTTTCTGTGACCCCCTTGTCATCAAATTGTGACCCACCAAGTGGGTCCTGAACCACACTTTGAGAAACAATGCCATAGACCAGTGTTATTCTAACTGTGGGTCGGGACCCACTTGGTGGGTCATGACCTGATGTCAGGTGGGTCACGGAAAGCTGGGAACAGTCATCTTGGAAGTTGCAGATCTTATTCTTGCTATATTCCTTCTGTGAGTATTAATAGTTTGAATTTCCAAATGAGGGTTTTTTAAAATTTTGTTTTTAGTTCAGTGCTTTTACATCATATATTGTCCTAATCTCGCTTTCTGTCACCGTTTTTACATAATATTATATCCTAATTTTGTTTTCTGTCAGGGATATTTCATGGTTGTACAATTGCTACAGTCCAAAAATGCCAATTTGCATTTCAGGAGTGTCATTTTATTATGTTACAATGACAACACTTCCTGCTTGATGTCACTTCCTGCCACAGCATCACTTCCAGGTTAATGACATCACTTCCAGTAGGTTCTGACATGTGTGCCATTCTAAAAAGTGAGTCTCTGTTTCAAAAGTTTGAATACCACTGCCATAGATCTTGAAACTGTCTAGAATGGCTACATGGGGATCATTATCCTGGTTCCAGTTTTGTTTTAAATTGTGTCTTCTATTTCTAGCCATCAGTGCCTTAGCCGCTATAAAAAACAGTAAATTAGCATACTTCATTTCTGTTTTCATTTATTTTCTTTAGAACTGCTACAAGAAAATAGAGATTAGAATTGGAGAAGACAGTGTCCCTTTCTTGTGGGACTTACTTGAAGCATGCCATTGGCTCTTTTTCTGAATTCATAATCTATCCTAGGGAACCTGAAAATATGACTTGTGGACCACATTTGGTCTGACTTGTGGACCAGCACAAATATGACTTGTGGACCAGCGCATTTTGACTTCTCCCCGATCCAAGTTGCATTATAATTATGCGTGGGCCTTCTCCCTCCTTCCTCTTCTTCCCCACTCACCCATCCCAATGTACCTTTTCCCCCTTACTGGATGAAGTAACTAGGGTTGCTTTTGTACAGCAAGTATCCTCTTAGCTTCTAATACTACCAATATGCTGGCATGTCCTGATATCAGCTGGGGTTCCATTCCAGACCCCACCATGTATACCTGAAACCATGGACACTGGGGACGCCTTTTTAAAGATAGTGGAACATCAGTGGTTCTGCTGCAACAAGGTCAACAAAACAGAGAGATTTGTTTAATGTTCCCCTATCTTTTTAATAGGAGTCCCAGTATTCGTGGTATCCATGGATAATTGAAACTGTGGATACTGAATTGGTGGATACTGGGGCATGCCTGCATTTCTTTTATTGTGCACATTCTTAGCGTTACGTATAACAACTGACCCACCATAAGAGTAAGACTTGGGGCCCAATCCTATCCAACTTTCCAGCCACTGACGTGGCTGCAATGCAGCTTTGAGGTAAGGGAACAAATGCTACCTTACCTTGAGGTGGCCTCTGTGATTGCCCCCCCAACCGCAGCATATAGCGCATGGTCCATTGGCACAGCTGCATCAGTGTTGGAAAGTTGGATGGGATTGGGCCCTTAATGATTATGCTTTGGCAGCTGAAAGTTTGAAGATCCTGGGTCTGTCCTACTGTTAAAATGTCCTTTGAGGAGAAACAAGTAATTCACTGTGCCCTGGCTTTCAGAGTATCTACAGTTACCCCCAGCTTATTGTCTGCGACGTATAATCGTGCAACCTGCTGTATAATTCTGTGCTAAGCTTTTGATTGGATTTACGCAACTCTTGAATGTCTTTAAAACCATGCAGCTGAACATTGACTTGTCCACATCTTTCATTTTTCACCCTGTTTCTCTGTTGGGAACAATTGTATTTTTTATCAGCAGGAATATAACTGGCCCTATCTATGCTACAACTAATTTTTACTTCTCTTTCAGAAATTGGTGTTTGCTGCCTTATTTCTTCAGAACCTCACTTGTAGCTAAAAAAAATCGAACAGTATATAGAAATAGAATAATTTTTATTTATTCAATAAAAACAGATTAAAAAATACAGATCTGTAAAGCAGAACCTCATATCACAGCATAATTGCATTTTGGTATGGAAAAAGTCTTATTTGCAATCAGAGAGGGAGTCAGGTTGATCATCTTGTGCAGGAAATTCCATGTATAAGGTGTCACTACTGAAAAGACCCTGTCCTTTGGTGCCTACCAAGTGCATTTTTTTTCCAGTAATGAACCAGAAAGTAGGTCATAATTTCCACTTACCCCCTCTGTGGTGTTATCTTTTAAAAAATATAGTTTTGTATTTTGAGAAACATTTAATTCTATCTTATAGCAATATCTTATTTATTCCTGTAGTTTTTCTTCCTGTATACTTACAGGCTTGTTTTGTTATGAGTCTGACTCAACTGAATGGATATTAATAACCAAGAGTTTTCTGTAGCCTCAAGCTTTTCTGTGCAACCTTTTCCTATGGAATACGGTTGATATATACTCAGGGAACCTAAAAGAAAAACTATAGGAAACAAGGAGGCATTCCAATCCTCCACATTAGATATAATAGTCCCCTTTGCTATAGGAAAAAAATTCTGCTCTTTACAATCTCAGATACTTTTGTTTTATTTCTGGCTACAGCTGCTCAAATGAATTTCTAATACTGAATCATGTATATTTTTAAAAAATCAGAACTAATGTTTTTGTCAAGTCTTCTTTACTGGTGTTCCTTCACTGTAATCTTTATCTTGGTTCACTTGCTCCAGTTCTCCCTAGTCATCTGATGCAGGAACTGTGTTGTGGTATAGTTACTCCTCCTGTCTGCTACAATCATGTTATAGTTTTGATTATTTCAGTCATGTAATTATTCAGGTTGATGTCAATTCCTTTGCTTACCACTGTCATTTCCCACCTCTGCTCTCCCTGTCCCCAGTCTCTGAGCCATTGCTTTTGTATTGTTATTGGCTATTGACTTTTTTTTAATGTGCAAGAGAGACAGTGCTATGTATTAGGCCTCAAGAGGATGGATCTATGTTTGGCATGCAGCTGTGCTGTGGAAGTTTTACTGACATCTCTTTATCTTCTATGAAAAAAATCAGTAGACTTATAACAATAGGGAAGAGAGACAGAGTACCTTGTGTGTTGTATTGGGATCCTTCATGGCTCTGCTTAGCTTCTGTCCTATGGGGTAGTGGTTCTTTAAGAAAGCGAGGGTCTTCTGCATGGTCCATAGCATCAGTCTGATAAACATAGAACTGATATATGAGGTTTGTATATGTTGCTCTTTTACTGTGACAGGAGCAATTTACTGCTCAGATGCTCACCCCAGGGGAATAGAAGCTGGCAGAGTGTATGGTTAGATTATGTAGATTAATTGGGAGCAGTGGATGTCTGATCTGAACATCTTTTCTTTGTGGAAGAGAATTGGCTGACTTAGGACATGTCTGTAAGATCACATTTTTTGTGTGTGCATTAAAAACATGTCTGTGTTAAATTTTGTCGTGAACTGTTAGCAATCTGTGCCATAAGGGAGCGTCATTAGCAATATCTCAGTCTGTGAGTAGTTAAAGCACTGTATTTTTGTATGTGGGACAATATCTTATAGGCAGTTGCAGACTGGAACATGGTTCCAGAAGTGAGACAAACAAGCAGGGATGGGTAGGATAATTTCCTTTGTGAATTACTTGAGTGTGTTTAGGCACTCACCAGCTAGATGACTCATGTGGGAGCTCACTTCTAGAAGCAAAATTGTGAACAACAGCATTGTCCCTTGGAGCAAACCACTTAATGCGCGTATATCCATTATTTATGGTTTGAATATTGCTGCGAAAATGCATTGCACAATAGCCAAACTGTGATATGGGATACCTTTCCCATGATCCTACAGGAAAACCTTTATTATTGCTGATCAGTGACTGGCATTAGGTTTTAGCAACTTCATAAAGGATTATAATATCGTCCATAACAGAGACTTATGTTTTAAATGTCATTTGTGGGTCTATTAACTTTGATGATTGGATACAGGGAATGGTCCACACATCTAATTTTATGTGGCATAAATCAATTCATGTTTTTGAGGCTCTTCACCACCTTGGCATTTAAGTTAATTTCACCATACTAGCACCTGTTAAAATGGGTTTGCATCCTTTCAAATATTAGCATATTTACCGCTTCATATCCAATAGGTTTTCTGTCAAGATTGCCAAAGGAATGTATAAAGGCATCATGAAGAAGTGCAAGAATTGTAAATGCCAGCTTGCTTTTTTTCCATTTGTTTTATGGATAACATCTTGCTGAAATCAGATACTGTAGTTCATTCTTTCTGAAGTGGATTATCTGAACAAGACATGTTTCACCTGAAATAAAATGAATTTTAGAAGGAAAACATTTCTATAGAAGTGGAAAAACCTCAGTGAGCTGAAGTCATATATTTGCATTAAAGGCATGAAACTGGTTAATGTTGCAGTTTGATTTGAGCAAAGAGAAGTAGGTATCAGAGAAGTGAACGTAACTGGAATGTGTGAAGGACAATAGTTCTAAAAAAAATTTACTTGCCTTACTTAATTTTCACTGACAATAACCATGACCAGTATTAATGCGTGTGTCAATATCTTGAATATTAATTCAGGATCAGGATAAAAGAGAAATGTGAGTAGGCCATGCCTGCTATTTCTTCAAACATTGTGTGTTTTTGAAACATTTATGTTGGCCACTGGATGGCGCTATTATCATAGGAATAAGGCATTTAAGAAGCTTTATTTTTGTATTTTTTACACTGCGGAGTTCTTTAAACAATAAATTTAATACCTGCAGAATCTTCTAGCAGTATTTGCTTATCTGTGACCCTTGTTTAAATTAAAGTACAGTGTAATCTTAAATACAAGCATAAGTTTTCAGCTGTGGTTGAAGTGTTTTAAGATCAACAGCCCAATCCTAAGTAAATTCCTGTGTGATAATGCAGCGGCTCTGGCATGAGCTTCAGTGCGTCTTGCAGGGGAATTTTGCTGCTGGAGGTCTCCTTAGGGGGGACATTCATCCCCTTGTAAGCCTCAACAGCCGCAATGGGTCAGCTCAGACCTGCACCAGGCGCAGGTCTGAGTTGATCTGTACAGGTGGATTGGGCCTGAGAAGGGTGATACAATGTAGAATGTGCTAGCACAACTGGTCCTACCCCCTCCTAGGCATGATTCATCCACGTTTCGCCCCTCTCCCCCTGACCGGTCCACTCCCTCTCCAGATCAGACTTACCTGATCTGGTGGGTATCTCTGTGACTGCTGGTGCAATGGAAAGGCTCTGGCCTGTCTGCTGGTACATTGGCTCAATACACAGTTGCAAAGTGCTTTACATTGCTTTTGTGACAACATGCACTGGGAGAATGCATGTTCTGCCACCATGTCCAGAAAAAGGCTTCCTGCATTACAACGAAGGCCCCATTTAGTTCACTTCCTGCTGCCAACAATGCTCAGCAAGATTCTGCTATGGAGCCCGCAAGTGTGTATGAAGGCAGCAACCCTCATCTCAGCAGCTGCTATTTGGAGGTATTCCACCTTTGAACCTGGAGGTTTTGTTTAGCAGTTGAATAGACCGGTCCTGCTTCAATCCCCTTTAAAAGCTACGTCAGTCACTGGCCATCGCCATGTTCTGTGGCAGCAAATTCCATAATTTAATAATGTGTTGCAGTGACCTCCAACCTTTTTTGTGCTGAGACCCCTGTAACTAAATTAATGAATAACTGAAGAATGGGACTGGGGACCCATTGCCAATCCTGCCCCTCTCCCAGGGCCTCATCTGCCCCCAGCACTGCCGACCTCCTGTGCCTGCCTGCCCCATTTTCCCCTACCCCTTGCATCTTCACAATAAGCCTGTGAAGTAGCAGCTTAAGCAAGGCTGGCCTTAGAAGCTGTGGGGCAAGACAGCAAGAAGAGGCTGTGCAGGATTATATCAAGAACTCAGTTTTGATAAGGCAGTACCTTTATTGGATAGGATCCAAGCCCTCTCTTGCGCAGGCTTTGAAAGTTTGCCTGACCTCCAAAATGAGGCTTTCCGACCCCAGTGAAATTCCGAGCCACAGGTTGAAGAACACTGGTGAGAAGGAGTTTTCTCTTGTTTTTCCCCCTATTCCTTTGGTCCTACTAAATGGTACACATTTGATTGCAAATAAAGGAATGCAACTCTCTTTTCCGATTTTAGTCACTAAAAATAGGGCATGGTTTCCACATATGCTTCTCATAGAGCAGTTACTTGTATTTGTGAACCAGTAATGGCACTATACTGTACTGCTTTTGTGTGTGAAAGTCTTTCAGTATGAATATTAAAAGTTAGATATATCAAGGAATTTCTATTATAGGAATAGGTTTCATGATGAGAAGGTAGTTCAAAGGAGCACCCAACACTTTGTTGTATTCCTTTTTTTCTAATGTGCAAAGCTTCCCCTATTCCCCACCTGTAGTTATCCTGTTTGTGTTTCAAAATGATTTGGGGGCAAGACAAAAAATACAGAGGAATATTGCTTAAAACATTCTGCTGCTGTTCTATGTATTTACTCCTCACCAAGCAGGCTGTGGATCGTGGGGCTGCTACGACTCTTCATGCTTCTGGCATTATGGTGGGACAGGGAAGAGAGGCGCAAAGGGCAATAAGGGAGGTGACAGGCTACAATCTGATGCAGCCGGGTTGTATTGTACTGAGGCCAAATGTTAATATACCAGGTTAAGGGAGCACCTTGAGGATCCTAGGGAAATGTCCTGTGTCACAGTAGGAACAGAGTTGTGCATATTTGTTAGTGGCTCTGGTGGGAAAATCAGCATCTTCACACACAAAAAAAATAGGGCTTGGTGGTAGAGGATGCTGAAAGCATTTCTTGGAGAACTGCTTTCAGTATTAATATTCAGTTTCTCTTCTCTGGCTGAAAGTGGAAGATAAGGAAATGTGATACTGATTTAGTCAGGGAAGCATTTAGCTTTCCCAATTCTATACATGCATGCTCTGACTTTTTTTCTAGTACAAAGTAGCTGTTCCAAATATGTGGCTGGGGGAAGAGAAGTACAGTGTACGTGACGATGGTTGAAAATGTTTAAGAACTGGCTGTCATCAACAAAATAAACTGATGATTTTAAGGGGATGATGATGATGATGATAATGATAATAATAAATTTTGTTTTCTAGGCGTCCACTGTACACATGGTTTCAATCGTACTGGTTTTCTTATCTGTGCCTTTCTGGTTGAGAAGATGGATTGGAGGTAACGTGATACCCTTATTTTTTGTGTATGGAGTGGGGGAAATGTTATTGACCGCACATTAATGGCTGTAAATGTCAGCATTGTTTTGTGAGTGGATTGGATGCATTTAGTTATGGCTTAAGCTATGATTTTAATTTTTGAAGTGCCTGCTCTTTTAGTGGGAATGTTGATCCTGATAGCCAAGACTATTTGGCATAGTTCTTATACTTTTTTCAATGATTTCCTCATGAATGCGACACTACTGCATTGTTGAGTTAGTGATTGTTAGGTTTTATTGTTTGAAAGGACATAGATGGTTACAGCACATGAAGGCTGTTTTTACAAATCCCTTATTGATAGTTGATTAGGTGCTAGATGTGAGCAGGTTATTTTCCCTTGTGTGGCATAAATCAACAACAGTGAGCAGAGGAGTGCTAAAATGGCATTCAGTGTGCATTTAACAAGATTAAAGCCATACTCTAGTTGATCTAGTTATGTGACAGTGCTATATGGTAGCTGCATCACTTGTGTGTGTTTCAGTTTAGGATTATGTAATTTGTTTTGGCATTGTGTCCTAGAAATGAAGTATCTTTCGAGTCCAGAGTCCAAGTCAATTTTCAACCTTTTTCATCTCAAGATACCTGAGAAGGCGCTAGAATTGTCAAGGCACACCATCAGGTTTTTTTGCAAAATTTGACATGAGGGCTTACATCCCCAGTGGGCCTACTAATATATGACCTTCCCCCAAACTCCCATGGCAAACCTGCAGGCCATTCACAGCACACCAGTGTGTCATGGCAAAGCAGCTGAAAATCATTGGGCCAACTCTGTGGTTCTCAAACTTTTCAGCACCCACTTTTTAGAATGATAATCTGTCTGGGATCCACCAGAAGTGATGTCATGACTGGAAATGCCATCATACTGATGCCAGAGCCCGCTGCTTTCCTGGGATTGCAGCAATAAGTTGGGTTTAGCCATTTTCCAATAGCCAAGTGAATCAGAAAGAAAAAAGCCTATGTACAACCTTGTCACAAGCAAAATAACCACATAGTTCTCCCCCTTTCCAACATCTCATCTTCCCATCATTCTCATTTTAAATGATGCCTGCTCTAGGGGCTTTGTGACCCACTTGAGATTGGCTCGCAACCCCACTGGTGGGTCCCGACCTACAGTTTGGGAACCACTGGTCTAACTAGTTATATACCTTTTCAGTAAAAATTAGAATTATATTGATTCAGTTTTTCCTTTTTGTGCAATTTTCAAAGACTTCAGGCCTGGTCATCTGCAGTAATATAAATGGCTGAATTTTTGATTTCTTGAGTGGCAGCATCTTTTTGGTCCTTGGTAGCTCTTTCTCCCCAACAATCTAGCCAACATATACCACAGCTGTGATCTGGTTCATACGTAATGCAAAACAATAGGCTCTTGCAATTAGTGTGAACCTCTGTTCACCATGAACTTTTTTCTCTCTGTCCACTGGTATTGCTTGCATGCAGATAGAGAAAACTTTTACCTCCACTTCTGTAAACCACAGTTCTGTGTGACATCTGAACTTAGGAACTCATCAAACATTGCATCAAACATTACATTACAACTCATCAAACATTACATACATTACATTATGTGACATCAAACATTAGCTGGGGCGGGAAACAAACGATGAATCTGAAACAATGGTTTGATCCCGTTTTGTTTTTCCGTATCTATAGGCTGAAATAACAATTTCTCAGTGTAGATGGAATGTGGAGCTGTTGTTTATTTCAAAGTGAAAGTAAAAGCTTTCTCTTTATTGATGTGAAAAAAGGAGGAAGGCGCACATGAGTTCCAGAGGATTTTTTTGTATAGTGGGAAATCATGGTATTCTGTTACATCTGAGCTGGGCCTATATTTGACTGATGTGTTCAGGCTGTACTTCACAGCATTCTTGGCATTCCCACCTGCCAGTGGTGTAGTTCTAGGAAATGGAAGAAATACTTGGTGGTTGCTGAGAAATAACCAGCCATGTTCTTTAATTGGCAGTAAATGGTTAGGTGTTCCTTTTAGGAAAGAGTGACAGCCCCCACCCCCAATCCATGATAGGTTGCATGTCAGGGCTCATCCGAGTTCTGTTTTTCCTTCTGTGTATTCGTCTTGCTGACCTACATCATGCCAGCATTACAATGCGGTTGCCCCTTATCTGATTTGCTCAACTATACACTCTTGGCAATCCAAACATGATGCCACAGAGGTTTCTCAACAACAATTTAATAGTGAAGGCGATTCCACTTACTAAATACTGTGCATGTCCCAGAGTGAGCCAACTATCATGGATGAGGATGGGGTCACTCTTTCCTAAGAGCAATACCTAACTATTTACTTCCAACTAAAGAACATGGCTGGATATTTCTCAACAGCCACCAAGAACAACTTCTGTCTCCTGGAACGACACTGTTTGCTGGTGAGAATGCCAAGAACTCTGTGAAGTATAGCCTGAACACATCACTCAAATAAATGAAGCTGCTGTCTCAAGCAATCTCATTCTCTCTCCTTCCCCCGCATATTGTAAATTTGAAATAAACACTACCTATTTTTCTGATGTAAGGGATTTTCAACAGAATGTTGACGCATATGTGATTTTAGTTTTGCACACAGACCCTGGAATGTAAGTCTTGTGTAAGACTGCTCTACACTGATTCAAGTACTTAAGGGGGAGTAGAAGCTGCTACTGCTTTGGCTTATTTCAGTGTGTTCTATGCTAGTTTTAATTTTCTAGCTTTTGTTTTAGCCATAGGGTATGTTTGTTATGCCATTGAAAGACAATGCTTCAGTTATCAGAAAATGTGTTTTTCCTTGTAAGCTGTACTTGTGTTTTTTTTAATGCTCTGACAGATTTTTAATGTGCCATAATCTGTGGAGGGATAATTGGTAATATTGGCACAAAAATATTAAACGGTACTTAGTCTTTTGCATGTGCTCACTCCTTTTAACCCCCCTCCAGAAAACTTGTATACACACTTGCATACATAAAAGGTAGCTAGAGGTCATTGAAAAGGGAGGTCTTCCACCAGAATATTAAAAGCTCCATGTAGTTAAGCTCTTAAATTTGTGCCGTAAAGTTTTTTTGACCTCAGTTGCTCTTACAGGTGTACTCTACCTGCTAAAAAGCAGTTTTAATGCCTTTTAAATGGCATCCTGATAGAACAGTGCATGTTATTATACAGCTTTTCACTGCCATGCGTTTTACTAGCTACTTTGAATTGGAAGGATCAGATAAAAGGAAATGGCTGGTGTCTATAAACAATAACCAACTAATATCACATCTGCAAGTATTGTATATAGCACTATAAAAATGTGTAGCCATTAGAAACTGTGTTGTTGTGATTCCTTATTTAATAACTTTGAGGGTAATCCTCATTCTGCCCTCCTAATTCACACAGTATTGTGAAGTCTGTCATTTTATTCCAAATCCATTTCCTTTATACTGCTCTGTCTTGGGATATTTAATCAGTCTTCACCTTAGCTAATTCAAGGACCTTGCAGTGTACTTTTATTACCTTACAGGTTTTGTATTTTATTCTGCTCAAACACATTAAGATATAAATCTTTCAGTCAGGTGGTGAATTTTAGGCTTGTCTGAAGTCCATCATGACATGAGTATTGAAGGATTACTGTTTATACTTGTGTTTAAGTAAAAAAATTAATGCTGTAACATTGCCCAGAAAGCCTGACACGGGGTAATACGGTAAATGCATTGAGTCACATGGTGCAGAGCAAGGCCCTAGACCTCTGGTGGAGCAAAGCAGGCTGCAGAGTCTTCTGAGCATGCTCAAAAGCTGCCAACGAACATGGAGCTGTATGGAAAGTGAAACTGAGTCACACTGCGTGTTTACACGTGCGTAGGCTATCGTGCCTTGGTCCATTGGAAAAGGCAGGCTGAGAGGAATGCAACACAACCAAGATGATCCCAATCTGATTAATGTAGGCCCCCAAAACACTCGAGAAGGAATCCCCCTTGAACACAGAGCTCCCAGGCAGCGTGTGTGCAGTACAAACAGTGCTTGCTTGCTGATTGGGCTGTTCTAGTGCCTCTTCTGCTGAGGAGGTGCATTAGAGCTCAGCAGCTGAAGCTTATCAGCTATTTAAGAGCTCCTCTTATCTGAACAGGTCACTTTGCATAACTTTATTGAGCTTCCAAGTGAGGGCTTGGGAGAAGAGGCCTGAATGAAAGGATGCATATCCAAGAAGAGGAAGGCAAAGAAGTGCTACCCTTGGGTCTCACATGGCAGAACAAGCCATGAGGAGTGTAGGAAGGTAGGAAAAAAAACTGAGGATGAGGGTTTGCTTCAAGTTCCCTCTGCGAGAGTTCAATGTCCTATTTCAAAACAATCTCTCCCCAAGCCTGGGCCTCACTCTCTGCCCCCCCCCGCCGCCCATGATTACATGGCAGAACTTTCCCTTAGATCCCTACCCTGGAAACCGCCCCCCCCATCTCCTCTTTCTCAGTCTCTGATGAGCTCTAGTACCTTCTGTGTGGCAGAAGCAGCCTTTGGAGTAGAGCTCAACAGGAAAGGGCAGTAGGGTGGGAGGGGCTTCTCCACACAGATCTGTTTCTCCACCCAGATCTGGATATTGGAGTGGAGGTGGTGGTAAAGAGAATGGAGGATGAGAGGGTAGGAGGGAGGCGTAGGGAAGATAATAGAAACTCAGTGAAGGGTATGGGAAAGGCAATGGGGACAAGGACAAGAGAAGAAAAGAGAAAGGAAAAAATCACTTACAGGCAAAAGAGGAATACAGGGATACGGTATAGCCAAGGCTCAAGAAGACTGGGAGGAATAAGTGGAAACTGGAACTGGGAGTGGAGGGACCCCAGAACAGACAGACATGGACAAAAGGTGGCAGAGGCTGGAAGGGAAAGAGTATAAAGTGGGAGGAGGAAAGCCTAAGGAGAGGGAGGAAGATGGAAAAGAAATAGCCAGGAAAAGGTGGAGCATATTGCCAGGACTTGAAGGCCGAGACCTGGGAGTTTCAGCTGACCATTTCTCATCAAGGGGCCTGGAACCAAGCAGAGAGAAGCACACAGTGGTTGTAGGCAGACCAGACAAGGGAGAGAATGAGAAGGGGAAGGCAAGGGAGCGCTGGCGAGCCTGAGAAGATGGAGAGAGATGAAAAGAGAGATGGGGAGCTTAGGGGAGGCAGCTTGAAGAATTTGGGGCTCAAGGAAGTGGGCTGGAGCAAATTCTCTACTGACCTAAATAAACCTGGGTTCACCTGCAGCAGTGTATTGTTTCTGGTGAATGACTTGGGAGCAAACATGTCCTTCCCTAGACCATATGACATTATCTGCCCACCCCTGGGGGGAAGGCGGATTGGGATGCACCCATGGCAGAGAGAAACAAGGTGTATATAGAGTGATAGATAACCAGTTCCAGGCATAGTGGAAAAAAATTGCTGGTCTGCCACAGCAGATACTTTGAAATACTGCTGAAACAGCAGAAACATTGCTGTACTATTAACTCACTGGGAAGTCAGTTTTCTTAACCATACTGTTGCTGTATTGTGTATCAGTGACAAAATTATCTAAGAATTGCATAAAGCCGTAGGTTTTACCCTTGACTTATCCAAGAATCATAGCAAATTCCATGATTTTTTGGCTTAAAATTTGCCCTTAATTTATCCATGAGGTTGATTTATACCCAAGTATATATGGTAATTGTATCTTGTAAACCTTATAGTTTTGTTAATGGAGCTCTGTTGTTTGGATCCTGATGATCCAAGCTGCCTTAAACGTAATGCATTTCTGCCCATGTGTCTGTGTTCTTCTGTTCTCTTTAATAATTTGGGAGCATATGGCTTACTCTGAAGTTTTACTGACTTTAGGCCCTCTTGTTGAAACACTTTTTAAATGTATTTCTCAAAGTATTTTTTTCTGCCTAGAAGACCAGCCCCTCCCCCTTACCTAGTTTAGATAGTGGTTCTCTGCCCCCTAATAAACACTAGCCTGCTTTTGATCTTGGGTAGCTAGATATTTCTGAGATTAGTGCTGCAGAGATCTTAAGCATCAGTCATCCAGATGTGGCTTCTTTGAAGCAAGTATGTGCCAGTTTTAGACATCCTTCATATACATTCTCTGGTGAATTCTTTCATCTTTGACTACTTCTATAAAGTTGTTTGATAATCGTTCGATTATCGTTTGATAATGCAATAAATTTGAAATAATGGATAGTGGACTTAATGGATGGGGAAAATGACAGCTCAGCAACTGAGAACCTGAGGAGTCTCATTTTTATCAAGTATCTTTATCTGGATATTTTTGTCCAGATAAATAGCTTCCATGGGCTGCATCTGGCCCCCGGGCCTTATGTTTGACACCTCTGCCCTAGACTTTATCATATAAAAAGCAAGTGATATAAGCTTTTATCATTCGGGAATAATGTCTTCACTCCATTTGTGTTTTTTTTTTCCCCCAGTATTGAAGCTGCTGTGGCTATTTTTGCCCAGGCAAGACCGCCTGGTATCTATAAAGGTGATTATCTGAAAGAGCTGTTTCGGCGTTATGGTGATGTAGCAGATGCACCAGCACCCCCTCCATTACCAGAATGGTGCTTTGAGGAAGATGAAGAGGAGGAGGAAGATGATGACAACTGCAGACCAGGAACCCAGGAATCGGAAGCTGGGTCATCAACGTCCTTTTCTGGCAAAAGAAGAAAAGAGCACTTAAAACTGGTAATGTCATCCCTCCCCCCTCCCCCAAAACAGGATCTTAGTTTATACTTGAATTTTGTTTTAACTATGAATTTGTTGATATTTTAAAAATCACTCTAGGGCAGTGGTCTTCAATGTCCTACTTGGAAGTCCTTGTGGGGGTGGGGTGAGAGTTGGGGGGGGGTCTTCTTGACCCCCCCCCCAAATCTCTCGACTCCATGATAAATCAACACAACTTTGCCTGGAATAATAGATGCCAAAAAGATTAATCTGTTTAGGATTTAATCTTATTAGTATGAATAAGACTATTGTAATCTTTCAGATTTTTTTTTTTGCTTGTAGATTTGTTTTTTGCTTGTAGATTTGTTTTTTTTTTTTTTTTGCTTGTAGAGGGGCAGGAGGGAAGGGTATCACAGATACAAGAACCCAGGATGAACAGGTCACTGATACGATTTTTGTCTTTAAAACTTGAGCTTAAATTTTAGCCTCTACCAAATTGGGATTGTAACACTTTCTCTGAAATATTAATTATAACTTGCTTGATGGATTTTCTGTGCATTGAAATACTTTTTTTTAGTATAACTTGAGACTTAAAAGCTTGCTTTTAATTAATATATTGAACAACAGAACTCTCTGATGCTTTTCAACTTGCCATGAAATTGAAATTCTGAATGCTTCTTAAATTAGTCCAGTATACAATTTTCACATAACTTTTTCTATTTAGATGTTTTACCAAGTAGTAATGTGAACTTTTAAAAAAGAAGTAAATTTTTTTGGTGATGAATTGTGCAACTAAATGTAAAGGATTTTGCACGAACGTGATTGTAGTACATGCACGATCATGATTATACATGCACAAGCATGATTGTAGTACATGTAGTAAAAACTACAATGTGTTTGCTTGATTAAGATTTCACATCTTGTGTGTTTTAGCTGCTTGCTTTTAATATTTAAGTTGTGTGGCCGCTCCCTCCACCTGTGCACAATTCCAGGACAGGAGTTGAATATTGCTGAAGAGTGATCTATTGAGGAGTCTTTCTACCACCATCCCACTCAACATGCTACATTGTCAAAATGTGAAGCAAAGGGGAAGGGGGAAAGGTGGATTCTTCCTGCGTTCCTATAGAGCACTAGGCGTGGCAGGTCCAAGATCTTTGTTCAAGTATCTTCTGTCACTTCTGGTGATGGCCCATGATTGAGTGAGGGCTGGCAGCTGAAAATTGCCTGGATGCCTTTCTTGCCTCTTTGGGGGTGCATGGGGTGGCTGTGAGTCTTCTTGGGGCTCTGGCAGCTGGCCACCCTATGTAGTCCTTGTCTTTCCCAATTGCTTGTGTTTTCTTCGAGGTCCCGAATGGTCTTGTCCCCTTAATCTTATATTTCTTGCTGCCCCTCTTTCTTTTTCCTTCCTTTTTGCTCTGCAATCTTCCCTCTGACCTGGTTTTCTACTTTCCCTCCTCTGCTCATTCCACTTCTTTCTCCATTTCTGTTGTCCCTGATCACCATATTCCCACCTCAGCCTCCTGTCTTTTCTCCTCTCTACCTTTTCCACAGTCTCCTTTTTTTTCTGTCTGTCCTCACTTCACCTTCTTCTTTATGTCTTGCTTGCCCAACCCTTTTTGCTTTTTGGGCTTTCACTTTGCCTCCTTCCCTCCATCTTGCTCTCTGTTTATTCACTCTTGCTTTCTCATCTCCTCCCACCTCATTCTACCAGCTGTCTTCCTCCTCTGTCTTGCCTCTTCCTTCAAGTCCTGCCTTTCTTTCCCTGTCTCCACCCTCCTCATCTTTTCTAAATTTGTTAATTTGCAGAATATAGGTGCTGGTGTTAACAACGTGCCATAAAACACATTCAGTGTGGATAGTAAGGCTTCACCACCTGCACTAGAAAAAAGGCGCCTAAGGGGGACATGATTGAGACATACAAAATTATGCACGGAAGGGATAGAGTTGATATAGGGATGTTCTTTTCCCTCTCTCAAAACACCAGAACCAGGGGGCATCCGCTAAAACTGAGGGTTGGGAGAGTTAAAACAGATAAAAGGAAGTACTTTTTTACCCAGCGGGTAGTTAATCTGTGGAACTCTTTGCCACAGGAGGTGGTGATGGCATCTGGTCTGGATGCCTTTAAGAGTGGATTGGACGGATTTCTGGAAGAAAAGTCCATCGTGGGCTATAGGCCATGATGGATTGTGCAACCTCCTTACATTAGTAGTAGGCTACTTCAGAGAACTGGGTGCAAGGGAGTGGCAACAGGATGCAAGCATCTTGTTGACTCATGCCTCCCTGGGGCACCTGGTGGGCCGCTGTGAGATACAGGAAGCTGGACTAGATGGGCTTTTGGCCTGATCCAGCAGGGCTCTTATGTTCTTATGCACTGTCCCAATACCCAAGCTGAGCACCAGGAAAAGGTAACAGTCAGTTTCCTGGTCCCTGGCATTGTGTGGTGTCCAAGCAACCGGGGAGGGTAACACATAATCATAATGATTAGTGGCCTCTGACACACCTGGTCTTCTTCAATTTGTCCAATTTCCCTTTAGTTTAAAGCCATCCAAAGTAAAAGCTGTTACCATGATTTTTGACAATGAATTCCACAAACTAATTATGCAAACATTTCCAAATTATATCCTTTTTGATAATCGTCTAGAACAGTAGTTCCCAAACTGTGGGTCTGGACCAATTTCAGGTGGGTTGCAAAGCACCTAGGGCAGCCATTTTGAAAATATGGGAAGATGGGATGTTGGAAAGGGGGAGGGCTGTGTGGTTGTTTTGCTTGTTTCAAAGTTGCAAATAGGCTTTTTTCTTGCTGATTCACTTTGCTGTTGGAAAATGACTGAGAAATAACTCAATTTATTGCTGCATTATCAGGAAAGCAGCAGGCTCTGGCATTACAATGACAGCCCTTCTGGTCTGTCAATCCCAGACAGATTGACTTTCTGAAAAGTCTAAAAGGATTGAGGACCACTGGTCTAGAACATTTCCTGTTTCCTTAATATAAGAATCATTGTGAATAAGGAAGAAAAGAGACTGTAGTCTGTAGTCAGTTGGGCCATAAAAATACTTATTAAGATGGAGGGGCTTTCCTCCATTTGTGGGTCAATTTTCAGGCAATGCTCTTCTGCTAGGTTTAGAAAGAATCTGTTGGTGAACAAAATAGGTTTTCCTCTAATGATAGAGCAGCTTTGGATCTAAGCAGACAATGTTGAGCAGACAGCTCAATAACATTTTCTTGTCTCCTCCTCTTGATAGTCGCCCTCTCATGTTGCATTCTTTGAACTAGTTTCATTCGTCCCCTGTTTGAATCACAAAGTCACAGCTAAAAAGGCTAAAAACCCACTACACCTTGAACTCTCTCCTTTCCACACTACTTTAAAAAAAATGTTTGGTGGGGGAGTGGCCTAGTCCCAGTTGATGGAGCTGCAGATGAAGGTGATGCTAATGACATCTCCCTCACTTGCTTCTTTCCTTGACTTGATCACAGGGCTGTTGGTTCTAAAAGGCCGGTGAAGAGGCTCCTATGTGGAAGGAACTACTAAACTCTGGGATGTCAAATGTGGGTTGAGTTGCTATTTACAGGATGGATCAGTTCTATTCTGGATTGTGGCAATGGTCTCTTCCCTCTTCCCTCACCCCAAGCTGGGAAAAGTATGAAGATTTCTTCCTCAACTAGATTTGCTTTCTTCTATCAGCTGCATCCTTTATTCAAACAAGGGCAACCAAGACCACGCTACCAAAAGATATGCAACTTCATGACTCTTCTTTATCACCTAGTAATTTGAAAAACTATAAAGCTTAATTGTGTGAATAAGCATATTAATGATTAAAGCTGAATTCAAAGATGAAGCGATTTCAGGGGAGAGAACAACCTGGTTAATATGCATATTTGTATAATTCAGTTTTACAGCTTTGGATATGCTCTCTTTGTCAGGAAGTGGTGGACAGAGGAATTCTGTCACATGCTTCTTGGCTGATAGTTTTGACTTTGCCAGTAACTGAGTTAAGTAGAGAGGCAGCTGAACTCTAGAAATGTAGATTAATAAGGGAAAGCGCTTGTCAGGTAATCCTTTTTTAGGTTTTGGTTGCTTAGGACTTTGAAAATTAAACGCTGCCATTCAACTTTAGGTTAAGGATAGTCGCAATAACTGCATGTTCCTTGTAAGTTTTAAACTTCACAAGGTGTAGTGAGCAGATATTTACTTGAAACCGTTTTAGAATGCAGTCCTATGCATGACATTGTCTGCTGCTAGCTGACAGCTACATGGAGCTTCCTGTGTCTTCTGGCTTGTATAGTGTACAGACATGAACTGAGGTGGGTGGCTTTGGTTCAGTGCACTGTTACACTTGATCAGTCTGTGGCTGTTTTAAGGCATGATAACAAAGTCCACAACTTCACTGGCAAGTACTTTACTCTTAAAAACACAAAATCTAGCTTCAAAATGTGCTTTTGGATGTTATTTAAACTTCCAAAAGCACATTTTGAAGCTAGATTTTTGAAGCTAGGTTTAAAGACAGTTTTTAAAAAAAAATTATATTTGAGTTTTGACACTTATCACAATCATAAACATGTTAGTCTAATGTGAAATCTCACATGCCAATTTTGAAGCTCACTTGTCCATAGTATATCTGAGTTTGCAGCTTCATAGAGAAGAGAAGATTGTGTGGTGAGCAAAATGGTGGATATCTTTGGCTGAAAGGGCCATTTCTTGTTTTTCAATTCTTTTGCCGAGAACACTTTCATAAGAGGTTTGGCAAAAATCAACAGTATACATTCACATCCCTGAAAGGTCAGTTGAAACATGATGTGATTCCCAAGCAGTTTCAGAAAGAAAATCAATTTAAGATATCACCCAGTCACTGTGCTCGCTTTCTCAAGACAGGTTTCCTGTGATTTATGTGCATAGGGAAAAAAAATTCAGGGTATCTTGCAGATTCTTGCTAGGTCTTTGTGCACCCATTGCACAATGAAAGCATTTTTGAGGGGATGATGAAATGGGAACTGGATTAGTTAATATGAGGAAAATTCATGCTTTCCTGTCCTTCCCCACTGACTCCAGATTAAACTGAAATGTATAATCCAGCTGAATTTCATTTTGGGAATGTTTGAAAAGTTTTGTTTGCATACAATAACACATTTCCTGTTACTGGTATGTTATAGTGAATAGAGTGGATCAGGGAGACCCGGGCTCATTTCCACTGCACTGGATGGCCTTGAGCAAGTCTTAAGCAAACCTATCCCACAGGGTTGTTGTGAGAAGATTAGTTTACTCCTCGTGTATATCACCTTGTGGAGATACATGGTAGAAAAGTTACAAATAATAATTAAAAAAGGACAGCCTTTTCCTGTGGCTACTAATGGAGGTGTAGTACTTCCATAATGTAGTTGGGGATCCTAAGCATTCCCAGCAGCACAGCTGTGACATAAACTCTTATTTTTCTATGTAGCTACACTGACTGACTTTCCCATGATTCCCACGGGAACTCCTCAGCTACCTGCTATACACCAGTGAATGCACCAAAGAACCATTCTACTTGTGATCATGATCACAGACCTCCTAGTTTGATTAGGCAATAGAGAATATTGTAGGGAGTGTAATTATGACCAAGGAGCCATCATTCTATGTAGTGCACGTACAAAGAATAATTAGAAATCAACACAAATCAGCCATCCAAAATAGTAACGTCCAGAAATGAGTGGGAGAATGTATCAACTTCCCAGAATGCTTGGCTGCTGGTTTGAAAGTTACGTTTCAAGATGGAAACGTCAAAGGTGAAACTACTGAATTAGATTCAAATCTCTTGATTTGTTTGGGCTTAAATTGAGACAGTAGTTTTCTGTTGCATGGCAGAAAACTTGGCAGAAAACTTGATTAACCTGGCAAGCTAGGAAGATGTTGATAGCAATTACTGGTGTTGTGCTCATCTTTTATACATTTTAAGCATTACAGGAATTGGTCACAGCCTATAACTCCTGCATTTCATAGGCATTAGCCTGCTGTTTACCCTTTCTCTTTTACCTACTCACACCTGCCGGCAGAGGATAACCATATATTTCATGAAGTGGATTATAGTGTACAAAAGTTTATGGTACAATAATGTGTTAGTCTTTAAGTGGGTTGGAACCCGCTAGGTGGATCGTGAGTCAATCTCAGATGGGTCCCCATTCATTTCAATGTGTCATTCTAAAAAGTGGGTCCTGGTGCTAAAAAGTTTGAGAATCACTGGTCTAGTGAACCAAGGGATCATTGGTCAAAGAGGTTGGAAGGAGAGATTCTACAAATTAACTTTTAATTACCCTATATTATGCAATCTGGAAAATTTTTGAGATCAAATAATCTTAGTCCAAGATGCAATTTGACAGGTGCAGATTGAGTTTTCTGGCCTCACTGCTTAGCCTGCTATTAAAGGGCCAGAGCCTTGAAGTTTGGGTCACTGAGGGAGAGTGAGCCTATAACCTGCAAGAGCTGGTGTAAGCCCACAGGGGCAGAGGCTCTTCGGGAGAGTGAGTTTGGGGGGGCTGGGTAGGGCCGGAGATGGAACAACCAGAGCCTGGGTGCCTGGATTGAGGTGCTTTTGACATTGCCCTTGTACAGCAAAGTGTATAATAGCACAATCCTATGGAGATATACTCAGAAGTAAGTCCCTTGGAACTTACTGTCAGGCAAGTGGGTATAGGATTGTAATCTAAGAGTGGTGTTGGACAAAAATTCTGTAATTTAATTTTATACATTTCTTTAATTAGATAATTAATGTCACTTAATGTTGAAATCCAGATAACATTACATGTTCACAGTGTTGAATGTTGTATTCTAAAAACCATCTCTATATGTTTACTTTAGGGAGCAGTGTTCTTGGAAGGAATATCTGTAAAACGTGTAAACCAAGTCACAACGCAACCAAAGCTCGGAGAAATACAACGTAAATGCCAGCAGTTTTGTGGTTGGAAAGGGTATGGGAACAAATACTTGTAAAATTAGATTGTATGATCCTAGATATAGGCCTGTGCTTTGCATCTCTGACAATAGCTTATGTGTTTCTTTCAAAGGCCAACAAAAGTGAAGTATCAAAATGGCAGGCATTTTTAGATGAGAAGTTATAAAAAACATTACAGGTTGGGCATCTGGCTTTGAGACCAGAAGATTTTTCTGGTTTTGGAATACCATATACCTAATGAAATCTTAGGGATAGTGACCAAGTCTAAACATAAAATTCATTTATGTTTCATATACACCTTATACACATAACCTGAAAGTAATTTAATACAATATTTTAAATAATTTTCTGCGTTTTGTGCAACCTGTCACATGAGATCAGGTGTGGAAGATTCCATGCTGGTGTCATGTCAGTGTTCAAAAAAGTTGGGGTTTTCAGAATACTTTGGATTTCAGAACTTCCAATAATGGATGCTCAACCTGTACTTATTTTGAAGTGGTTGATTCTTCAAATATATTAATCATGACAGATGAAAAAGTAATAGAAATGATGTTATCGTGACAGAAACCCACATCTAAACATGCATAGGATTGAAATGTATGTTGTAGAAATTGTATGGAAACCTGTACTGATTTGTGGAAATATTTGTTAAGAACATTACAGTGATTAGATGTTACCAAATGTTTTGGTTAATTAGATATGGTATATAGCCAGTGTATATAGCCAGTGCTGGATGTATATGGTTGGCTCACAAAGAATTCTTTCATAAGCAATTTTCCTAGCCTCATCTTCCCATTTCCAATAACAAACCATGTACTGCTCCCACAGGTTGTTTAGCAATGTTTGTGGGAATTATGGTTCTTTTAACGTTTTTCTTGTTTCAGATAGAGCCAGAGTGTTATAACATTTCATTTTCCTTAACGGCACATATTCCTCTTCAAAAGAGCTGATGTGCCTTTCATGATTCATACTGTATGCAATATCAAGTTGCTGTTAACAAAATAAATCTTATAGACCAGAGCTTATATTGATTCACTTCCACGACCTAGTTCAATATTAAATTAGTTGAGAAATCTGCAAGAGCCTTGCAGATGCATGTTGCTCTGAGATGAGGGAGTTAGTATCCAGTTCCCCTGAGCTATTTCAGGTGTGGCCCTTAACTACTGTTGGTTTAATTATACATATCAAAAGTAGTAGTCGAAAGTACCAGTTTGTCTGAAAATAGCTGTTTTGTCTGTTAAAGGAAATGAGATAAGAACACTCATGTGAACCACAGAGGAAAATTGCAGGCTTATTAAGACAATTACCAATGTATCAAAATGATGGTGTATGATAACTATCAGACTTTGCCCAATATTCTTTTGCCTGATGATGGGCAAACAGTAAATTCAGAATAATCACTACTTCATGTGAAATGAATGTTTGTAACTCCAGCTGCAAACTGATCACTATGACTAGAAGTTCAGCAATCTTACAAAACTTCATGATGGGCTGTAATGAAGACTGTAAAAAGGCTTCCTTTGACCAGTGGAAACGTTTTGTGATAGTTTCCACCTTCTCTAGAAAGGCAAAACCTATTTTGGAAGAAAATAATGTAACAAATTAATTAATTTGAGATAGCTGATATCCAGTTACTAATAAAGTTTCCTCCCCTCAGGACTGGATTCCCTGGGGCACAGCCAGTTTCTATGGATGAGCAAAATATTAAACTTTTGGAGCAGAAGCCATACAAAGTAAGCTGGAAAGCAGATGGAACTCGGTAAGTTGAAGTTTTCTCTATAAACAAAAAGCACATCAAAGAAGTCCCAAGCATAATTTGCTCTTATCAACTTTTCAGTATGCATGGCGTTGTGGATCAATCTTTTCTGCTAAACAGCTTTACAGCTTAATAAGTTAGAAATGGTTTAAAATGCTACGGCTAAAACTTGTCTTTGAACCATTCACCTTATTCATTGTGGAGGATGCGAAATATTCCCTCTCATAACTAAATGCATTTTTCCCACTTGATTCTGATCCCATCTTAGCTAGCAGTGTATACAGATAGGGAACTATGTTGATTTATGTATTCCTGTTTTCTTCAGCTGCATGTGTTATACTGAAGAAAGCCATGGGTTGCATGATATCTGAACTGGGCTGCTATGCAACAAATTAATATATTATATTCCGAACTCTGTGTGATAATGTCCAGTCATAAGCAGATAATCCTTTCAGTTATCTCCCAGCATATAATGTCTTTTTCAAAACAGAAGGCTCAATTTTTGCCCTAGGTCAACATTCATAATTGGGATACGTCATGCAGATTGATTAAACTTGTTAAACTGAATTTAAATCTACCTCTTCGAGCATTTTGCCACTTTTGAGGCTCTTTGCAAAAAAAGTTGATTAGAAATCAACTGTAACAGTTTATTTTTGGTAAAATAAGGATTTCGATTTGGGGATTCAGATTTTTCAGGGGTCATAGCATTTTGGACAAGAATTGGATTGCCTTTAGTTACCGTGTTTATACATGTACAGTACTGCTTTCGATTCTCTCTCCCCCACCCCCCAGCCCTTCTTATTGCTGGAAACTTTCAGGGTGATAGATTTAGAGAGCTGGTCCCTTTGTGTAGGTTTCCTGCTTTTCCATGGCTTTCTTAGAACAGAACAGAGGCAACTCTGCTTGGTTCCTCTCCAGTGATTGCTAATGCTGGTGGCCCTGCTTGTTCATTGGAAGCCAGCCAGGATTGCAGCGAAATTGTAATGTGTGCATGTATAGTGCTTAACGCATTGACTGTGCTGGAAAGGCAAGATATTTTTGTTGGATCCTTGTCTGTTTTTTAAGTTGTTGGGTATGGTGAGGCCCTTCCTCCTCCGGCTGCACGTCCCTGATAAATTCAATGTTAGCTAGCAATTACAATTGCCATCGTTGACCCTGAAGCTTCCCTCTATCAGTTAGTTAGAAATGGTGTCTCTTGTGAAATAAAAGTCCATTATTCTACTAGGAGCAGTAGATTTTGTGCATTGTACTTTCCAGGGAAAACAGGGAGAGAGAAACTCAAGTGACCCAATATCTGAGATTATAACATGGAATTCTATGAAAACGTTCCTTTCATTGTCTCCAGCTTTGTAATGAAATGTAGCAGAACAGCCAAGTACATTAGTGCTTAAAGATACAATCCATATGTCTTTACAACCACAGTATAAACCAGAGCATATTCATTTCTAATTTGTATTACTGGAAAGTACAACTTTGTAGCTCATACTGACATACAGTATGCCCCAAAGAGAATGCATGATCTTGACATGAGATGATTTACTTCCATGGTTCTTACATAAAGATGCCTGCCTTGTATGGCAATCTCTTACTTCTCCTCCACCTATCCTAAAGTGACAGGTGTGAAACTTCCTCTACCTTCTGTTTCATCTTGGTTGGAGTTCTTTGGCACATACTGATGACTGGTTCATCTCTGCGCTTCCTAATTGCATGATAGTAAAATCACATGAAGGACAGAATGTTGAGCTCTGGAGGTTCTGTTCCCCCCTCCTCCCCAAGAAGTGGAGAAGTGAGGATTTGGGGAGGGGGCAGCCAGGAGCATTAATCTAGAAGCATTAGAAGAGTGTGATTCTACATTTACTCACATCAGTGTACTTTGAGAAAAACACCCTTCCTACACAGTGTCCCCTTACCTGCAGCCCAGTGTATCCTTCAGAAATAAGCTCCAGAGAATTCCCAAAACTCAGGAGCAGATTTTCAGAGGACAGCAGAGATAAGGCGATACCTGTGAAAAATTGCTCCTCTTCCTTTCACAAAGAGTTCTGCAAATAGGAAAAGTTTATTTATTATTTATTTATAATAAATATATAAAGAATTTATATCCCGCCTTTCCCATGCTGAAGCAAATGTCCAAGGTGGCTTACATAAGCAGGCTGGTTTGAACCACCATATTTTCAAAGGTTTTTTTTTTTTACAAATATACAGATACAGTATTCTTGTGATCCGCCAAATCCTCAGTCCTAGTTGTAGCCTTCACAGTGTGGTTCTCTCCTTTGGCTGCATGCCATCAAGCCTCAGCAGGCAATCGCAAGTCAAGCCTTGACAGGTCCTCAAAGTCGTATTCCGTTCTTTGGCCGGCCGGCCTTCTCACACACTCCCCTGCAACTCTCGCCTGTGGGGAGTAATCAGCTCCACAGCGACTCTGTTCTGCCACCACAGGTACTGCAGCTTGTCCCATCCAAAAACAAGCCGCAGATTCTTCTGCTTAGCTTCAGGCAGTACCAGCAGCTCAACCATCAGTCCACACCTCCTAAAAGGATACAACCCGTACTGTGCTTGCCTTTCATGTTTAATTCATCTACATGCATTGTCTTGTTTTTGGACACAATTTGGGCAAAAGAAGATCTTCAGATATACTTTGAATGTCAGTTCAATTTAGCTTTGCCTCTAAATGTTCCATGGAATGACTTGTATAATGAATTCATTGAAAGCAGTTTTTTATTAAGCTGCTGCTGTCTTTGGAATATTTGTTATGTTAATGTATTCATGAGAGAGAAATCTAAAGGGCAAGCTAAACTTTTTCTATTACAAAAATTATTCTTGTGGTCCTGATATGGGATATAATATTATATGGTAGGGAATAGCTGAGGAAGTATGGTTTTACAATGTACACAGTTTGGAAGAACTAAGAAATTGAAACTGTATGAATAAGATAATGATCACAATATGGTTAGGTGGGTTCTGTATTCGCTGCTGCTATTGGTTTTGTAATGAAAAGTATAATTAGCCCAGGTGGTTAGTGGCTTGCTTCTATCCCTAGATACGTATCTCATTAATAATGTTTGTAGCAGATGTTTGTTCTAATGAGGGGAGTTGAGTGTTCTGACTGCAATTGTGCAGTGAAGGTAATGAAACACCCATCTTTGGGAGAATAAAGCCCTACTGAGAAAATTGTAAAGGGTTTCTGTTATCCATGAAATAGATGGCAGTAATAGAAAGACAAAGCTACAGTTTATGATTAGACACTTGCAAGGTGACTGGAAACCGTGATGGGATGTTGATCTTTTAAGCAAATGCAATCATTTTGCTTTTGAGACATATAATATTTATAGCTTCCTGAACTGTTTGAGAGAGCCCACTGTTTCTTCATTAGTTGGGGGGAATTTTCAAAAAGTTGTTGCACATAAAATGTATTTATGATGATATACTAATATACTTTTTTGAGTGTCATTGATGTTCTAATAATTGTTGGAAATAGGCCTGTTGGCCCTCTGAGCGTGGAGTTATCAAATTTTTAAAAGTAAATGAAATAGACGTAAATGTTTATAGTCATGGCCCTGTCAAAAGCTAGATTATTATTTCCATTTCCACCAAATAGTGGAAATGTGACCATGAATGCTGGATTGACCTTTCTGAGCTATTGTAACTGTTGGTTTGAAACCAATTAGTTTGTGATTTGCCCAAATTTTAGCAACTTCTGTCCTATTTGTTGGCCTACTGTTCAGGACAAAATTTCATTGCGTTCCCATTTATAGTTAATAAACATCATTTCTTGTTGGTGCTGTTAATGAAATTATTATGTGGATCCATATTGTTGGTCCTCAGGGCTCAGCTATTCTTTTATTTTTTTCTAAAAGGCAAAACACTTTCTATGCTTTCACAAATAAGGTAATATTCCTAAAGGAGTGAATAGCAGAGAAGCAGGATATGGACGATCAGGACTGAACTGCAGGGTTGTCAGGCACCTTCCAGTTTCCCCGGAGATTCAGCTGGAACTGCTTTACTTCTATGTGACTTTACAGATCTGTGTAGCTCAACAGAGCAGTGTGCTTGGCTGTTAAGTGAAGGATGGCTATGGGCTCCCCCACCCTCTGGGGAAGGATCATAGCTCAGTGAGAGAGCATAGGTTCTGTATGCTTAGGTTCCCCACTTCAGTCCCTGGCAATCTTCAGCTGAAAGAAATGTAGGTAGCACTGCTGAAACTCATCTGAACGGCTGCCAGCTGGAGTAAAAGTGGTTGACTAGATGGGTCAATGTCTAACTCTGCAGTTCTCAAACTTTCTGTCTCCGCAGCCCTTTACAGGCTTAAAAGAAGTCTTGGGGAGCCCCACTGGCACATATCTGGAGTTTTGGGGAGCTCAGGGCTCCTAGGAGTGCATTTTGAGACATGATGGCATGTGAGGCAGTTTCATGTATTCATACATTTCTCCTTTTTCTGATTGGATTTGGGACCTATGGTATGTTGTGAAATACTCCAATAACACAAGCCCAAAAACTAAATTCCTCTCTCATAGGGGGAATGATGACATGACTGAAAGAGGTGTTGCTAGTTTGCCAGGCATCTGTTGCAAAGGCAAGGAACTCAATTGCCAAATTGAATAGGGATGGCAAAGTGGGATACAGGAGACTATAGGAGAAGTAATTTAATATGGATAGGATTGAGGTTTTTTTTAGAGAGATCTGTGGCCTGCACTGCACCAGTTCCTTCAGTGTAATTTTCTCCTCGTATTTTTCTCTCTCCCTCTCTCTGTATAATATCTTATTTGATCCCTTTTCCCACCTCTCTTTTTACTGGACCAACTGTCACTTACACTCACGCTTGAAGTTCTGTTTCCTACTCTGTCATTACTCGGTGGTACTCCTCCCCCGTGGGGATGAGGAGTTCTGAACCGGACGCCACTCAGCTCCTGTCGGCTTTCCCCCAGGGGTCAGTTTAAAAGCTGCTCTGCCACCTTTTTAATGTTATGCGCTAGCAGCTTGGTTCCATTCTGGTTCAAGTGAAGCCCGTCCCTCTTGTACAGGCCTGGCTTGTCCCAGAATGTCCCCCAGTGCCTAATGAATCTAACCCCTCCTCCCGACATCACCGTCTCATCCACGCTTTAAGATCCCTGAGCTCCGCCTGCCTAGCTGGCCCTGTGCGTGGAACGGGTAGCACTTCTGAAAATGCTGCCTTGGGGGTCCTGGCCTTCAGCGTCCTGCCTAGCAACCTAAATTTGGCTTCCAGGACCTCCTGGCTACATTTCCCCATGTCGTTGGTGCCAATGTGGACCATGACGGCTACCCCCTCCCCAGCACTCCTTACCAGCCTATCTAGACGAGACGTGATGTCCGCAACCTTTACACCAGGCAGGAAAGTCACCATGCGGTCCTCACATCCATCACAGACCCCCCTCTGTATATTCCTAACTATAGAATCACCCACTACAAGGAGACCACGACCCCCTTCCCGCCAAGGAGCATCCTTAGTGTAACTGGATGTGGACTTGTCACTGGAAGAAGGGGTCTCCCCTGGGGGATTGATTCCCTCTGCTCCAGGCTGACATCCTCCAGCCCTAAGACGTCTTACCCTGTCAGCTGATGAACTGCCTCTCTGAGGGGGGATGAAGCCTGCAAGTCCCCTGAAGTCCCATTGTGGTCCCTCTCTGCCTGACTCTGCTTCTCCAGGTTCGCAACCAAGGCCTCTAGGAAGCAGACACATTCCCCGAGTCCCTGGAGCTCCTTGCACCGAGAACACACCCATGTCTTATGCCCCAGAGGCATATAGTCATACATGTGGCACTCTTTGCAGAACACTGGATAGCCCCCACCCGACTGCTGGCTGTCTGCCTCCATATCTGTGTTTGTTTGGGAATGAGCTGTCCTGCTTCTCAGAGAAAGGGCAGAGTCTGGAGCCTTGGCTTCCTTGCCCTGCTGCTTAACTCATGCAGATGCACTTGTCTCACCAGGCACTTCGTCGCAGAACAGCACTCGCTGCTCGTGAGGGCACTTGCTAGAAGGTGCTGCTATATACTCTGACCTAGCCCTCCCCTTCCTTTCTCCCTGCTTGAAAAGGGCTGATCCACACCTGGGCTGCAAGACCAGGAGGACAATAGAGGCTGATTGCAGTCCCAGGAATTCAGTTAACCGAATTACCTTTTGAAAGGGGTAGCTGAGTCATTCCCTAGTTGACCTAGTTCCCATGGTACTTGCTGTTCCACTTTATGCTGTCTTATGCCTGAGCTTTTGGCTAAAGTGTTATGTATTTTAGACCCCAAATAGATCTTGTGTCTAGTTTAAAACACTAAAGACCAAACACTAAAGTGTTCAAAACACCAAGAGCACTATCCCTCCTTCGTTGATACTTCACCTCTGTTTATTTCAGTTCCTATTCTCTTCTCTATTTTATCTCGGTTCCTACTCACAAGTAAACTCTGGTCCTACCCAGAGTAGACCTGTGTAGGCTTGAGCTGTAATTCTCTACAGAATCAGCTCCCTGTCAGTTACTACTTGCTGCTTTTACTATGTTTGTTATATGTATTTCCCCCACCTGGCTTCTGTACCCTGACTACTGGGCCTTCACAATCTCCTTCTCCACTTTTAAGGTCACACTTTTAGCTCTACTTTTAAGGTCACAGCTTAATCTTTCTCTGACTTAAACTTAAAGTTGCTTAGATTTAACCGTACGGTGGATTTACTGGAACTACCTTTAACGTGAAAACTTACTCTTACTTAATGTTAACCTTTCCTTAAACTTAACCTTAAACCGAATCTTAAAGTAGATTTATAGGTGAGAAAGAACACTTACCTTCTCTTTTCAAGGATCCTTCTCCCTCCTTCTCCTCGCGCAGATGTGTAACTCGCTTGTCTCACCAGGCACTTTGTCGCGGACGAGGCACTTCATCACAGTACAGCACTCGCTGCTTGAAGGGGTGTGTGTGTCTGTGTGTGTAGTTAACCTGATCTTGCAAGGCTTCTGAATATTTCATTATTCTCTGGAAGATTAAAGGGGGCATTCTTAACCTTGTAGGATTGCCCCTCCCATTCTTGGCCAGGCCGGGCCGGACTTGCTTGAAGTCTCCTCCCACAGTGGGAAGGCATCCCAACCCTAGTCCGGCTCTGACTCTCTAAGGGCAGATCGGTTCTTGCGAGCTCCATAGAGCTCAGCGTTTTTACCTCAGAATTTTTGTCTCCTTCCACTTTTCTCTGGCTCAGGCAGGGAGCCATAGCTTTTTTGGGACAAACTCTGCTAACTTGAGAGTTGAATATTCTGAGAGCTTGACTTTGAGTTCTGGAATAGCAGCGCCCATAGTTCATACTATGGTCCATTAATGGACCATATAGAGACTTCAGGAAAATAGTCTTGCTCATACGAAACATGAATACGAGGGAATGATTCCGGAATAATACAAAATACAATAACAATATCACTGGTAACAGTGTGTTCTTTATTTCAATATTTAGTTCAGTGCCAACTGTCCAGAAGGCTATGTGTGTTGTAGTTCCAAATTCATTTGCACATCCTGCTAATATGAAATAATTGTTACTTATATAATCAAAATGAACAGTAACTAGCCCATCATTCCTATTCTACCACCTGACGGTCAGAACACTTCATGGAATTTGGTGAAACTGAGCTAAAGCAACATTAGCAGATTATTGTAAGATTGTCTTGCAGCTTGTGAACAGCACTGCTAATCAGCCAGTCTGAAAATGGGATAACCAGTATCATAGTGTGTTATGTAAGCTCATTTGATTATTTGCAAAGATACACTGCATTAAAATGCTAATTGTCTTGTTTGTGTTGTGAATAATAATCATGTAGTAGTATTGTCTTATAGTACTTTAATTAGATCACGATGAGTGGAGTTCCTGCTTGTACAAAATATTCAAGTTATACAAGTTTCGGCAACCATTTAATTTCTTCTTTACTTTCTTGTGGATCATTGTGAGGAAGGGTTACCAGGCTCGGGAGCTAGGAAATGTACAACATTGATTTAAACTGTTATGTTTAGATAAGTGAGGGTAGCTAAGGTGAAATTTATCCTCCCAAGTGACAAAGGAGGATACAATTAACATCACGCTTTTGTCCTATAACCTATGACTTTTGAAGGAAATCACATTTCTTGGTTTGCTGCCTGTGGTCCAGTTATACTATACACTATCTCTTGCTGGCAGCCATGGGCTCCTGGTGTTATGTGTTTCTTTTAATGTACTTATGTATGCACAGTATCTTTTTGCACATGCGGAACATTTTCTGATATCCTTTTGTGGGGTGCCAAGAACATTAGAAAAAGATGCTATGCAGTCGTTGGGAGAAGAAAGGGAATAGGATTAATTTGCCCTCCCCCCCAAAATTCCACTCTTATAGGCTTCTTTAGAAGAGAGCCTGTAACTTGAAATACTTTTGGTATTTAAAAAATGTATATTAATTTTTTTTAACTTGAAGTTCTCTTAGACCTCTAGTCCAAAATAATTTGTGCTATTCAAGCATTGCCTTCATTAACTAAACAACTTAACATAAAACATAATTAAGATGGCTGTATTTTTGTGACTGAGTATACTTGTATTACTACATGCTGGGTATTCAGTTAGATACAAAGTCTTGTATCTTTCTTAATCTGTTTATAGTGATCCTCTTTTAATACACTATAACAGATTAAGGAAGATACAAGACCTTGTGCAGCACTTGATCCAGTTCTTAAGAGAGAATAGACCTGGCTAGGAGAGCTGTGGGGGCTTAAGTTGTCCCCCCCTTTTTTTTACCTTCAGTATGCATTGTGGCCCACTGGATATACAGAAGATACTGATACATTGGATCAATGTCTGAATGCTGAGCTTTATTTTTAATGATATCAGTAGATGGCAGTAAAAAATTATTTATCTTGGCAAGATGGCATATGTGTTTCCAGGTGATCTGAACATCTAATGACAAACTCGGCTTACTTGAAAGTTGAATATTTCATGTGGGCTGATATCCATAGAGAGACTTTAGATTTGCCAAAGAGCTTGAATGTACCCAGTGGGTTCCTTGACCTTTTTTCACCCTTTGTACAACAGGCCTTCTCCATGTTGTATTGTATACAGAAAGCTGTTAGTTTCAAAAGTGCCTTGCCATGAAGCATGGAGAGTTGGTAGTGCTCTACAGTTCAGGAAACACAAGCCCTTGGATATGTAATTAGTTGTGCTATTTCGTTTTGTTTGCTATTATTTATTATAAAATGTTCTTTTTTTATTCACTCATAGGAGAAGTCTGTGAGAACTTAATGAAATGGTCTTTTACTGGCTATTTACTCATTCTCAGTTGAAAGTTTTGAAATGTAGGGACACAGTGTTCAAATGTTTTAATGAAAGAGTAAATGTCCTCATGAACAGGAAGTATGGTGGTAGTAAAAAAAGCCAAGCACTGGTATGCATGGAGCTTGATTAACTAGGATACGGATGATTGGAGTGATAGTGGCAATGGTATAAGTCATAGACAACTTATCATTCAGAAGGTGGAGGAAGGGACAAAGGAGTCTGCTGTACTGGACATAATCCTTAACCAACTGGGAATAATTGGTTAAGGAAGTGAAAGTGGCAGGGACTTTGGATGAAAGTGACCATGTCATTTTGGAATTCTTGATATTGAGGGAAATGAAAGCTAAGGGTAGTCAGAAACATACTCTGAATTTCAGGAAAGCTGATTTTAACGGGTTCAAATAGCAAGTAAGTCATATTCCCTGGCTAGAACTGTTAAAGAGGAAATAGTTCAAGAGGGATGGGATTTTTTTTTAAAAAAAACAAGATTGAACAGCTTTGAAAGTACAATTGCAAACAGTTCTCATGAGAAGAGAAATTGGGAGAAATGCAGCCACTCTGGTTTTGTTATACAAAGAGCTTTCTGAGAATCAGGAAGAACATATACTTGAAGTGGAAGAAGAACCAGTAAGTAACAAAGGAACAGTATGCAAGTATGACCAGGAAGGCTGAAGCACAGAATGAGTTGAGGCTTGTGAGGGATGCCAAAACAACAAAAATGGTGGTGTTGTTTTTTGAGGGGGGCTGTGTGTTAAAGAAGGAAGTGGTCAAAGATGTGGTAGTCTGTTGCATAGAAAAGATGGAGGAGTGATAAAAGATGATGGCGAGAAGGCAAAGCTGTTCAATTTTCATTTTGCATCTATTTTCTCCCACAAGGGGAAGGTGGTCCACCCTAACAGTCGCAGAAAGTAAAGTCAGGTGCATCATGACTTGGGATGTTTAAAGAGATAGTAGGAGAACACCCAGTTAATTTAATGCATGTAACTCTCCAAGGCGAGGTGAACTACATTGTGGCTACTGGAAGAGCTGCTGGATATGAGCCGCTGTCATTAATCTTCAAGAAGTCCTGAAGAATAGATGCTGTGGTGGAGAAATGGAGATAAACAAATGTCCCTGTTTTTAAAAAAAGGAAAAAGGAAGATCTGGGAAACTACAGGCTGGTCATCCTAATTTCCTTATTTTTGGATGATTCTAACTCCCCAGACACTCCTCTCCTGGCTCAGCAGCCTGAGGCAGGCTGCTGAAACATGGGACATGTTCCTTTGTTTGAAATACCATTAGTCACAGCCCATGTGGTTTTGGATGCAAGGTCTTTCTCCTTGTCTGGAGTACTGACTTAAAGCTTCCTACTGTTTGACTAGATAAAGTTGTGGTTTATCAGAGACCAGGAGGGATCTAAACCTCCTGTCAGGTAACTTGATGATCAAGATAGAACATAAGATTCTAGTTCAAGTTCAAGCACTGGGATGCTCGCCTGTATTTTTGTAAGGTCTGCCATGATATCTAGAATTGGTTCATGGAAGGCAACCCACTTTCTTGCTAATAAGCACAGGGATGGGATTGCTGGAAGAATGAAAGTAGCTAGTGATGGGGACTGTAATCCTAGTTAGAAGCATTTAGGGAATTAATTTTTTGTTTTCTTTTACTCTAAGCCAGTCTACAAACCTCATTGGTTTAACCAGTGTGACATATTGGAAAGTTTTATGTGATTTTGCTCTTGAGTAACATCCCAGCTCCATCTGCTAGGTGGAGCTAATTTTCTCAGGCTTTTCGTTTGTGCCCAACCAGCTGAATTCAAGCATTTTCTACCAGCCTGCTTGTACTTTTTCCTATCCCCATTTATTTAATTCCTTTTCTTTGTGTTTTTAATAACTAGTTATATTTTGACTGTAGCCTCCCTAGTCCATATTCACTGGTAATGCAGTGGATTGTCATGTCTGATTGCTACTGTGGTTTTGATTTTAAATAAGACCACCTGGGGTGCTTTCTTGGGAGGCTTTTTTTTCTTCACAAGGGCTCCCCTGCCTTTCTCTTTTACCTGTGATGGTGGTAGTGGAAAGAACTACCAGTTTCTTTGCCATTCAGCTGTTGGTCCCATACAAAGGGTAACTGGAGAGCAAGAAGAGATGTGAGCATGCTACTCCTATCAGTCAGCTTGACTTCACCTGGTACCTATTGTGCCACAAGTCTTGTGAGGAATAGCTAAGAGAGCTTGGTATTTTTAGCCTGGGAAAACAAAAGATTAAGGGGGGATATGACAATAGTCTTCAAATACTTGAAGAACTGTCAAGCAGAAGAAGTGAATGACTTGCTTTCTGTGGTTTTTGAGGGCAGGACTAGAACTAGTAGGTTGAAATAATATAAGAGCAAAGTAGATTTCAGTTAGACATGAGGAAGAATTTCCTAATAGTTAGAGCCGTCTGGCACTGGAACAGCCTTGTACAGTTGTAAGCTCTCCCTCCTTGGAGGTTTTCAGGCAAAGCCTGAATGGCTACCAATCACAGATGCTGTAGTTACATGCCCTGCACATGGGATTGAACTAGATAAGTCGTTTTTAAACTGGGGTGTCATGATGCCTCAGCCTGAAGAAAACTGCCTATGTCCCCTTAAGGGGTGGCACCTGGGGAATGGCAGCAATGGGAGTGGGTCTCAATCATTTTTTAAATTTCTCAATCATTTTTGAATGCACAGGTCCTGCAAATGGACCCTGGGGCAGGCGCTGGTAAGTCACCCCACCCCCAATCTATGCCCAGAAGTGACATTATCGTAGTTATCGAATCGCTGCCATTCCCCCGCCCCCGCAAACACTTACAGCAGTTCTCAAACTCCCAGAGAGTTTGAGAATCACTGAGCTAGATAATATCCAAGGTCCTTTTCAACTCTGACATCCAATGATTCTATAAGTCAGGATTTGCTTTACTGCTTTATTAAGCAGATTTATTCGGGTGGTGTAGTGGGAAAACATCTTCAGTTGAAGGTGGCCACCACTGCTTTTTAGTCGTTACTACCTTGTAATGCCTGACTTCAAAAGTGAATATCTCTTCCATTTATGCACATCATTATCTATATATATAAAGAAGAGCGTATGTATGTGTGTATGTATGTGTGTGTGTATGTTTGTTCCACATAGGCTCCGCAACGCCTGGACCGATTCGCGCCAAACTCGGCACGCGGGTGCCTTGGCCCTCCGAAACCATCGCTGTGCGGTTTTGGAACGGATCGCGCCCCCACGGGCGCGGGTACAAGCGAATTTGTGGTTCTCTATGGACGGCTATGGGCTGAGCCGCAGCATTCCGAGGCTCTGATGATGTCATGATGAGATGCAAATGACATGCGGAATCTTCAGGCAGCAACTGAACTCTTGACAGTTGAAGACAAACAGCAGCCAATCGGATACAGGGCCAGGGAAATGTGTTCTGTGGACATGTGGGCGGTCCCTGCTTGGCAGTGGACAGTTGGCACAAGGTGCTGTGGCTGTTGCTCTCACTCTGAAAGTTTACTTTCACTGTGTAATGTAAGGCAATTGGGCAGGTGCAACCAAAGGCTACAAAGATGAAACAACAGCATATACAGGAAACACCTGAGGAAAATAAAACACGACTTGCAACGCTACGTCACAGAGCTGCTACATCTAGAGCAACAGAAACAGTACAGCAGCAGGGATGGGACATATAAACACTCGGGCACACATGTGAGTGGGGGGGGGGTCAGGGATGGGACATATAAACACCCGGGCACACATGTGATTGGGGGGGGTCAGGGATGGGACATATAAACACCCGGGTACACATGAGA
>JAJKFI010000012.1:2753477-2764710 GCA_029204185.1 Lerista edwardsae
GGGGTCAGGGATGGGACATATAAACACCCGGGCACACATGAGAGTGGGGGGGGGGTCAGGGATGGGACATATAAACACCCGGGCACACATATGAATGGGGGGAGGGGTCAGGGATGGGACATATAAACACCCGGGCACACATGAGAGTGGGGGGGGTCAGGGATGGGACAGATAAACACCCGGGCACACATGAGAGTGGGGGGGCAGGGATGGGACAGATAAACACCCGGGCACACATGAGAGGGGGGGCAGAGATGGGACATATAAACGGGCCATCTGTATGCCTGGTGAGTGGGGGGGGTCAGTGAGGGGACATATAAACACCCGGGCGAAGCCGGGTACATAAAAGCTAGTGTTGTATAAATTTACTCTTTCTGGATCCTGTTTATCTTGACTATTTTGTGCTAGTCTTCGGAGCTTCTTCTGTTTATCTGGCTTGTCAGAGTTCTTTCATACTTGAATTCAAAGATTTCCAATTCCCTATTCTATTAAAAATATACGGTTGCTTACTCAAGTGGTTGAATTGCAATTGGTTGAGATACAAAGGACCATATGTGCTATCCTCTGTGCATGGGAGACTCTTAGGCTTCCCTTTTCTAGTTACAGCACCTGTATAAGGGGAAAAACCTTTTTCAAACTTGCTGTGTGTGTGTGTCTCTGGAGTGGCACCACAAAAGGAATGAGGGACGACTGACAGAAAGGAAAATGGTTGTTTCCTTCCCTGATTTGCATTCAACAGACCCCTGTCTCTGAGCTATTGATATCACTGGTGTTTATTTTTGACCTTTGGCTAGACTCAGGTACTCACTAAAATTATTCAGTTGAAAACATGTAATGAACAGTAATTCTGAAGAACCTCCTTGCTCTGTTCACAAATCCTTAATATAAAACTACATGAGATTTATATGCCATAGACGTTTTTATCAAAGATCATTGACTTTTCAAATAAAAGCCTTTTATACATTTTCTCAGTACTTGGAGATGCTGAATTCTAGACACTGTATTTGGAGATAATAAAAATAGATGAGACATCCAATGCCTGACAAATTGTGTACTTTTTAGGAAATTAATGATACTGATAGACCTTGAAATGAATGGATAACAACTTCTGCAACTGTGTTCAGCCTCTAGAATCCAAGTATGTGATTACAATTTCATTCCATAAGGCTACATTCAAGGGCAGCAACGTATCTATGTTCTAAATTTAGCAATCCCAGTACAGTAATTTCTTCAATTTGAGATTTTTGAGATTATACTGAGTTGCATTTTCTCTTTTCCTTGCAGCTCCCCCCCTCCAAACTCCTGTGTCCCAAAGTCCCTTTTTTTTGTAGGCACAATGAGCTACTTTAGAGGGAGAGAGCAGAGAACTTGCCTTGTATGATCTGTGATTCTTGATTATCAGAATACAACCACATGAGAAGTTTGGTAGAATAGCATGGTAGAAGCTGCAGCGAAGAATTTAATTTTGGATTTCTACTTGATTAGTGATGGAAAGAGCAGTCATCTTTTTTTGTTTTTGAAGAGAGATAAATAGGAGAGTCCACATGTGGTAGACCTGTAAAAAAGCAAAAATAGTATTGGATTCTTATACATACACAGTGAATTTTAAAAACAAATTTGCAAATGAATCCTGAAACCTTCTTGCTGGGCATGGAAGATGAGTATTTGGGAAAAAAATTTGAAGCTTTGTTTTCATATATGACAAATACAGCAAGAATACTTTACTGGAAAAATTCAAAAGTTTTGGACTTTGCAGAAATGGGTAACTTATGATTTTACTTAAAGAAAAGTCTGTAAATCTTTTTGTGAATAATTGGAAGCCACTTAGTGACATTTTGATGATGAGAGAGAACAATGATTTCATGATATGCGGATTTTCCAGTGGTGCTCCTCTTATATTTAGCAGGGGGAGAGTAATTGTCCCTCTTCACCCCTGCGCAGTCTTTCTAGTGGCTGTTGCTGGCGGTCTGCCTTTTTTTTTTTTTTTTTTTTTTTAAGATTGTGAGCCCTTTTGGGACAGGGAGCCATTTAACTTTATTATTACTATTTGCCTGTAAACCGCTTTGTGAACTTCGTGTTGAAAAGCGGTATATAAGTACCTGTTTGATTGATTGATTTGCTGAATTAATGGGAATAGATTAAAATAACTGTTATTTGAGAATTAATTGGATAAGAAGGGCAGTTGGGGGTACATTTTGTTGATTTTGATATCTCGATCTGGTTGTAATAGAGCTATATGTAAATAGAATATATTGCTTCGCTCTTGCTGTGTCTTACCATCTCGCTCTTACCATCTATGTATGGTAGAGAGATAAATAGCTGGCATTTTATGAGTTCAGTGGTACCTATAATTAGAGGTGGGCTTTACTGGTGATAACAAAATAAAAACATACAACACTGTTTTCTGCACTTCTTATTTTTGTAAAAAAAAAAAAAAGGAACAGAATCTGCCAGAAAAAATTATTCCCACACTGTTCTACACACACAGCTCTAACACTTCCAATACATGTGGCAGCATCTGCTGACACTACACTACCTATATCACCTACCTAGCACAGTTTTAAAGCAATTATAATTAATAAAGCTGCCACCTTGGAATAAAAACACATAAAACCTCTTTCTGCATGTCTAACTGGCAAACATCGGAATCTATGAAAAAATAAGACACAAATTCACAAAGCTGTTCACAGGCAAATAATAAAGTTAAATGGCTTCCTGTCCCAAAAGGGCTCACAATCTTAAATGCAGAACATCACCAGCAACAGCCACTATAAAAGACACTGTACAAGAGTGAATAGGGACCCAATACAACATATGTATTATGATAGCATTTATATTGTAGCACACACATAGGGAGTCAGTTCACAGTTCTGGTAGTGAATCCTGTCAAGCATGTGAATACAGGAATGTCCCGGCATCCACTGGGTTCTGTTCTGGACCCCCACCTGTGGATACCTGAAACCATGGCTACTGGGGTCACCTTTTTAAAGACAGAGTAGTATTAGTGGTTTTGCGGCAATAGGGTGAAAAAAAATTTGTTTAAAGTTTCCCTATTTTTTTTTTAATAGGCATTCCGGTATTCATGGTATCCCTGGGTAACTGAAATCATGGATACTGAATCAGTGAATACTGGGGCATTCCTGTACATACGGATGTGTGGCCGTAAATATAGGCTATTGTTGACTTGCCTGTCAAGTTCCATTCCCACTTCCCCTTCCTATTTCTACTTGCTTGTTTCCATTTTGGCTAATATTCTTCTTTAAGAGCCACTGCTCCATCTGTTCCTCCTTTGGTTGATGCCCTTCATTTGGCCCATTCTGAAATAAACATTGGGTTGAGAATGAAACATAAACTTGAGTTCTGCATTTGGACAAAAATACTGTCCTTCCAATTGGAAAGGCAGTTACATAAATCTAAAAATCTAAATGTGAAGGGCTCATTATTAAAATCAGGTATACTTTTGGAGATAAGTGGTAGAGAAAATCCCAGCTCCTAAATAAGTTTTGTACCTGACATTTTAGAGAGTCTCTATACTTGAAAGACGGAAGAATGTTTAATCTCAAACTTGTGCCTGGGAATAAGCATTATGGATCATAACTGTGTTATTGAAAGATCAGTATAAGACGATGGAATACTGATATAGATTGAGTATTTAGACCAGTGGTCAGGGAACAGGGGTAAATTACCCCAAATGGGGTAAAAATGAAATTCCTGGGGGTAATGGACGGTCGCGCTGCCAAGACACAGCCGGGCATGCATATGAATCTAAGTGATTCCCTGCAAAGACTTGTTCCTCCGCGCGCCCGCTGTCTGCGCCTCCGTCTCTCTCTTTAAACTCGGGCGACAAGCCCTGCAGCGTGTCTCCGCGCTCTGATCAGCCAAGCCACACTAATTGGGTAGCCAATGAGGAAGCAGCCTGAGAATTTAGCGGGGCCTTTGGGTTTAGCGGGTTCCAATATGTAATTTTTTTTCTTTTGCTCTGGGGGGGGGTGGGTGGCACACCAGCAGAGCTGAGTTACGAATTTTCCAAATTTCTGACACACCAAGCCCAAAAGGCTCGCCATCACTGTTCTATACGCATGCCCGGCTGTGTGTGTTACAGTACTGTAGTGTACAAGGACCTGACGCAGTGCAGTGCGTCAGGCCCTTGTGTACAACATGCTTCCCTGCGTGATGCCCCGGGCCCCGCCTCCAAGTCCGCCCACTTCTTCAGTAGAGTGTCTAGCTGCTGCGCCATTGAGAGAGACAGGACAGTGCCTCTCCTGAGAGGACACCTATCTTTCACTGGTAGTTTTAGTAAGTACCTGTACTAAAAATCAAATCAAGGGGGTAACATCGGCGTATCTAAATATATTTTCGGGTAAAAGGTAAAAAAGTTCCCTGACCCCTGATTTAGACTCATCCATATGTGTGTGAGAATAGGTGCCATTGTCTCTCCATGCATGCATTAGTCAGGAGGCAGATTTTGGAAGAAAAACCTGATAGGTTATCCCACACATCCAGTTAGTGCTATACATATTGCTGTGTGTGCAGAATGATTGATTTCAGAATGATGCCGCAACCTCCAAATAATCAGATTTCCTTTTTTTTCTTTTTCTTTTTTTGTATTCTATCCTGGTAGCAACCCTGGCATGTCAGGAAATACCTAAGCAGCTGTGTTGTTACTACAGTTAAAATGAAACATGTAATTATTGTGATATAAAAGTGACAAATGTAAGTTGACCTCTTTAGACCAATAAATGGGAGTCTCACAGGAAGCACAGTGGCTTCCTGTGAGACTCCCACTTACTATTCACCATGTACTATTCATCCATTTATTGCTACGTTATTGTCACCTAATCAGTGGTGAGTACTATACCAACACTTTATATTAGAGAAGAGATTTCTGTATTCCGCAAATATAGCTGCACCATAGTCTGCCGTTTTAGAAATTAAAGCCGATACTTGAATTGTGCTCAGAAGTTTGTAGGTGGAAATGTGGATAAGAAATAAATAAATCAGCAGTGTTTATATACTGCTTTTCAAGACAAAGTTCACAAAGTGGTTTAAAGGCAAATAATAAAGTTAAATGGCTCCCTGTCCCAAAAAGGCTCACAATCTAAAAACAATGCGGAATATCCCCAGCAACAGCCACTAGAAAAGACACTGCACCAGGGTGAATAGGGACAGTTACTCTCCCCATGCTAAATATAAGAGGAACAGCACTTGGAAAAAATGCCTCTTAACCAGTTAGCAGGGGTAAAGCAATGTTGCAGAATGCACCCGTTAATCCTTCTGTGATAGGAAATGGGCTGTTGTGTGCTGGGCTAGGTTGAAACTCAAGCAGTCTTGAGAATTTCCCTATTTAAAGAACATTTTTGTAGTTACGGTAGTCCCAAGACTAGAATATAGTTTGCTTTGTCCAAATCTGAAAGACTTACAATTTGCAGTTTGTAAGAATCTACTCCAGTTGTGGCCAGGCACCAAGAGAGAGTAGAGGCTGTAGGCTAATTGAGATTAGACAAGTTATAAATGATGGTAGTCTACTGCAGATGTCTAATGTCAGTTGTTTTACTGTCAGCTAAAGCTTTTCTGTACACACGTAGGGAGTACAGTGAATTATTTTTGTGGGACTCTGCTAGGAATGAACAGAATAATCAGAGATGGGTCCTAGAGCACCTGCTTGGTGTTTTAGTAGTTTATGACTATTAGTATGCAAGGCTACTGAAACACCATAAGTTTAAAGAAGTGTATCATAGAGTTCTCCTTATGTCTCTAGTACCTATTCCACATTGATGGTGCATTATTGGAACTGATGCATAAGGATAACATAAGCACATGGACTCACAGTATACTAAGTTTGGTCTGCCAAGCTACTAGTCGCCACCTTATTCAGAATACAAGCCATTCTGCATAATAGTTAACAAATGTGTTACAGAAAGAACATAGCTGAGAGAGCAATGCTTTACTAAGCCATTTGCTGCCTTGAAAATTTCACTGAACAGGACTTTGCTGACAAAATGTTAGGAGCAAGCAAAGCTTTCGTTACCTCTTGCTGCTAAAAGCAGTCTTTTAAAATAGATTTGTGTTCAAGTCTGTCTTTAGTTTGACTACTTTGTTGTCAATTTCTATATTTCAGTTACTTCAGTCTCTTTTGCATACCAGGTGGCCTGTGACGTCAGATAGAGAAGGATGATAGTTAATAAATTCAGTTGACTTAATGAAAAACTAATCTAATTTCATATTATTAGGTTCTAAAACAGTGGGCTGCAATTTGCAAATAGATTACCATAGCTTTAGGTTGAGTTACCAGATAACTTGTCACTGGATCTGGAAAATGAGATAATGGTAGAGTTTCCAGTTTTACTGACACTGTTGGCTTGCCTTTAATACTTGCATATCAAGCAAATATTAACCAAATGGGAAGGTGGTTCTGGGAAACATACCCTCTATTGAATTTCTGCTTATTATACAATTGTTGAATTACACATTGTGTTCATAAATCTTTTGTTAACAAAAGGCAAGCATGATCCCAAGCATAGTAACAATTGTATTCCACATTCTTGATTCTTGATGTATATTACTTTCTGGTTGTGATCCAATACAAATGTTGTGACCTTCAACAATGCTTTCATTTTCTGTGTATGCAGCTGTCAGATATAGGTCCTCTGCCAGGTGCTGACCCTACAAATACTTTAGATGTAATAAATACAATATCAAAATTACATTTATATCACATGATTATCAACATAACATATTCATTATACAATTCATGGCATACTGCAATATTTGTCAACCCAGCTGTTAGCCTTAAGCTCATTATGGGTTTTCTGATCCTAAAGAAGTGTAACGGCTGCCCTCCTAACTCCCTGATATATTTCCTTACCTTCTCTAAAATACACAAATGAATGTATTTAAGAGTCAAGTGTTTCAACGATGACCACTGCTTTACTTCCCATTGCCTTGTTGAGCCATACACTTTCCCCTCTTACTCAACAATTAAAGTCCTCATAACTACAAACAGGTGAAATAAATGCTTTTGGGTGGGTTTTGATGTACAGTTTGATAATTGTGGTGTGATGCAGTCAATGAAGCAGGTAGCATGCCAGTGTGACCCAGAAGCACCTTCTGAGTTCTGCACCATTTTACTTTGCAGCTTCCTAGCTTCAGTGGGCCCCAGATCCACTGTGGATAATGCAGTGGGTTCTCAAGGTAAGAGGTTTGAGAACCCCTACTCTAAATACTAAAAAAAATTATGATACAGATTGAATATCCAACTTCACTAACAGCGGAATCCTATACCCTCCCTTAGTGCCAGCGCTGCACCTTGCGCTGGCTGAACGCTGTTGCAAACGTGCCGTAAAGTGCATCCGCGTCGGTGCTATGGTGCTCAGCTGGTGCAAGTGGAAGCGCCAATGCTCGGGCGCCGCAACCATCGGCAGCGCCAGCTGTGCGCCAGTTGAGTGCCGGCATTGCTCGGTCAGTGCAGGGCCTCCATGAGGGCGTTCAGAGGCATTCTGGGGGCATAACTGGGTGGCACAGCGGGTGGAGATGGCGGTTATGACGCGGTTGTGAAGCAGGACCGCCGTAGTGCCATATCCTAATGCCGGTTCCCGGCCATGGCAGCCCCAATTTGGGCCACTCCCATGCACATTCCTGTGTGCCTGCTATTTTGCCGGCGCAGATCCGAGCAGGCCCATAGGGGTGACTGGGGCTTACGCAGGTGCAAGGGGAAAACCTTCCCTTGTCCTGCACGTTGCTGCTGCTGCCTCGCAATGGGCCTGTGGATATGGCCCTGCTATGTCGGTCTTACTAGGCTGGAATAAGGTAGGATTGCGCTCTAACACTTCACATTCAAACAGAAAGGCATGCAGTTCTTTTCATCAGTAAAGTTAATATTTGGATGCTTTAGTGCAGTGCCGAAACATGTTCCTAGGATGACTGGCTCCTACAGTTCCACAGGGGATGCTTGCAAAGATCCCAGGGGTCTTTGTGGTAAGCTGATTCCAGGATCTGCTGCCCCAGTATGCCTAATGCTTGGAGTTCCACACAGAAGCGACTGGCTGTGAAGACCCCTGGGGAATGCAGTCAGGGTCCTCGCAAGCGTACCTCACAGAACAGTAGGAGCTGTTCACATGGGGGACAGAGCATGCGGGTGCCAGAGTCCTTTTGGGTAATCTTTCTGAATTGGTGCTTTGCCACCACTGGTACGTCACAGTATGGTAGGTGATACTTGGCACTGTCTGGATGAGTGGCAGTGCTGTATCAGTGGACAAGATGATACCGTGTAACTATCAAAACTTTCTTCTTGGTGAAGAAAGGTTCAAAGTGAAGCCTGAACTGTAGGGCAGGCTGCCCACTCCTGTGCACAGTTGGCATTTCTGAGGACAGTGGGGCTACTCACAAAAGCAAGGTACAAATACTTCAGTTAAAAATTGTAGCTGCAAGGGTAGTATGCTGCTGTCATGTAATCATCCTAAGGGCACAATCCCGGCCAACATTATAGCATTTTTTTCTTTCAAAAGATTTTTTATTTCTAACTACAGCTTTGGGTCAGGGAAAGAATACATAAGGTTGGGGGTACAAAGGATAAAACACTAGGTATCCGTCGGCTATCAGCAAATTCATTTTTCTAAATTACACATCTGGTTAATATATCTCATTTCAATACTAAATATAAATTTCATTATACTAGTCAGTTTATTTCTAAAACAAACATTTCTTGTATCTTCATATTTCAGATTTATCTAACTATCCATCTAATCATACATAAAATATTTTCCATATGTTTTTAATTCTATCTACATCACCATTTCTAATTCTTTCCGTTAGTATATCCATCTCAACCATTTCATAAATCTTCTGTAGTAACATTTGTACTGTGGGTATATCAACATTTTTCAACATCTGTGCATAAATAAGCCTTGCTGCAGTATTAACATGTATCATAATGTGTTTCACTTCTTTACTAAAAATATTTGGTACAAAATTTAGGAGAAACAATTCCTTTTCTAGTGGGATAACATATCAGCGTATTTTGTAATATAGTGCGTACTTTCCCCCAGGTTTTTTTTTTTTGCCTTTTTTTTTGTCCACCACATATGATAAAAGGTCCCTATCGATTCTTGACATTTCCAACATTTATTATTTGTTCCAGGGTACATCTTAGCTAATTTATCTGGAAACAAATAGTACTATAAAACATCCTGTACATATTTTCTTTAAATGATACTGCTTTAGTCAATTTAATGTTTATTTTCCAAATTCGTTCTCAACTCTCCATCGGTATATTATGTCCAACATTTCTTGCCCATTGGGTCATTGTATCCTTCACTACTTCATCTTCCATATTCATATTTAATAAGAATCTATACATCTTCTTAAAATATTGATCTTTACTGAAAATAATTCATCAAAATCTGTGTATTGTGTATAGAATCCCACTTTCTTGTCATCTTTCCATCTTGATCTTATCTGTACTTCAGACAACCATTCTAAATTTATTCCTTTATCTAATAATTCATTTTTTAAGCATATTTCCATTTTGTTGTTCAACAATTCATCGTATGTTCTATTTTGATTCTCAGCTAACCAATCTACTTTAGACAATTTCCAGTTGTTTGACCCATCTTGGTATTTTGACCCATACTATATTTAGTATAGATCTTATATCTGATTTTTTTCATGTGGATTTGTTTTGAACCCCTTCTCGCCCCCCCCCCCACACCGAGGGGGTCCGAACCGGGACTCCCAACGGCGTTGGGAGCATCGCCGCTCATCCCGGTGACCCCGGAAACGACGGATTTAACGCTGATTTCGGCCATTTTCATGCGGGACCCCCTGTGTACCCCCACCCTCAGGGGCGCTAGGGGGGCCTGACCCCCGCAGTGTTTGTCGCCAGGCCGCAGTGATAAACACTGTGGTGGTCAGTCCTGTGATTGGTGACAGTCCTGATTACATTTCTTACCCGGGGCACACAGACACCTTGCAGCCTGGCGACAAACGCTGCGGGGGGGTCAGACCCCCCTAGCGCCCCCGGGGTGGGGGTACGGGGGGGTCCCCACATGAAAGTGGTCATCTAAGTGGGGAGTGTCAGCTAAGGTATGACATGGTAATAGTGGTGTGATGGTAACTGATGACAAAACAATGCTTACTGGCCAGGAGGAGTTAGCTGTCCTAGAGTGTATCTAAGTATACACCTACCTGTCCCTAAGGGTGCATCACACCATCCTGAAATAAAACCGCAGCACCACCACAGAGCGGTGACGCTCCCCACGCCATTGGAGTCCAGGTTCGGGGGCCCCTCAATATGGGGGGGGCGAGAAAGGGTGTGCAACAAAATGTCCGCCATGCCCCGCTGGAACGCCTGGAACGAATGGCTGAGCTGATTGGTAATTTGGTAATTTCGTGTGTAATAGAATCTTGGGATAAATAACTACCCGGGCAACGCCTGGTACCAAAACGCTAGTATATATATAAAGAAGATAGATTTTCAAGTTCCTTTTCCATCCTTTACTTGGCTGGTTACTTCACTCTCCCACCATTCTCTCACCCCCTTCAATCAATCACTCAATCACTCAGTCAAGTCCAAATATTCAAAAAATACTTCCTTCTCCCTCCACACACTCTACACCTTCAATCAATCAGAATCCAGATTTCAAATATTCAAAACATGCAATGTTTAGTACTATTTAAAACTTAAACATAACCCACCAATATTTTCCCCGTTAGTTCATTAATCACAAAGGAAAATCTGTCCCTGAATCAATCCCAAATTCATTCAATAGATATATGTAATCTCTTTAAGAACCAATCACTGCAGCTGTGTACTCACTCCTGTTGATTTCTCTTCCGTGTTTGCCATCAACGTCTAACTCAGTTCAAAAGTGAATGTCTATTGTCTGTCTCCGTCTCGCTGTTTCTTCACCACTCCAATTATTCCAAATATAATCCAAAACGCCTCTCTTGCAGAAACCGCCCCCAAGTGACCATCAAATTGATTTGTTTCTAAACTCGATCCAAAGAGGAGTTCTTCCAATCTGTCTCCTTCCGCGTTTCAATCTCCTCTGTTGTCTATTAAAAAGTTTTACGCCAGTCTCATTTAACCCATTTAATCTGTATCAAACAGCAGTATTTCATTATAGTTCTTCACTTGTGCTTTGTAGCTATAATTTGTAGTCTCTGGTATTTATTTCCAGTTTAAAACATCTTTCTTTCTTTCTTTCTTTCTTTCTTTCTTTCTTTCTTTCTTTCT
>JAJKFI010000012.1:2764720-2778922 GCA_029204185.1 Lerista edwardsae
TTCTTTCTTTCTTTCTTTCTTTCTTTCTTTCTTTCTTTCTTTCTTTCGCCATTATCCTGTACCTCTCTCTGCACAGTTCTAATTTATTTCACCAATCCCTTTACAATATAGTTCCGTGTTCCACTCTTTTTCGTCTTAGTGCATTTAGTCAAATAAGATTATATTTTCCAGTCCCAAATTTGCTTATTGTGAGATCCTGCAGATGGATCTGTGATTTCCATCCATTCTTCTAGCCAACTGCAGGAACTTTTTGCCACCGCTTCACCCAATCAGACTCACTTTCATCCTCCTGCTGTCTCCCGATCTCAAGTAATAAGTGTTCATCACTCACAATTGCTTTTCTTCTTGCTCAAGATGTGTTGAGTCTCTCTTTGCCAGGTGTGTATACTTTTTACTCTCTCTGCTGTAAACGGATGGTGGTGGGGGGGGGAAGGTCGTCTGCTATTCCGCGTCGGTCATTTCTGTCACACAGATGCTGTCTCCTGCCTGCTAGAAGCAGTCTGTGTCTGCTCCCCCGGACCACCGTGCCAGGGGCAGACTGGACCGAAGCTTCCTGCCTTCATGCTCTTCTTCTAGAGCAAACGAAGACCCCCCCCCCAAGCCTGGAGGGATAGGTTCAGAGGACAGTCAGCAGAGCTCCGTGGAACTCCATCTGTTTGTGGTGACCCTTAGCTCTGTCTCCCCCCAACATTATAGCATTGATGCAGCCGCAATGCAGCCCTGAGGTAAGCGAACAAACATTCCCTTAGCTTGAAGAGCCCCCCATGACTGTCAACTACTACCACAAAATGCAGTGTACAACCCATTGTCACGGCTGCATCAGTACTGGAAAATTGGATAGGATTGGGCCCTAAGTTGTCTAGCCAAATGTTATGGGAAGAATTAAGTTAACATACAATGGAAGATGAAGTATAAGTGAAATACTGTAATCAAACAAACTGCAGGCAAGATATAAAAATTATTTTTAACTTGAGATACAATATATACAAAATTATAGCAAATTTAAAAGAACCAAGATGACTGAAGATATGTTCTTGCTTGAACTGTTTTATTATTATTATTATTATTATTATTATTATTATTATTATTATTATTATTATTATTGCTAATTAAACACTTACAAAGCACAGTACAAAGTGTCTTTGCTACAGTAATTTGTAACCTCAAAAGAAACACAGCATAAAAGTAAACTAGAAAGTGAAACTGAAACTTTTAATTGAAAATGTGTGGTAGTCAAGGGGATGATAACCCAACACTGGTAACACTTATGTTCGTACTTTCCTGTACATCCATTTGTGTGTTTTTTAAAGCAGACTTTTAATCTTTTATTATGCTTCCTCAAATAATCATCCCTTTAGTGTCTCCTGTTACAATGAAACATGTCCTTGGCAAGGTATTGCAACTTAGTGCCATTTTTGAAGGAAAGTTCTGATTCTCTGCAGCAGTTTGTGTAGGCCAAGCCAGAATTACATAGTTTTGGCCAACTACAAAGGGCTTCAGAAGCTAATTGATATTAAGTGTGTTTTGTTTTCAGCACTTGTCTCAGGTTCGTAATAATTTGATCATGGTAACCATCTTTCCAGTTCATGCCCTTGGCCATTGCCCAAACCGTTATCCTTGGTGCTACCTATGAGAATGTCACTTCTTAGTGGTGCAGTCCTTGCCTTGCATTATACAGCATGGTGAAAAATATCTCATCCTTGGAGAGCTGCTGTCAGTTAGAGTAGGCATTACTGGACTTTGTGTGTGTTTGTGTGATTCATGTTCTTATTGTTGACCAATGATAGGGGAATGGGACGGATTATAGCACATTTTATGAACCAGATTCTTCAATGTGTCTGAAGACAGTAGGAAGGAGTGGTGACTGTTAGGAGGTATATGGTACATTTAAAATATTTTTTGTGCTTCATGAAGCCTTGTAAACTTACATATGTACAGTACTGTGACTATGTTAGCAAGCACAGTACGCTAAATAAGTGTGCAAGGACATCTGAATACTTTACTTCTCTGACATTATAGTCTTGCTACCAAAGTCCAGTTATAAAGAAAATTAAAAGGAAAAAGGGGCAAGAGAAATTTTAACACTTTACAATTCAAACATGTCATCTTTTTAGAAATCTACAAGCCAGATATGGATTCACTAAGAGCAAACAATGCCAGATAATTCAGGCTATCTGAGTCAAGCCACAAAGAGTAATCTTTATTATCCACTTTAATTTCCAAATGTGATACATTTTTGAACCAAAATAAGTTTCCCCTCAAAAGAACATTATAATAAAGGACTGCACTTTTCTGTCAGGGAAAAAATAATAATCTTTCACAAAACAGGAGTGCATTGTATGGAGATGAATTGCCAAAGAAACTAGATGGTTAATTTCAGAACTTTAGCAGACATAGGCTGTCCTGAATTTTGTCTTCCCTGATCTTTTCATTCCAAATTTAAATGTTTCCATTATGCTCAACTGTATTTTGCTTTATAGGGTTGACCTTTTTAAAGATGAGACTTGAAATTATAGTGACTAATTGCAAGACAATTTTACTATTTATTTTACTCAGACTTTCTGAAATGTACATGACTGAGGGCCCAATCCTATCCAAATGCTCCCTTGTCTTGAGGAAGCTTCTGTGGCTGCTCCACCACCACAGGATGTAGCATACATTCAATCCGCATGGCTGTTATAAGCACCGGAAAGTTGGATAGGGTTGGACCCTGAATGGACACACACACAGGGGAGAGTTGTTTGCTGTGTGTTATAAAAGTTGTTTGTTCTAAAAGTCTTGTGTATCAAGTGAAAGCAACTGCTTTTTCAAATTCTGAACTTGTTTAGTATGGACAAATGACATTATGAGGCACTGCGTTGAAAGCAAATAAACCTGCACCATCAAGATTTTGTCTGTGGCCATCACTGTGTGTCAGCTTCAGTTTAATAATTTCAGATTTGCTACAGTGGTGTGTGTCGCAAATTCAAGATCAGGTCAAGTAAGTATAATAACAGGAACTTTGTTCCTGAACTGCCCTGTGAATTCTGCTGACTGAGACTCTGTGAGTAGAGGTCAGTTCCCTAGGTACCAGCAAATTGTTTGGAGATATAATATAAAGAATTCTCTTATAGCAGAGAAAAAATATCTGTTTTCTGTAGTCCTGGTTGAAACACTGAACAATTAGACACTAGTAGATGGTTATATTGCATTTCTCAGCAGTGTTGTGTGTTGTCTTTGACAGTTATATTGCTTTGGCAACTTGCGTTAATGGTTATTTGAAAACTCTGGTGTCATGAGAAACTTGCTCAGTTTTAATACAAATAAAAGTGGAACGTAAGGCCTACTTTTATTTCATGAGGCTTTGCAATACTACTTTTGGTAGACAACTACACTATTCAAAGGATTCTTTAGAATTTGAGGTTTTTTAATGGTTATCAGAGCTGCAAACTTCTTGACATACTTTTTTCCTCACTTAGAAAACTGCTGACTTTGAGAAAAGCTGTTTTGTGGCCTTATTGTCCCTCTGTAACTCCGACTTCAAAAAGGTAGTGGCATATTATGTAGGAATAAAATTTGTATAGTGGACAAAGTAAAAAGGCTGAGGGACAAGCAAAGCCTTCTCTCCCAGGGATCTGGGGCTAGTGGGCAGAGGATGTACCAATTTATCCTCACACAACGGCTGCTCCAGAGTACATGCTCTGGATCTTTTCCCATATAAATTAATGGCTGCCAGTCATTCTCAAAAGGGTGAATTGTATTTGAAAAAAAAAATCTTGTGGAGAAAATCCTGCCCCTATTGCTGGGTGGTCCAGCCTCACTAAGAGGGGACTCTGATATGTACCCAATGTTATATCTGTATGTTATGATGACAGGTGTTTTCCTAGTCTAGTATTTTTGACATGTTTAGAAATAACTGTTGATTATTGTAACAGTAAATTACCATATATACTTGTGTATATGTTGAATAAGATGAGGGCAGGTTTTAAGCAAAAAATAATGGCATTTGCTATGACCAATGGATAACTTGAAGGTAAAACTTAGGAGTATATGCAATCAGAGGCAGATCTAAGGGAGGGCAAAGCTCTAAGTTTTGCAAGAAGCTTTACCTTGCAGTGGAAATCACTCCTCTCCTGCACCGTTTTAGCCAATCCTCACAGGGCACAGCAACATCTTGGTGTTGCTTACTGGCCACAGCAGCAAGGGAGAGGAGGGATTTACATGACAGGGTAAGGCTCCTTGCAACACTTAGAGCTTTACCCTCCCTGTAGATCCGCCTCTGTATGCAATTTTTTGAATTAGATAATTTTGTCTCATTTTACCTGATGCCAGATTCTGACAAATGACCTACTAATAATTGTTTCTTAAGAACTGAACAATCTACCTATTTTCTTGAAGAAAAGTTTAAAAGTAAAATTAGAAGGTGCATTTTCATTTAACACAGAATATTAAAACAAGCCTATGAGTCAGAATGTGCCTTTCTTGTTGCTATTACCTAAGAGATGTTTAAAGTGGCTCTAAATGTCTTCTGGAAATCCTTCATTCTGATTCTTTATCAGTAGAGGAAGTCTAAAACACTTTTATTTTTTTGTGGATGGTGGTGTTATCCTAAAAACAGGGCTGAAAGCAGTGTTTTTATTCCAAATTAATATTTCAATCAATTTTAAAGCATTTTTAAGTGTAATCACTGTCCTATAATACACGTGTTTTACGCTGTGGTTGTCAGCAGACATAACCATTGAAATAAAACAGACATAAAACACTCCCTGAAGAGTACAACTATTTGCAATAGTTGCAATCCTAGGTGTATTTACTCAGAAGTAAATTGTGTTCAGTGGTACTTCTTGGTGAGTGTGCACAGGATTGCAGCCATAGTCAGCTACTTGAAGAGCTTGAATTAAACTTTTAGGAGCCATTTAAGATTTGCCTGCTACGCTTGTATGAACAATGAACTATGAAAATGAACTACAATAAACCTAATGCTGCCAAACATAACCAAATTAAAACTTGAACCAACAGAATTGAACATAGCATTGAATTACTATGGGAAAAAAACCTGGGTTTAAAGTTCAGGGAAAAACAAAATAAAATACCAACATTTACCATATTAACCCTTGTGTAAGTCGACTTCTGGGGCGACATGGCGCAGCAGGTTATTTCCAACCGGAAGGTTGGGAGTTCAAGACTGCGTGATGGAGTGAGTTCCCGTTGCTTGTCCCAGCTCCTGCCAACCTAGCAGTTCGAAAGCACCTAAATGCAAGTAGGGACCACTTCGATGGGAAGGGAACGGCGTTCCATGCGCTACGGCATAGAGTTGTGCTGGCCACATGACCTTGGAAGCTTGTCCTCGGAGAAAACGCCGGCTCTACAGGCTTTGAAACGGAGATGAGCACTGCCCCCTACAGTCGGTCACGACTAGACCATCCGGTTGTGGGGAAACCTTTACCTTTTAAGTCGACTTCAGGTTTTCTGGGGCAATTTTAAGGCATTTTTTTAAAACTTATGTATGTGTTTATACAGTATATATGCTCTGCTTTCAACCACTGAGATTGTACCTGTAGCTTCTCTTGCACATTTTTCTTGATGTATCTTACAGCCAAATCCTTAGTAAGGCCGACATAACAGGGCTGTATCCTAAAGCCCGTTAAGAGGCAGCAGCAGTGGAGTGCAGGCCAAAGGGAGGTTTTCCCCTTACACCTGCATAAGCCCCAGTCAACTCAATTGGGCTGCTCAGATCTGTGCCTGCTGTTTTGCACGTGCAGGTGTACGTGCCCAGGAGTGGCCTGAATCAGGGATGCCGAGGCTGGGGACGGAGTTTAGGATTTGGCACTACAGCCATCCTGCATCACAAACCCCGTCTCTGCCCACTGTGCTGCCCAGTTACGGCCCCAGCATGCATCTGGAATGCCCTTGGCGAGGCCCGCTGCCGATGCTCGACCGGCACAAGGCCGATGCTGCTGGCGGTTGCAGCAGCGCCTGAGCGTTGGCACTGCTGCTTGCACCGGTCCAGAGATGTACTGCCGACGCTGATGCGCTTGACGGCATGTTTGCGACATTGATCAGCCGGAGCAAGAGCGTAGCGCCAGCACAACGGGGGTATAGGTTTATGCTCCTAATTTGGTTACTTATAACTCCAGCATCTATAATCCAAGTATGTGTGTCAGTTTATAACAGCATAAAGCAGTGGTCTTCAACTTTTTTCATGCCACGACCCAACAAATAAATAAGTGAAGTATGAGAATGGTGACGCACTGGCAATCTCTCCCTTCCCCAGAACCCAACCTGCCCTCTCCCCACCCAGCACTGTTCACTGTAACAAAATACTCTTATTAGAGAGAGCAGAAAAAACTATCATGAAGTCTGGCATTAGTGGGAATTCTTTTAGCACAATTGCTAGGACTCTGAGCAGGACTGGGACACAATCTTCTGGTGTCTGAAATAGGTACAACAGATGCCTTTCCTTGGTGGTGCTCTAGTTCAGTGGTCTTCCAACGCTTTTTATTTTCACAAAATGTCGTGACCCCACAACTGAGGCTTCGTGACCCCATTGGGATCCCGACCCTAAGGTTGAAGAACACTGGCATAAAGGTTAAAAATACTGTCTGCATGGTATCCAGAGGTCTACTCTTAGTTGTACACAATGGCATGCATGTGGCCATAGTAGTTCTTCGAACAGCAAACCCACCCATCCCTTGCCATTGTCACAAATTGCTTTTGAGCATTCTTCTCATTTACAAAAGTGGGCTGCCGTAGGTGGTAAGATGGATTGCCTCCCTACCAAGAAGCATAAATCCAACACTGTGTTGGCTTACTGTTACTATTGCCACTGCCCCATTATCATTTCATAGTTGTTTAGATTTTTTGGAAAAAGAGCCTTATATGACTTCATACAAACATGGTACAACATTATAGCTTGTCTGTAGTACTGGTTACTTGTACTAGTACTTATTAATAAGTACTTGTGCTTTTTATCTGATGAAGGCTATTAAAATTAATAAAGGCTGCTAGGCACTTTGGGTGAGGTAGTGGCAATTTATTTTTAACTGGACTTTATTTTTTCTTTGCAGGTATATGATGTTGATTGATGGCAAGAATGAAGTATATATGATTGACAGAGATAACTCAGTGTTTAACGTATCTAATCTGGAGTTCCCATTTCGTAAAGATCCACGTGTACATTTAGAAAACACTCTTTTGGATGGGGTAAGATAATTTGTCTGCATGTGCTATATACTTGCTTTTCAATTTCCAGCTTTAGTTTAAAAAAAAAAAAGATTTATATTCTGCCATTCTTCTTATTAAGAAGGAATGGGCAGGACTTATAATCTCAACAAAACATTAAAAATGCAAAACAATAAAAGAACTATGAGGAAAACACATCTATAAAGCAAAGAAGTAACAAGCTGCAAGAATAATATACAGTACAAGAAGCAAATGCAATATGAACAAAAAAGTCTCCACCAGCACACTACTAGGGAGGAAGTGCCATAATCACAGTGCCATTATTATATGGAGAAAGCCCTTCCTTTCATTGTCACTAGCGGGATCTCAGAGATTTATGGCACCTGTAGAAGGCCCTGTGATGGAAGTTCACCATGAGGAGGCAAGCAGCCATACTGCCTCGGCTTCGCTCGCTCGGCAGGGAGGATCCGCTGTCCACCTGTCAGAGCTATTCTCACTATAAGCTCTCCCATTGCCATAACCTCTGGCCATAGCCTCAGAGCAGCGACGCAAGCAGGGAGGAAAACCATACACCCTTTACCCATATGAGTTCCCATGAGCAGGTTCCCGCTCCCCAGGCAAGTCAACACACACCACTCTACTTAGGAGTAAAATATATTTTGTTAAGATTACAGGAGAGTTAGTACATTAAGAGCTTTGCCACCCTCCTAGCAGCCAAATGAGGCAGAGAGCTCTTCAAGGACAAAACTAGGAAAGTAAGTGACCATCACAGCTGCAGAAAATAACAAAGCTAATTACCTACTACTCTACTGTCTGATCTATCTTACATTACCAGAATTATGCTCAGGCCCATTTCAAAGTTCTGAGGGGCAGAGCCTCCAGTGTCAGCTGCCACACAAGTGCGCCCCCAGAAAATGCCTTTTTATAGCCATTTAAATGGAACCGCACAAGGAATCTGGGCAAATTCTCTTCCCACCAAATGGGCAGTCATGTCATCTAGGCAGGACCCTTGTACATATGTACACCATGCCATTGGCATAACATCAGATTGGATGCACCTGGAGCCCTTCTCCAACCAAGTTATCTTCTCTTTCCCAAGGCTAGTGGAGCCTGTTTAACTCCTTGTGTTCACCCAAAGACCAGAACATTGAAATGCCCATAAAGCTGCTACAAAGATATACAAGGGTATCACATAATCATGTCAAGATGGTGCAGTTTCCTGGTGGTAAGGTTCATAATACAATTTCTCTTTTGTAAGAGAGGGTGTCTTCTCCCTGCTCTTGCCGAGGGTAGAATGGGCAGAGGGACTGGGTCAGGAAGGGGGTGGAAGTGGCGGAGGCTTTCTCTGCTAGATCCTTTCCCCTGGATTGGGCATGAAAGCCTGACACAGAGCTTCGAGTCTATGCCTGCAATTTAGCAGTCTTGAGAAGCCCCATTGAGCAGGCTAGGGCTTTATTTGGGGTAAGAAGATGAATCCCCTTCCCCTGCATAGACCTCCAGCCTGCTTATATCCAGCACTGGATACAGTGGTGGATGTTTAGTGCCACTGCTCCTGTGTAGAATAGGATTGGACCCTTAAAATTCCTAGTAACCTTATGTGGTTCACTTAGGAGCAGTTAAGTGAAATGGACAATAGTGAGGCATTCACTATTTCAGGACAATAGTGAGGCATGCCCTTGGGGCTCCCTTACCCTGTCCATGTTATGTCCTTAGTCCCATTGTATTCATTTCAGCAGATGCTAGATATTCTTTCCTGCAGACACTCCATCTCTTCCCAAGAACTACTGCTTAAGTGCAACAGGAGGTGTTTTTTTTTAAAGAGTAAAGTCCTTTGCTTCTATCCTGAAAGCCCAGGAAATAAAGGACATATAAAAAATGACAGTGGTGTGAGCAGCTAAGCATCATTGCAGCAGTTGTGCGGAAGATCTGATTGCAGTCTTAGGCTTAAGATTCTCTCATTATTTTTGCTATGAACATCGGCTTTTTGGATGTAATAAATGTAAAACAAAAGTATTCAAATTAGAATTGGTTTACAATGCACACTTATTAGGGATGCTAGGGTGCTCTTTTTCACTTTGCAAGTAAAACTGTTAGTTGGTGGTTGTGAGCATTATTATGTTCTCTATTCAGAACCGCACACAGCAACTCAGTCAAATATCCAATGAAAATCTACTCATTTTTAGTTTCCATAGCAACTCAACGATGATAACACAAACCCCCAGTGATGAATTTTTGTTGTTTTCAAATATTGCCCCAGAGCTCAATAATGCTCCTGGTGTTGGGCTTGCTTATGTATTCCATGCTAGTGAAAACTGTAAAGAGGAATGTACTGCCATGATCTAAATGTGGAGGGATTTAAATAATAATTTTCCAGCTGCACCTCTGCATCAGGATGGCAATGTCTGGATCTGATTCTTGCATGTTCTCAGACAAGTGAATATCCATTGATTAATATCAGATTTCCATCTGAGTACCTCCTTGATGAGCTAGTTTACACAACATCTCATTTAAAAAAAACCACATTTCAGAAAACAGACCAGAATTGTTGCAAATGTTTCCTAAATTGTGCAGCCCCTGAATCCTCAAAGAGAAGACTAGCGTTTAATTTTGCAAAGGAAAGTTTATATATTTCTACACTAAAATCCAGCAGACTCTTTTCGTACAAGAGACTGATCATTTCCTGGTTTAGTTTTAGGATCAAATACCACTTCATACAGATCATGTGAGTCAGCTGGGTCATGTGTTTCTCAAAACAGGAGAAAACTGCAGTTGATAGTGGACCTTATCCCTAATGTGGTTCCTGCTCCCAAGTGTGCACTCACTGTGTGCTGTTGACAGGAGGCAAAAAGCTTCCATGGCAGCCAGTGGAATTGCCTCCGCTTAATAGTGTGTGGAAGTGGGTGTGATCAGGGTTGAAACGGACTGTGTAAATCCCCACTTTCCCGTTTTGTGCGCTCCATGCACTTCTTAAGGGGGGGGGGGGGAGAAAAAAAGACCCAACATGTGCTCTACATAACATGTGGTTTAGCCCTTCATATTCTGGTGACAGTGGCATTCCCTTTATCATGATGCCTACTTCTGCATTTGGAAAATAGTACCTGTTAATTTTTGTAATGCTTTGGTGTGTCCTTGCAGTATGCTTGCACTTGAATTGGCTTTCTTTGAATGATCAGACCTAAACTTTACCTTTGTTTTCCTGGCTTTCCTATCTGCTTGCTGATGATTGTGTTTTGTAATTCTTAGGATTGTGCTGGATTTCAGATAAGCAGGATCCTCTTTCATAATGAGAGTGCTCCCACTGAAAGAACCGCTAACAAAAACACCCCAGGAATGTAGTGGTTATGTAAATTTTATGGGCCATGTAGTGTCATGCTTTATTTGGGCTTTGCTGATATACTAGGCAGCATGTGTTTCATTTACTTGCCTCATTCCTGTTCCTTTTTGGTTGCCCTGCCATCCCATCGATTTTGGCTTTTAGACGACCAAACAAAAACTTAAGAAGTAAAGAAGAATTAATCTTTCCATGCAAAATAGTGTGGTCACCATTTTTAAGCCAGTTGATATATTGTTATCCAGTTGTTTTATGCATATTAAGACATTGCTTTGCTTTCCCTTCATCAGGAAATGATCATTGACAAAGTAAACGGCCAAGTCGTTCCTCGATACTTGATATATGACATAATTAAATTCAGTGTAAGTATATTATGTTTTAATTATTTTATCATAAAACATGCAACTGGTATGAGGAGAGGCCAGTTTTAATAACCAAAAATGAGCAAAACAAGGATACTCAATTCATTTATATTAGTTAGTAGAAGCCATTTACATCATGCTAGTCACAGCCCTTTTATTTATCTGAATATTCCCATTAGTGTCCCTTGCAACTGGTTGCATTCCTGCTCAGTGGTAAAAGATTATGGTGGTTAGACTTGTTTATGTTTGATTGTGACTTGATGATGGCAAGCTCCTTCAAGTTTTTCTCCTCATTACTCGGCTTTCCCAAACGCCGAATTCTTAGGGAAAAAATTCCTTTGTAACTTCACTGGAGAGTGCTACTGGGGAGGGGCAGAGATGCACGGAGCCCTGAGTGCACCCGGGGCAGGGCTATGTAACCGCACCCCCAGTGCGTCGCCCTACCCTTGTGAGTCGCCCAACCACGCCGCCCTGTGCCCGGGATCACTCCATTTTAGAGCGATACGGACGCAGGGGAAGGCCAAAAAGTGCATGGGTTCTTCCGCACAATGGCGCCTCGCTGCTGCCAGCGCCCATGGCTTCCGCCACCCGTTGCTATACCCTTCCTCCGCCCCTGGGGAGGGGTTGTAGTAGCAGTGGATGCCTCATATTTAAGACCTTAGTGCTTGTGTGAAACATTGATTGCTGCTGCAGACTGTAGGAAATGCTCACATGCATTGAACAACAGGCCTATGGAGAGTCGGTTCCCAGGACGCAAAATGAGATGCAAACCTACCTTGGAGCCACCCTCCACAGAGTATGTTTTGGGCCAGAACCAGGTTGGACACAGCTCAAGAAATCAAGTTCACCTTTTATAAGATCCTGGTTTTCAGCAACATCACTAATGACAACACTCATTACATCATTTACAATTGGTCAAATACAGAAGAGGTATAAGAAAGCAAATAAGTGACACCTGTTCTGTGAGCTGGGGAGAAATTGAGTTAATGGTTTCATTTTTTCCTAATAAAAAAATATCCTCATGGCTATAGAAAATTAAGATTTAAAATTGCCTCTTACTAATGACACAACTATCAAAAACCACCAATTTAAAATACTTACGATTGACAGATTTATATTAAGATAATAGTGTTGAGAATACTGTGGAAACAATGTTTCATGCAAAATTGTCTTCAAGATACCTAATTAATTACTACAAATATTATCAGAGGTGAACAGAATGAATGTCTAATAATTTGTGTTCATGTCAAATGATTACATTGAATGCAATTGATACGTACAATAACCTTGTCTGATGGTAGTTCAACTTTTTGACATTTGTGTCAGGTTTCTGCAGTCAGTGCATATCATCCAGCAGTTCTCACGTTCACACATATATTGGCAATTCCCAGGTAGAGGCGGGCCATTCCTTATAAATGGGTATTCGCCCTTCAGGGAGGACGATAGGCAGGTCCAGCTGAAAAGGCAGGCACTTTCTCCCGCGCACAGGAACTGTTCCCAGATCGTTCCTGCCTCTCAGTGCGGTCGGAGGCTTCAGTCAGCTCTTCCTTCTACACAGCTTTTATTAGCTATTTTTAGTGCCTTCCTTAGAGTGCCTTAGAGTGCCTCCTGCAAGAGGGAGGCTGAGGCCTACTTGCTGATTTAGGCCTAGCAGGCCTTTTTCCCTGTGCTACTGGATGAGGAAGGCTGAGGCCTACATGCTGTTTTGGGCCTAGCAGATTTTTCTGTGTGCTACTGTTGCCGAAAATAGGCAAAGTATGGTTTCCATGGTGGGGATTGCATTTAAAAAGGCAAACAACCAGACGAGAGAGAGTATTAGGATCATGTTTATTTATACCTGCACAGGCGGACCAATCCTCCTGAAACGTCAAGGAGAAAGGCAAAAAAATACACATTACAAGCACTTATACACCCCTCCTTTCCCCCTCCAAGCTGCAGTCTTGGTGGGAAGTCACTGGGATGGAGCCTGAGAAGCTTTGTACTAATTGGTCCCTGTGAATATGCCGTGATAGTCTGGCAAAGGAGGGGCTCTGCTAGGTCGAACCAGTTCCTTATCTATTGGGCAGGGCCAGCAGCCCTGAATTGTGAATGTCAGCAACATTGAATTGAGAACATTACAAGCGGGGGCCCATGTGAAAACAATGAAAGCAAAGATGGAAAACTGTTACATATTTCGGCAGCCATAGACAAGTCACTTTAAACAAAAGACCTAAGATGGCTGCACTTTGGTAAGTTGGCAACACTACTACTACATGAGGGAAGACTGAGGCCTACTTGCTGACTTGGGCCTAGCAGGCCTTTTTTTTTCCCCCTCGGCACTCTGCAGCTCGCCGGCAGCTTTTATAGAGTTGTGCCCAGCTCTGAGGCACTCTGCAGCCAGCCGGTGGCTAGCTCTGCAGTTGTGACAGGCTTTTGCTTGCTGTACCTGGTCCGCACTTCTCTGAGGTAGCAGCAGGCTTGGGAACACAGGCTGATGGCTACAACTCTGTTAGATGTAATAACCCTGGCCCGTCTGATGGAAATGTTTGTGTCTTGTCACTGACTTGTAGATCGGGCTTGGTTTCATTCAAGGAAGCTGCAATGAAGGAAGCTTAAGCCATATTTGCATTTAATAGAGAGATGGGTTCACCAGTTATATTAGGCCTGGTGCCACTCAGCTGGAAGAGAGACCTCAGGTGGTAGCATTCGAAATCCTGACTGAGCAAGGGGGTGAGCCTCTTAGATGCCCCACAGGCAGTTCTTATGTCAGATGCCAGTTTGATGGCGTGTAGGGCTCATCTGGAAGGCAGGTTGTTGCAGGGCCATTGGTCGGAGTAAGAGTCACGGCTCAGCATTAACCTGTTAGAATTGAGGGCCATCAGGCTGGCCCTCCTGGGGTTCCAGTGTCATCTTTGCAACAAGAGGATCTTGCTGTGAGCAGACAACGTGTCGGCCAAGGCCTACTTGAACCATCAGGGAGGGATGAGGTCTTGTTCCCTCATGTGGAGGCAGCTCGAATTTTCACGTGGGTGGAACAGAGTGTGTGGTCCATCACTGCTCAACATCTGGCCAGAGTTCAGAACATGGTGGCAGACTGGCTCACTCGCTGGAATCTGCAAGACTCAGAGTGGAACTTGCATCCCCAAGTGTTAAGGGAAATAACACTCAAGTTCGGAAATCCTAGGTTCCTCAGGTTCAGATCTGCTCGCTTCCGCCCTCGGTGCACAGCTGGACAGGTTCTTCTCAAGAGTTTAGGAACCAGGGGATCACACCCTGGGGCAGCGGACGTAGATGCTCTGTCCTCTCCTCTCAGGGTTTGATCCTAGTAGCACCGTACTGGCCCAGGAGACCATGGTTCCCAGACCTTGT
>JAJKFI010000012.1:2791837-2819782 GCA_029204185.1 Lerista edwardsae
TATTATTATTATTATTATTATTATTATTATTATTATTATTATTATTAGCATGTTGGTACTGCTACTTGGTCAACAGGGTTTTCTCTCCCTGCTCCAGTTCCTATGTAGTGTATCTAGCAAATTAACATGCCTATAAAATTGTGAAATGCCATGTAAAATCCAGTTTGGGGATATACCCTTGCAATCCTCAGCATTCAATTGGTTGGTGCCAAGTCCCTTGTGCCCACGTCTGCAGTGACTCTGGAGGAGGGCGAAACAAGATTTGGTCAGGACAGGGGAAAGGCGGGTCAGTGGGCAGACTAGGCCTGGGAGGGGAGCGGATCAGCTTCTGGCACTTAGGCTGAATCCTAACCCCATCCCAAGTAGCCCAAACATTGCACTGGACTGCTCAGATCTGCAGCAGCAATTTCGGTAGTGCAGATCCAAGTAGCCTCATTGCAATGGCTAGGGCATTATTTGGGGTAAAGTAACGTCCCCTTATTCTGAGTTGTGGTCCAGCCACCTCCTTCCCTGCACTGGATACAGTGCAGGCCAGCTGGCCTTCCAGTGCAGGTTAGGATCAGGCTTCCTTAAGGCACCAAATGGGTAAAAAGCAACTGGGGGCAGGTGAGGCACAAAAGGAATTGCCATATTTTTTTCTCAGTTTCAATTTAACTAAAAATCCATCAGCTTAAAACTGTATTGAATATTAAAGCTTAGGTCCAAATAACCTTGAGTAATTAATTGATTCTGTGTCCAAGGCAAATTTGAACTGTCAGGCAGCATACGGCGAGTAATTTTTCAGAAGTAGATATGAGATGGCATAGGGGATATAGTGTTTAGAGTTGAAAAGAAAACATTTTCAACATTCTGCAGTACTAGCTCTTTGCATCCAGGCCGAATTCTTTATGCTTTGTACAATTAAAACAGTTATGTATTTTTAAAGACTATAAAAGCATTCAGTTGATGCAGGGTTTACAGTTGTTGAGTTTGTGACAAGGACATGCAGTAATCGTTTCTAGCTGTCATAAAAATTGTGAAATCATGCTATCTATCTTGGAGCACTCAAGAATCCATCTTGGAAGAAAAAAGCTTTGTCTTTCTCTCTGCTCTAGGAGAAGAGCTGCTAAGTAGGAAGGTTCTCATGAGAAGTACCCAAGGGTACTTGCAAGAATACTAAAAATTGAATAATGGCAGAAAAGGCAAGTCTATATTAGAATTAACAGCAACTACATTAATTAGAAACATATTGCTAATATGAGGAGTTAAATTTATGGAAATGTGCTGCCAAAGCATATGCAAGTAAAAAAAAAGTTGGGAACTATAGTATCAGCATTTCTTAAAAGAGAAATAAAATTGTGTTCCCAACAAAAACTGTGTTACATAAGCAGTAACAAAGTAATGGAATACATTCTTGCTTAGAAAGGAACCTATCGTGACTTGGGCTCAGTTCTCAGTGAGGTGGTAAGATCATACCTGAGCTGTGCCATGTCAAACTGTAAAGGGGAGCTGACATTATGAAATCTTCTTCCATACAAAAAAAACCTTTTTTTACATGAAAACCTTCCATACATGAAAACCTTTGAAGAGAGTTCCAGCCTATCACAATCTTTTCTAATATGCTAGTTTACAAAACAAAAAATCCACACAGAGAACTGGCATGTGAAGGACTCATCCAGCCTACTAGCCTTCTTTCTAATGCTAATTTTCTGTCTTCGTGACAGTCGCAATTTTTTTGAAGCAATGAAGATTCAATACATAATTTTATGCAGTCCAATGTGACATGGGCCAGATACACATTTACCATCTCAGTGAGAATTAGGCTTAATGCTCAAAGCTATATTGTGACCTTCCAGATATCGGACCAACTCAGTGCTAAACCTAAACTCACTCCTTTGGAGCAACAACAGATGAGTAGTGTGGTTTAGAACACACAACTGGCACATTAATAAGTATCACAAAATGCTTTTACATTTAGATTAGGAGCATCATGACGTTCCATTATGACCCCAATTGTTTTGCAGGAAAAAAAAATCCTGCCAGGCCCAACTGAGGATAATTCATAGGTTGGCTCAAAAGACTGCAAATTGGATAAATTTAGGCCAAAGGTAGATCTGCCATCAATCTGTTATTGCCAGTCCTGGGAAAGATAAGAGGAACAGAAGTGTTCAAACCTCCAAACTTCCCCTTCTCCAGAGAACTGGCAAAAGTTTTAGTAGAGTGACTTTGTGGGTGACACCTGATTTAGTAGAAGCATGAAATCCCCATCAAGAGAAACTCTGCTGCAAAGGTTAATAATTTATTAAGAACAAGTCAAATAACAATACTGATACAGGAATCATACATGAACAGAATAGAAAACAACTAATACTGGTTAATTTCACCTGGGTGCACAACTTCTGAGCATGCGCAGAAATCTGAAAAACCATCCACGAGCATGCTTGACTGCTGGGTCTGGTGATGGGAGGCAACTAACACATCCCAGGAATAGAAAGGTGTTTTGTACCTGAGAGACACTAATCGTAGCGGGGGGGGGGGTGTCACAGGACCCTGGGTGGCCATCCATGGGGGGTAGCGATGCCATCCCTGCTTGGGTCCTTCTCCCCTCTCTCACTTCTCTTTCAAACACGACTGGTTGGGTCTGGGGAGTGCTCTGAGGCCTGTGGAGGCCACCTGCAGAGGAGACTTTAAAGGGTCACTTCCTTCTAAGGACCAGAGGAGTTCTCTGGTCATAATTGGAGTGGGTGGCCCTGGGAGGTGTCCCCCTGGGCAGCACAGCTTCCAGCTATGCCACTGCTAAGAGATACTTCTGGAGAAACTTCTAATCAATTCAAGATACTGGACTCTCAAACAGATTAGAAAGATTCTGCAGCCTCTCTAGGCAGATTATGTCAAGGACCTGATCCAGAGGCTTTAGCCAAACACAGGCCTCAGTCACTGAACCTTCTAGATCAGCAGTTCCCAAAGTCCTATAGGAAGTGCTTTCCATGCCAATAGCAGGGTTTTTTACTTCATCAAGGAGACTTGCAGAGGAGGCAGTAGACCCTTCCAGAGGCTGGCATGACCCCCCCCACCCCCGTGGAGTCAAAAACCTCCTGGGTGCACATAACACATTGATCACTGCGACACAGTTGGACACCCATCCTGTGCCACTCCCCTTAAGGGGAAATGGCACATGAAATTGTCCCAATGGTAGGTCACAACCCACAGATTGTTGCAGTTTCACATCTCACAGTCCAGAACTGGTAGAAACTGGCATTCCGTCTCTCCGTCTCAAGATCAGATAAACACCTGTGTGTCCTTCAGCAGGCAGCTTCCCAGCTTGTTAGGGATAGTAGTTGTACTCCCTTTCTGATAGTGTAGCACAAGCAGGCAGTTTCACACGGGAAGCCCTGGCTGCAAAACACTGTTCATTCCCATGAGATCATAGTGTTCTAAGGGTCACCCCATTGGGTAAGATGGGGCACAAGGGGTCTTCAGGTATCCACCCATTAGATATACTCTGGTTGCATCCCTTTGTTCTGGTGTTAGAAGGAGTTATTCACTATGTGTGCTTAAGATGTAAAAGCTGCACTTAAACGCCGCCTGCGAGCGGCAAAAAGACTTCACCGGCTTTCTTAGCCGGCAGATTGAACCTTTGTACCTTTCTCACTTTCGCTACAATAAAGAGACTTTGTTATGGAAATGTGGCGATTGCTTCCATCCTTCGCTTCGGAGCGCTAAGGCAAGCGCTGGAATGGGTCTCCAAGCCCCCAACTCTGCTACTATTTACACAAATACACAACACAGATTGGGAAACGTTCTAGATGATTAGTACAGAAGGCCTGTCCAGGAGCAACTTGCTCCCATTCCTGAAACACAAAGCCAAGGCCAATTTTTAATTAGCAGGCTCAACTACTTGGCCTTGAAGTTTTCGTTACTTTTGTGAGTTAACTTATAACAGGAAAGTTCAAGGTAGAATTAGAATCCCATGTCTGTGTTAGTTGGGAAAGTTTATCGAGCTAATGCATGAAATAGACTCACAATTCCTTGCGGCTGTATTTAAAAATTAAGTGGTGAAAGTTCAGTGGACCCACAGGAACCAGTCTGAGGAAAAGGAGATTTAGATTCATGTTTAAAGCCACATATTCTTTAGGTACATAGAAAAACATGGTTGGGGTTATATAGACACTAAAAGGAGACAAGGACAGAATGAGCTGCTTTGGGAAAGATACGTTTTTTAAAACATGGGAAATGTTTGGGTTGTTGGTTTACTGTTACTGTGTTTTTTGATGGGGGAGGGGGCTGATTGCATGTTTAAATCTTAGTGCCAATCTTGATCCAGTCATTGCATCCTGTGTCAGCACCCTTCCCTGCACTTCCCTTCCCTGGCCCCCACATTATCACAATTGCATGCTATCTCTTCCACTGGTTTGAGGATTCAGAGGTTGGCCTTGCCAGGTGGCTCATCTGATGTTCATAGGTTCTTGGACAGTACCCAGGTTTGGTGATTCCTGACATCACCCCAACTGTATAAGTAAGTTTGGTCATTGTGTTTGTACCATTTCACAGTGGGACAATTTAAGGCCACTTCAGAATGCCAGGTGCAATTGAGTGGCAACAGGATGCAAGCATCTTGTTGTCTACTGAGCTCCCTTAGGCACCTGGTGGGCCACTGTGAGATACAGGATGCTGGACTAGATGGGCCTTTGGCCTGATCCAGTGGGGCTCTTCTTATGTTTTTAAGGGCCATGACCAGTTGGCCCCTTCCTCTCCCCCCCCCAGCAATTCCAAATGCCCATTGTTTGCAGCCATTTTCTGTCTCTTTATGTGGAAAGATTTTCCACTATCTGAGACCTACCAAAACCCATCAAAGGGTGGTGGTTAGAATAGGAGATTGCTTTCATTATTACAGCTGTGTTTCATTATTTACAGCTGTGTGTATTACAGCTGTGTTTGTGCAATTCATTTGGTGATATGGGCTTCTTGACTGAATAAAAATGTAGAGCATAATTTGAGCAGTGCATCCTTATCTTAAGGCAAAAAGGGCAGTTGAATCTTACCCTATCCAGACATTTGTTTCCCATTTTTTCTGTACAAATTATTTGAAAAAGTTACTGCTAGATAACTGTGTTTTATTTGTACAGCATTGTCAAGGGAACGTTTGGTACATGTCATATAGTCTTTGTGAATTAAATAACCATTGTATTCATGTCATTTTAATATTAATATTAAATATTTTAATTATTTTGACAGGGACAGTCAGTTGGGGATTGTGATTTTAATGTTCGTCTGTCATGTATAGAAAAAGAGATTATAGCACCACGACATGACAAAATGAAGAATGGTCAAATTGACAAAGCACAAGAACCTTTTAGTGTTCGTAACAAACCTTTTTTTGACATCCATGCTGCAAAAAAAGGTAAATATGTTTTTAGTCATTTAGCCTAGTGTCTGTTCAACAATCTCTTTGCACATGTTTAAGCTTTTCCTTCTGTTTAAAAAGTACACAGTCTTTTTCTTATATGAACCTTTTTGCCTATGTGAACCGCCTTGAGTCTGGAAGACTCTCACTCATTGTGACAGTTGGAGAGAAAGATGGTATAGAAATACTGTACATAATAATAATAATAATGCTTTTTTCTGGGAATTTTCAAAAGTTGTTTGAAAATTTTGCATAACAAGGGAAAGGACTATACTTGTAAGGAATGCTGCAGGTATTGAGAAATCAAATGGCTTATGTTTTGATCTGGGGATTTTCATTGGGACGGAATCCGTATAATGTTCCTTACATTTTCTCTCTCATGAGCATGAAGATACACTCATTTATGCTTCCTTTTTTTTAATGAATTGTTTTTCATTAGTGAAGTGAAGAGAAATCACCAGCAATGACTGGTAAAGAATCTGCCACTCTTTGGTGGCAGAATGAAGTATAGGGCTGCTTCTGTTCTTGGATAATGTCAGAGCAGGATCCATAGTGAGCAAGACAGGATGTCTTAGCAATGCCAAGCTGAAAGAAGAGTTGTATTCCACAAATGAAAGCAAAGCTGGAAAAAATAAATGTGTTGTGTGCTTTGGGAAGAGAGAGGTATTGTATTAGAGGCAAAATTGACTCTAGCCCAGTTGCATAAGCCCTCAAGGAGAGGTACCCAATGAAGTGACAAGTCTGAATTTCTCCAAGAGTGGATTCTTTGATCCTGTTCTATTGATTCCAGTAGTAACATGCTTTATTAAATAGAGCTCAGCAATAAAGACAAGGAGGTGGTGGCTAGTGGCGTCACTAGAGTTTGCATCACCTGGTGTGAGAGTTCATTGCATCACCCCCATGATGGACCTCCTACCGTACCAAACCATACAGAATACATTACAATATCATATGTATAACGCAAATGCAGTGGCATCACTAGGGTTTGTTTCTTTATTTATTTTAATATATAACAATACAGGTTGTCCAAAAAAAAAAACCAGTGGCCAACTTGATGAGACTCACACAGCTAAATAAGAATTCTAGTATTAGCTCTGATACAAGGAAATGAAAGCTGATTCATACTAACACCTTATTGGTTCCTTGCTGTGTTGTAACATCACCTCATTGGCTCTCAGAACAATCAGTTTCATTGGTCAGTTTTGAGTTAAGGAAATCCATTTTTTATTAAAGAAGGCAGATGTGTTTTTTTTCCCTGTTTTTTTTGGCTATAACTTTTGACAGAATGCAGAAATTTCAACACAGTTTGTTTCACTGCATTCTGCTATAAATTCTGCATCGAATGATATGTAATATGATAACATTATTCAGAAAACCATGATTACATAGTTTTGGGCAGTAATGTGTCACCCCCTCCCCAGGTGCATCACCTAGTTCTGCTTGTATCCCCTAGTGATGCCACTGGCTGTGGCTAAACTCAATTCCATTCACTCATTCATACCTTCCAGACAGCTGATGGATCATGGTGGTAGCTTCTGCTGTAATCCTGGGAAGGGGGGATGAGGACAGTTGGTGAGCCTTCCTCTGGGACTTGATTTTAAAAAAGGTCTTTCCACTCCCATAGAGGTTGTTTTGGGTGGACTTGTCATCCACTCATTATCTTTGGTCTTTTGGCCCCTGCCTCTGGTGGTGACGTGACTTATCAATTGGGATTTTCCAGATGACTTTGAGCAAGTGATCTGTTAACTGTTCCTTGACCACAGCTTTTCCATCCTCCCTAAGTTTGAGAGTAGATCTACCGATGGCATGTAAGACTCTTCTTTTTTGATCTTATTTTGTTTCCTTCTTGTTGGGCACTTCTCCTTTCCCTTGGGTGGTTTTTGGTCTGATGGAAGGACTATGGTGAGCAAACAGCCCTGGGACTGACCAGTGTTTTCCCAACTGTGCCTCAAGTCACACTGACCCTTCCCCAAATAGCAGACTATAACCTTGGCCTCAATTTTCACCCATACAGCTTACAAGGAAAACTAAACTGTATCTAATTCCAGTGTGAGTCATTAACGTGGCTATTGTCTGGTTCATAGCAAGCATTGGCCCATAGACTTCAGAGCCTTTGACCTAGGGAAATCCTAGGTCTGCAAAAGAGTTACCTCAGATCTTAGCTTGTCTTAAGGATATTTGTGTTGCTATTACGGAACTTTGTTTACAAAGTGAAGAGTAATTTGCCTCTGTTGAAAAAACCAAAAGTTAGACAGAAGTGGTGTTTGCCAGTATTCTTATAACTATGAACTGTCTTTGCCTGATTTGACTGATTTTTTTCTTTTAAGGTACATTTTTGTTTTGAAAACATTTTCCCGGGAGTTGAAAAAGACAGTGAAATTCATTTTTATAACTTAAGGCCAACAGCATAGGCCAGGGGTTTTCAAACTGGGGCATTGTGCAAAGTCCTGCTGTGTTGCCTTTAAGGGGTGGGGGCAACTGAACTGCTTCAACACGATCCCCAGGATTGCACTGGCAGTGGGAAGAAAGGGGCTTTTTCTTACCTTACCTGGAGTTGTTCCAGCCCTCCAAGGGGTGCAGGGAGCCTGAGGACCTCCCTACAGTACTCCCTGTACCTCAGAACATTGAAAAAATGAGGTCGCAACCCACTTGCTGGTTGCGATTGCGAAACCAGGTTGTGAAACTGGAAGTGGGTCACGATTGTGTTTTTTTACCAACTTTGCTTCCTGACCCTTGCTCATTATTCATTAATTCCACGTCTGTTATTTGTGGAATGAATGGAATCAAGAATAGGATTTGCCTATTTTATGTGGCCTGCTACCTGATATCTCTAAATGCTATTTCCTACATTACATTTTTTAGATAACTTAAAAATAATTGCGTAAAATATGGACATGTGAAAATCTACTATAATATATAAGCTTGAAACAATATAGGCTTAGATTCTAGGGGCCCTAGCATGCAGACGGTGGGGGTCTCCATAGTTTCTGCCAACTCCCCATATAATGACAGCCCTCCATAGTGTCTCCCATACCATTCCTCAAAGGCATCTTTTTGGCAGGTGCAGGCAACTGTAGAGTTTGACTGTTTTAAACAAAATGTTTGCCCATAGCATTACCGCCATTTTCTTTGCCCATTATTTTGAGGGAAGATGCAAAGAAGAAAGACCATGCAAGTGTTTTTGCAGGCAGTGAGAAGGAAACAAATATGTAAAGGGGCTGTCACAGAGGACTTGCGCTTCAGCAGCTGGTACTAGTGTTTGTTAGGTGGGAAGGAGAAAAGAGGGGAAAGTGAGCCTTTGCTAAAAGTTTTGTATTTAAAAGTAGGTCCTTGGAAAGCTGGAAACTACTGTACAAGATAGCATCTGACATGTTATGTTACCATTGATTAGGGATGAGCATGCTGCTTGCCTTATGTATTTGTCAATGCAGTACATTCAGCCTGGTGAAAAGATAGAGATGCAGTTCATGTTGGTGTCCTGAACTGCCTACTCTTCACCCCTTTCTTTGAAAACCCAGCAAAGCATCCCACGTGGTACTTGCTGATCTACACTTTGTCACAATTATATACTTTTTTTATTTAAATGGCTGCTCTATTGACACTTGTAAGTTCATGTATAAAACATAACATACTATTATGTCCTTGACTAAAATGTCAGTCTGAAAAACTCATCAACCCAGGCGTGCAGCTCTGTTCTACTGTTCCAGTGGGTAAATGCCTGAGTGAATAGAAGAGCTTTGCAGCGTGCCACAAAGGTCATCAGACAAGGAATAAATCTTCACATTTATGGAAGCGCAAAATCTCTCTGTATAGATTTTGAATGTTACATGTGCTTTAATAAGTGGCATATTCTGCCATTTTCCAACTTCATTCGTCTCCCTCCTCTGTTAGTAACAACTGTGAATATAGTCTATACTGTATCTGCACAAAAGCATCTTTTATAGTCAATATGGAAATTGCTTTTCAGTGGTCATTAGACTTTCAAATGTCTCTTGTAATGTAGTCCTGCTTCTTGTAAAGTGGACGATATTAAATCTTATTACCAGTCTGTTCTTTTTGTGTATTCCGTCATATCTGTGACTATCAGTCCCACTAATGGCAAAGTTTGAGGCCCCATGCTGGGCCATTTGAAAGCAAAACAGGGTCACTGACAAACAAAACGCAGGTTTCAGAATTACACAGTGACGTGCAGGAGTATATGACATTCAAAAAAACTTTTCCCCATAAAGGGGAAAAATATCCCCCAGGTATGAAGAACAAGGACTGTGCATGTATGCTTACCTTTTGCTGTTGAAGAATCCTGGCAGCATGAGGGCAAAGCTCAGTTGCAGGCTCTCCCCATTCTTTTCTTAAGTGGTAATAGCAAAGTTTATTGTATTAACCAAAGGTCATAACAATCTTGCATAAAATAGGCATCATAAAAGTATATGGGATTGTTAAAAAAACAAGTAAAATAAGACATAAAACTTCTAAAAGATCAAAAATCATAATAATACAACTGAACAGCATGAAACAAACATACATAGCCTTTAAAACCAAAAAACAGCGAAGCTACAATCTCTTAATAACCTACAAATAAAGTAGATGAGATAAATCCTAAAATTTCAGCAAATCAAAAATCACAATAACTTAGCAGAGGGGCTTAAGACATCCATAAATGCCTGGAGCCATATACTAACTTAGGCCACGTCCATTTCAACAGAGTCCAATAGACAACAGAGTTACAATTTTGAGGGAAGCTGAAATGGGACACAAGAATACACTTGCTTAGCCCGAATTTTCAAGGCAGCCAGGGCATCGTTAGCCACTTTCACAGTAATGTCAGTGTCTAAATCAGCCAAAAGCCAACAGACCTGTGCTAAGGGAGGTCTGTCCTGGAGAATAGGGAAAAAACCAGAAAGAAATTTGGATCTGGGAATTGCATATAAAGGACATTTAAATAAATAATGAAAAATATCTTCAACTTCCCCTTGGCCGCAAATACAAAGTCTTAATTCATATGGGATGCAATTATATCTTCCGTCAATAACTGCAGAAGGCAAGCATTGAAATCGTAGCGCAGTAAATGCTCTACGTAAAGGAAAAGTTGTTAAATTTGTTAAATATTTTTCTAGGCCAAAGGAAGACTTATATAAAGAAAGAGGGAAAAAGGCTGAACAATTCGAAATATTGCATAAATCTTTTCTCTTATAATAAAGCTGGATTTTGTTTTTAATCATTAACTTAACCTTATTGGAGGGAAAGGAAGGCAAAAGATTTATATCAATATCATATTGCTCCAGAATAGCCTTTACAGATGTGACCCAGGATTTACGGAAGTTGTTCTATGAAACAAATTTTAGGGAGGCGAGCATCAGGCATAGTGATTAACCTGTAGCAGTATAGGGCCAAGGCCGTATGGCAAAGGGCCTCAATTTGAATTAATCCGACTTCAGCTCTAAGTAATGAAGTAGGGGTCGCACGAGAAACACCCAAAAGTGATCGTATAAAAGAATTTTGAGATGGTTCAAGGCTAGATGTATTGACATAGCCCCAAATCTCAGCGCCATATATCAACTGAGGAATTACTTTCTTGGCAAATACTTCCACAGCCGGAGGCACCAATTTGCCCCCTCTAGATCTTATAAAGTGTAGCAGTGATTGCGTGGAATGATCAGCTTTCAGCTTTACTAGGTTTAGATGATGAGTCCAGGCGAGCTGAGCATTGAAAGTAATTCCTAGATATTTAAAAGCTCTGAGTTGATCTGTCGGGACGTGGTTTAACTGCCATCTATGCATCGTTTTGCTTGAGCCAAAAAGTACAACTTTAGTCTTAGCATAGTTTATGTTTCTTAAGTGGTAAGTCTTAAGTGGTAGGAGAGAAGATCTCACAGGCCTTATGCTAAGTCACAACACAGTGGAAGAGGAGCATTCCTATTCCTGCCTTGCAAATCTCCTGACGGCTTGGTTCAAGAATGGGCAGATTTAGTAACAGTGGCTGCCTTTTCCAATTGGCCCCTCTCTGTTTCTTCTGACAAGGAACACTCATGCTTGCTTCAGGGGGAAATGTTGGTGCTGCTGTTGTCTAAGCTTCTTCTTAGCACCAACAAACCAGTTGGTGTGTGCTTCTGCTCATGTATTTTCTGAAGCTGTTGCCTTGGTTGGTTTGTCTAGATTAGTGTTCTCAAACTTTTTAGCACTGGGACCCACTTTTTAGAATGAGAATCTATCCAGGACCCCCTGGAAGTGATGTCGTAGCCAGAAGTGACATCAAAAAGCAAGAAGTGCTTTCCTGAGAGTGCATCAAGCACTGAAATTGCCCATGGCAAGCACTGAAATTGTGCCATTTTCCCTAGATAGGCAGGCTATAAATAATTATAAATGATTAAAATAAAACAAATAAGGGGAGATGAGATGGGGAAAGCCAGTGTACCACTAAGTGAATTCTCTGTGGTGTACTTTCAGTAACCTGAAGCCCTCCCCCTCCCCCAATCAGTAATTATCTTCAGACCTAGTAAGTGCCCAGTTCAATTTCAGTTCTTATATTTAAAACCAGTGCAGTGTGATTTGGGACAAAATCAGTTTTAAATCCAACATGTTTTTTGTTTGGCTGGATTGAGATTCTCAAAGCTTTCCTCTAAGCAGCATTAAAACCCCAGAGTTATGAAGAGAGGAAATGAGGCTCCACTGTGTGCGTTGGGAGGGCAGGAGTCTGGAAAAGACAACAACCCTTTCCAATAAAGCAAACAGTGGTTTCCAAAACTTTTGGTCTCCAAACCCACTTTTTAAAATGGCATGTTATCAGGACCCACCTAGTTTTACGAGACTAAGAACGCAATCCTAACCAACTGTCTTGCACCAGGGAAAGGGCAATGCAGCTCTGAGGCTAAGGGAACAAACATTCCCTTTCTTTGAAGATGCCTCTGCAACTACTACTCCATTGCAGGATGCATCATATGCCCCATAGTCACAGCTGTGCCAGTGCTGGAAAGTTGATTAGGATTGCTCCATAAAAGACACAAACCAAGGCATGTTTGTTTACTTGCAAGTAAATGTGACCAAGTAGTCGCATTAGTTTTGCTTTCCTTAGGGCTCAAATCTTGGAGGGAGAGATTTCCTTCTCGGGTGTTTTTTGGGGCCTGTGGTCATCGGATCAGGACCATCTTGGTGGCGTTGCATTCCTCTTACTCTGTCCTTTGCACTGGACAAGCGTGTGTTCACCTACTTGTGAGTAAATGCACTATGGAACTCAGTTTCACTTTCCATAGGACTTCATTTTCCTTCTCAGCTATCAGTAGTGACCCACAGTGAGAATCCCTTGCCTAGATGACGAGGTTACTGATGTCAGATATGTGAGGTTAATAAATGCAGTGAAGATTTTGAAGAGCCAAGTACAGTCCTCACCCAATTACCTAAATAGATGGAGCACTAATGAGATGAAGGGTCATAAACAAGGATTTAGGAATGAATTTATTGTCCTTGAGATATGCCTGTTTCAATACATGTAAGAAAGATGCATGTCTCCCTAGCTCATCTAGGATTAGGATATTTTAGAGTCTACACCCCCCACCCAATCCCTGGCTGCAATCTAGGTATGTTTGCTCTAAAGTAAGCTTCATTAAGTTCAATGAGACTTATTCTGAAGTAAGTGTGGATACATTTGTAGATTGAAAGTGCAAATTTAAAATGTCTGCTGGATGATAGGTTTACTGTTAATCATTCACTACCAGAAGATGAAGCTAGTAAACTTTTGGTGATGAGATTGTATTACTGTAGGCAACAGAACATTCAGTCTTGGTGCTTGTTTGACAATACTGTTATTATAGTAATCTTACAAAATGGATTCTTTGAGGCTGTAACTGTTACAAGAAAAACCAGTAACAACAATTTACAGTTATGGAACAAGGAAGGAAAATACACCCACCCGAATGATTAAAACACCTAATGTAGCACCTAGAGCCACATTCAAAGTCTAAGATCAGACACATGCAAGCACGCACGCACCTCCAAGAACTCACAGCAGAAGTTTGTTACTGGTATACCTTTTTGTAACCAATGCTGCTGTTTCATTACATACATATAAGACCTGCAAACAATTCCCATCATCAGTAGGCATTTTAATCTTGAATGGTTTAGTGTAGGCTGGCTTTATCAAAATCGTACAGCTGGGGTTTTGTCTTTTCTACTCATATGATGCCTGATCATCAGTCACAATTTTGTGTCCAGTCAAATGGTTGCAACTTCATATGAGCTTTTGTTAGTGAGTGTAGGGTACTTTATGTAATGTAGTATATACATTATAAAAAATTTTCAAGCTATCCACCAATCGTTTATAAATTCTGAAAGGAGAGTATATAGTAAGATGTACTTTTTCACTAGTGAATTAACTTTTAAGAAATCATTTATATAAAGTAAATTTTATGCTAAAATATAAATTAGATGTAAATATTCTCTGTTAGTGTGTATCTATGAGAGTGCTCATAGGAAACAGTCTGGGGAAAGCAGGAATTGGTCTGAAATCCAATTCTGTCTAACCTGTGTAAATAGAAAGAGAGGGGGGATTTGAAACACATTAGTACTCTAAAAGGGAGGAAGCGTTTGCCCTTCCAGAAGTAAACAAAAAAAGTGGCTTGTTTCTATTGTTCATGATAACAGTGGCTTTGACATGGCAAAGGAAGAAAGGAGGGTGAGTGGGACATTTGCAATTTCTGTCGTCAGTACAGTACAGTGGGCTTATCTCCAAGCTCGGCATCCGTGGATTTGAATATCTGCGGATGCTGAGCCCATGACTGGAGGATCTGAAAGGACATCCCAGATGCCACTGGAAGTGCCTTCCAGTCGTGTCTGAGGTTTCCAAGGAGGCCAGGAGGCAGCATCCCCCCGGAAAGTCATTGCAGTGCCTAGCAGTCACTTAGCAGATTTCATTATCCGTGGAATTTGGTGTCCATGGGGGGGGGTCCTGGATTGGCTCCCCATGGATATATGTGCCTTTTTTATTTAAATATTTCCCCCCCCCCAAATGGTGCAAAGATAGGGTAAGATTGGACAATTGCTAAGTGCATACCAATCCAAGGAAGAGGAGTCCAATCTGCAAAGCCATGTGCGTGCTCTCTCTCTCTAGTAATGGAGTTTACACAGTCAAAGGCTGCAGGCAAAATGATGTCTCAGCTGCTTTTAGCTGCAGAGCATATATTGGGACTTCTAGGATGTTAAGTGTTCAAAAATACAAATAAAAAAAAATAGGCAAAAAGGAAAGGGGAAGGAAAACAGTGCATTCATTACACAGTTATGATACTTTAAATATGTGTACCTTTTCCCTGGTTACTTTATTGCTTCTAATTATTGCTGTTGGAATAAGGTAGATTACATGAGAAATAATCTAAATTGGACATTTGGTTTATTAGTATTCAACATAAAACCTATAATTTGACATACACCTTTCTTTCAGTTTACCCAAAACACAAATAACTAATCTCTAGTAATCAGGAAGTGTCAGAGGTTAGTGGAACACCAATGAACTGAAAATACAGATGTTTGAATGGATGTGATCATAGATGCAGCTAATTTATGAAACTCCCCTGAAAAAGCTTATGGTTGAAACTGATATGCTTGTGGATAAAAGCATTCTCAATATTGTCTAGAAGTAGCCACTGTTTACTTGAGTTCATTAAACATATTTGCATTAGAGGAACACCAAAACAAGATTACTTAAATTTTTATACATTCTAGACTTCTCATGGCCAAACCAATGGAACAGCTGTTCCAAAAGCGTGAGTTTGGAACCCACCAGTGGGTTCTGGTCTAATTTTTGTTGGGTCACAAAACTGACTGGGCAGATTGGGTTTAAACAAGTTGCTATGGGGGGGGGGAGAGAAGCATTGCTGCCCAATCACTATTATAGCTCACAACCTTTGGCATTAATAAATTAAGCAGCAGCCTCTAGAGCCTCTAAAAAATTTGGGAACCACTGCTATAGAAAGTATGAATCCTGTTTTATTACAACTTTCTTTATATTATGCCAGTGGTTCCCAAAGTCTTCCTCGGCCATTGGGATTGCTGTAAGTATTTGTGGGGATGGGGATTTGGGCTTAGGAGGGTGTCCCGAAGGTCATGGGCACCCAATGCCATGGGCACCCTGTATTCTTCTAACTTACCTGGGGGGTTGGGGGGGGCCTTTGGGAGGATTAGGGATGTCCACAGCCTCCTCTGCAGGTTTCCCTGAAGGCAAAAAGAGCCCCGTTTTGACCACAAATGCAAGCTTCCATTTTGCCTGTGAAACCTGGAAGCACACTTCTGTGTTCAAAACGGGGCTCTTTTTGCCTTAGGGGAAACCCGCAGAGGGGTCCTCCTCAAATGGTCCTCCTCAAACCTCCTGAAGCCCCTCCCCTACCAGGTATGTTAAAAGAGCACTGGGTGCCCACGGTGCCGCAATAGCTGCGGCACTGTCAAGACACCCAAAACGGGGCCACTCCCCTTAAGGGTTTTGCTTCCCAATAGTGGGTCGCAACCCACTGTTCTGTTACTGCTCCAGTATTCTAAATACATCACCAAATGATCTCTCTGCCACCCATCATAGTCATAGTTCGCAATCCTAGGCACTCTGTAGCATTGACACTACATTGTAGCATTGACACTACACGCAGAGCAGCACCTCCGCATTGGGACTCTGACTGAGACCGGCGCTTCAGGCAGCCCGGCTGGCACAGAGGCATGACGAGCCGGGCCGAGGGAGGGAGTGGGCGGGAGGAGGGCATTTCTGGGTGGGGGGAGGGTGGGCTGTCGCGGGCCAACAGGCTGCGTGGCCCCAATTTGGGCCGCGCAGTCTCCTCGGATCTGGCTTGCCCTTGCTGTGGGGAGGCTCCAGCTTCGCCTAAACAGTGCTGGATATGGCGCTGGCCCGCAATGTAGCTTGCTCTACTTTTTGCAGATGGTTATTAACTGAGACCAGGTTCACATATGCAAGCGTGTTTGATGTAAAGACTGCAGCATATTGTGACTTGCATGTTTAAATCAGCCACCTTTTGGCATTTGCCTTGGCAAGGGAAAGTCTGGGTAGTAATTATTTAATAATAAATTAATGCGCTATCAAAAATCACAATGCTACAGATATAACTTCCATATCACCTTGTATTACATGCTATTTTCCGAACGGGGTATTTTTACCCATTCAGCTGTGACTCATTAACGGCTGAGTGATGTTCATGCATGTGTGAATCAGCCCTGACACTCAAAAATGCAATGAGCTCCAGGCCCTCCAGATTTGTATAGAAATGCTATAAATGTATAGCATGAGCAAGCCACTAAGACACTTGAGATAGGAAAAATGTCAGGCATTTTCTGTCATGATGGTATCCAAGCAAGTCTTTACTAATTCTTTGTAGCATCAGTGGCATAACTAAGGGAGGCAGGGGGGTTCATTGCCCAGGGTACCATGCCTTGAGAGGGTACCAACCTGCACCCTTAGACAGTGGCCTTCTGAGGCTTTCTATAGGCCTTTTCCCTGAGAAGGCTGGTTTTCGTGAAAAATGGCAGTGCCTTTCTAGTGCTTTCAGGAGGCCTTCTGAGGTGCCATTCATGTTGTCCTCAGCCTCAGTGCCGGGTGGCTTTGTATGAGATGTCTTTCTTTCCTCCCCTGCCGCTGACTGTTGATCCCACTGAGGATTAATGCATATTGATTGAATGAAATAATAGGGCAGAAAGCTAAGTTCTGTAATGACATTGAAGTAAACACCTTTCCCAGTACGATGATACAGTGTAGCAATAATGTGTCACTTCTAAGAATGTTACATGACAGCTGGTCCAACCAGGAGATGAATGAGAGTAAGTAAACTCTGCCACTGAGAGTAAACCATAAAACAGCATGGTACTTTCTTCAAGTGCTGAGACATATATTCTGGAAGCACATGCTTACTGGCTGTAGTGTTTTCCTGCTTCATTTAATGTTTGTACAGTTATCATTTTTCTGAAGTTTTTTTAATTGTCATTAGAAAATACCATATTTACCATTGCTTTGCCTTCCAGTTTTTAGCAATCTAGGCACCGTTTTTAAATGATGACATTCCATACTCATATATCAGAATTAACTATGATTGATGAGTAGAGGTTGGAAGGCTACTTGGGGAGCTTGGCAATCTATCAGTGTTAAATGAAAAATGCATTAGACAGGGAATAGAACTAAAATTTCATGAGAAGAGACAAGAAGAAATGTGTATATTTACAGGCCACTTTGAGTTCCACAGCTAGGTGGAGAAACAATTGATACCATCTGGAGCTGTTCCTTTGCCAAAATCATGACCTCCTTTCTTTGTTTTATTTCAGTTTTGTTTTCATTTTCCATGCCTTCAGGAAGAACTGAATCACCTCACCTATCAGCCCTGTGTTTCCTGCCAGAATTGGCATTATTATTCTCCCTGCCCTTCTCCCAGCTCCATCTGTTCCTTCTTGTTTTCTGCCCTATTTGTCATCTCCTGTTTTCTCTCCTCTTTTCTCTTCTTTTTCAGTATGTCACTTCTGCTTGTGTTTTTCCCTCTACTGTCTCAAGTACACTAGAGGATTTACACCTACTAATAAAACACATAAATAAGCTGTACAAGAGCAGCAAGGCCTAAGTTCCCAAGCTGTGTAAAATTTTTCATCTCACCAAGAGTTGCAGCCTGTGCTGCTACTGTTTCTTTCCAGCTATCCTCCACCTACTCTGCTGCTCTTCCAACTTCCTGAATTCCTTTCCTAGTGGCTCTGAACTAGGTTGGGAACTGAACACCTCTAATCACCAGTGGCTCCTCCCACATTGTATCTAGGCAATCTGGCCCACTGTCCCCTGAGACTGTATTGTAGATTGTTGCAGATAATGTTATGATGTATAGTTTGAATTAGTGGCCAGTTCTAGAAGATATAAATTAGCATGAGGAACTTGGGAGAAGAATTTCAATTTTCTGTCCTTTTAATAACAGCATGAAAAGTAAAATAACAGAAAGAGCATAATTAGATGACAAATGACACCTATTACTCTCATCACATGCTATAGCTACTTTTAGGTTTAACTTGATTTAATTAAGAATGTGCTATGAACAAATTTCTAATAAGTGGCTAAATGGGTGTAGGTTTTCACACTTTCTCCCCTTTCCCCTGCCTCTTTTTCAAATTTTCCTGGCCCTTCCATAGTTTGCTTTTAATTAACCACTGTTTAGCATTGCATTGATATTAATTCAAATAGTGGTAATATTAACAGGATTCCTCCTATAGTGAAGAGGTTCTGGTTCTGAGGGAATCTTTGCTAACTTTAGCCACTTTCATGAAGATGTAACACCTAAGCAGGTGTGCAGGAAAGGGGGAGCACCTGAGCTGGCAACCATGGCTGCAAGTTACTTCATATCAGTCTTTTCCCAGTGTCGTCTGACAGCCAAAATGCTGGGGAGGGGGAGAATGGGGGGCTCTTGGTTTCTTCATTACTAAGAAAAAAAAGCCCTTTTCCAGCCTTTAGCATGCATACCTGCGGGTTGCTGACCAACAGCTTTAAACGTGTATATGCCTCAGAATATAATTCGTATTGACATGAGAAATCAAGTGTCAGGAGTTTGAGGGCACAATCCTAGCCTGTGCTGCATCCAGTGCAGGTTAGGAGCTAGTGATCACCTCAGGATAAGGGGATATTTTCCCTACTGGGGCTACTCGGAACTGTGCCAGCGAAATCACTGGCGCAAATCCGAGCGGCCTGTGTATGGCTGACTGGATTGGGGACGGGGGTGAGATCTGACCTAAGTGCCAGATCCTGGCTCCACCCCCCCCCCCCCGCTGGTCAACCCACGGGCCCATCCTCCCCCACCTCCCCCCATTCTGCCTTCCCCAACCCCCTCTGTTACTGGCCTTACCTGGTGCTAGGACCAGTGCATGGAGGATGGTGCACATCTGTGTGCCAGCCTCTCTGGCTCTGAGAGTGGTGCTAAGGCATGTTAGTGACACTTGTAAACTGGCACAAGGGTTGGCCTACAGGTAAGTTAGGATTGCACTCTGAGTGTTCTTTGACAAAGGTGCTGACACATTCCAGTGTCAGATGGTGCAGATGGGCATATTTGGACGGCTTTTGAAGCAGAGTCTTTGAATGCAACAACTCACAGTCATTTGTCTCATTGTTTGAATGGCAAATATTTTTTATTGCCTGTTATGTGTCTACAGCAGCAGACTGTAAATGGCTCAATACATAATAACTCTTCTCCAATAGATTGGCACAAATATAGGGTGTATACTTTTTTTCCTTGCAACTAGTAGAATTTTTGAACCATGCTTTGAAGACCTCATGTTACCTGTGCAAACTATTTTCCTGGCACATCCTCCCCCAAGCAGGATACTTTTATTTTGGGAACTATGTGGCAGAGCAGAGAGCTGCTGTGGGAAAAGGAAATGATCAAAAATCACATGAAGGGCAACTTTTATGGACATAGTTCTGCTTATAGGAGCGCTCCTCCTTGGGACTCGAGACCTCTATTGCACTTGTACTTTATAGGATACAACCCTGTAGATTCAGTAACTCCAGAGGACATCTTTTAGAGGAAGTACATTGACTTTCTAAACTCTCTCAAGCTGCTTCTTTTTGTCCTTTGGTCAAACTTCCCATAATATAGTCTTCCTTCCATTTTGTTTCCCAGATCACATACAGGCCTGTCAAGGATTTTACAGATTTTTCGTAATTTTGAACTCCAGTAATAGATCCTCTCATCAACCACAATATGCTTAAATATAAAATCCTCATCAAACTTGCCTGAGCCTATATGTAATTGTGTTGTTGTTTTTTACTTCCATCAGTAAAAGTGAAGAATTTGAAGATTTGGCCAATTTCCCTGCCCATGGGATAGATGACAGAATTATTCTACATGCCCCCTCTTTCTTTGTGAAGATTCATTCTTCGTCACTATGCAAAAATGAACAGATCTTTCTGGCATTTTCAAGATATGTCAAAGTAGAAACTTTCTGGAACAGAAAATCTTTCTGTGGCAAGGAATTTCTGTGTCTTTCAACTCTTCGTTTTCTGATACCTTGACGCTTAGTCAGCTCTCTTAGGAGATAGCTGTGAACTTGCAAGTGGAACACATAAACAGCGAGTGCTGACAGGAGCAAGTAGAATTTGTTGTGGAAGTTGGAAAGAGGAAAGCAGGGTGAATGTATGAATTGGCTGCTTTGCCAGTGTAGAGCTTTTGGGGTTATATTGGGCTATTTCTTGCTGTGTCTGCAGCCCTCACTCCTGTTTCTGGCTGCATCTGTGTGTCTGCAGCCCTGTTTTGATCACAAGGTGCAACATGGGTGGAGCTTGACAAATCACTGATCAGCTTGGAAGAAGAGCCATATTCCTTAGCTGGGAGAAGTTCACTCTACATCAGCTTTCTTTGGGGAGATGCTTACGGCTGTGAGCTCATGTACAGAAAGAGCTCACAAGATCAAAGGAGTTTGATGTGGGAATTTAGTGTGGAAGGGTGTGGGACAGTAGAGATTCTTGCTAGTGTACCTGTATCTCCAAGCAATATGGACAATAAGAGAAGTGTAGTAGTGACCTGCAGGCTATGTGCCATCTTGATTTTCTCTACCCAAAGAGGGTATGAGCTATCCCTGTTGCAAGTGCAAGCTAGTCTCTCTGTTGGAGAAGAAGGCTTTTGAGGCACACCTTTCTACAATGTGCTTCATTAGGTAGAATGAAGAATTCTTGGACAAGAAACTCTTTAGGAACTTTAGGTGGTTGCTGAGGAACAAGAAATCCCAGTGAGATGTGTAAATGCATGGAAGCATGCAATACAGAGGAGCTGGGAAAACCGTGGATGGTCTGTGCTGCTGGAGCTGAGCAACTGGTCCCCAACTCTTTACTCTGTAGGGTGATTCATGGCCATCTGATAAGTATGCCACCCTGAGCTCTGCAGAGTAGGGTGGAAAACTCTTGTTACCTATGGGTGGCAAGAACCCAGCCACCAAAGAAATAGGTTTGGGCTAGACCCCAGGAAGGATTTTCTGTTTGGGTTGTCTGACACTGGAACAGTCTGCCTGGTTCATTAATGGACCATCCCTCTTTGGGTGATTTCAAGCAGAAGTTTGTCCAGCTACCTACCAGAGAATTTATGGCATTTGCCTACACTGAGCCAGGGGGTTGGACGTAATGTTTCAGATGCCTTCCAACTCTAACATTCTGTGATTCCAAGTTATTTTTTTCAATAATAATGGAATAACTGGGGCAAAATGGATGCTGAGAAAAACAGCTTCTGTTCAAGCTGGAACAGCAGCCTATATTGCAAGTTGCTAAGCTATGGATATAAGTTCACCTGTTGCTGGAAGAGCAATATTTCAGCCATTTTGATGAGAGAAAAATCTGTCTATCCACTTCCTCCCTACTAATCATAGCTTTGTAAAGTTATATCATGTCCCCCTTTCATGGTGTTTTCCTACGCTAAAAGGCTCTGAAGACTTCATAGAGAAGATGCTCCAAACCCATGATCCCTTTGGCTTCTCCTTTCTGCAACCATTTTGTTCTATGAAAATAAGGAACATTTAAAAGAGTAACCAAAATGAAGTTGAAGAAAAACTGAAGTGTTTGGAGCTTTTTAGTTTAGAAACTATTTTTTTCCAGTAGTGTCAGTAGTCTGACTTCATGTTATATCTGTAAGTGCTATTCAGAAAAGATTATTTTAATGATAATGGCCAGGATCTACTTGCAGCATTTCTAGCCAAATCTATAGTTTACTCTTGAACAGTAGACCCTCTTTCAGTAACTGCTTTTGACAATTGTTCCAGTTTCAAAAGCTGATCTCTGCACATCATGTAGTTTTACTGTCTAGGAACACAAGTCTAGAGCTTAAATATGTACTTCTTTTGATCCTGCCCAATATAGAAAACTTAAATAGCATTTAAGCAATAGAGGTAAATAGCATTCTAATGTTGGTTAGTAAGAAAACTTTCAAAAGAGACGTGGGCAACACACTTGGAAGACAAAATAAATTAAACTGAAAAATATTTTCTTTTCAAATGGTCCTTCATGTCCTTAAGGATCTTATTTTCTCTGGAAGTGTTCTCCAGCATCTTATAGCAAAATCATTTCAAATGCTTTTTTTTACAATTTGAGTGGCACTTGAAAACATCTTGGGGAGTTAATGACAGAATTCTAATTTTTAAAGAGTAACGCTGTGAGGCACTGGATTGCAGTATTGGATTAATAATGTGAATGTGCTGTGAAGCATTAATATACTCTCATATATGAATTTTTTGGGGAGGATATATTAAATATTACATCCTCCATAATTTCAGTTAACCTTTTCTTTTCAGGTTTACATATAACATGAACATTTGCCTCTGTTTTCTGGCTTTTAGCTGAAGTGATAAACATATTAAAAAGCATAGCTTCTGGAAGACTTGTGACTCCTTTCAGCTATAGAGGAATACTTCAAAAGTTTGAGAACAGCTACCTAACTGGTTGTAGTAGAGAGAGAAAGATAACCTTGTATTAACCCGTTGAATGATGTCCTAGTTAAGTAAACTGTCCAAGGATATTATAGAATCCCCTTTTTAAAGAGAATGATCCAAGGATTGAAGTGCCCATTTGTGGTGGGTGCCTTAGGCACAAAATACCTTGCTTTGGGGAGCAGGTATCAGACTCCATGAACTGTGGAGAATGCTGTGAAGCCTACAATTTTATGATCTCAAGATTCAAGAACAGCTTATGATTAACTGCTGATTGTAAAAAAAACTGACTTCTGTACATTAATAACTCTTGTAATTTTATAGTACTCATAAGTTGTGGTTACTTTCTAGTTAGTAGTAAAACATCTATGAGTTTTACATTTCATGATTGTTACTTCCAGAGATATGAGAAGTATGCAGTCATACAAAAATAGCCTTTAAAGCAAGTGAATTGTTTGTAGTGTGCATTTTAAATACTGTCAGATGTTATTGGCTTAAGTGCCCCAGACAACTATCACTTGCAGTAACTCGGACTTACCATTGCTTTGACTGTTGTTCCCTCATGTAACAGATGGCACTCACTGTGAAAGACTGACAAGCTGTGGGATAGCAAAGCATTACTAATAAACCTCATCATATGTTAAACTTGACCTGACATTAATCAGGTTTGGAATGCTACAAATGAATCATGGATAGTAATTAGTGAGCTGATACTATTAGTGAGCATCAGTATCATACTGTTTTTCCTTTCAAAGAAGAAAATCAATTATGTGGTTAACTTATCATTAACGGTAATGCAGTGTGCCGTCTTTAGCATTTTGTACAGTGAACATTTTTCTCATCAGGATTGACCCAGAATGTTGAAAAGGTAGCCAGATATAGTCATTTTATTGTTAGCAGTTATGAGGTCAAATTTTTAGGTGTCACTTTGGCCAGAAACTGATGTCAGGTTTGAGTCTGGTTGCTGCTGCTTCCAAGTATGATTCAAACAAGCAAAAATAGAGGAAGAGCACAGTTGTTACGCTCTGCTGTGTTTCTCTGGTTGGGAAAACTCAGTGTTATTGTTATTTCAAGTCTTGGTGCATACACTTTCCTTTGGCTGGAATCGTACTGCCATTTCTGTGACTGGTTCCATTCTTGGAATGAGTATGCTTTCTTGCTCATTCTTTCTCTCTCTGTCCCCCTATTCCAGCAGAACAAGTGCTTCAGCTATGTGGGTCATGTGTGGTTTCTGGAAGCAGTTTTGCTGACATGCAAGTTCCTAATTGCAGAGTTGGATAAGAATATTTTAACCTTGGTATATCTAAGACAAGAACTTGGAAATGTTGACACTCACTCTTGCTTTATATGAAGAAAGATGGCAAAGCTTAACATCCATTGGGGAGCAACTGTACCCAAAATACATCTCACTAATTTTCAGCCCTAAAAACTAGCGACAGCTGCTGTAGTGAAAAGCTTCCTCGGCATGACCAGTGCTTACTATTCTTCTGGGGAAGCTCTGTAAAGACCCTCCTACAGCCCCCAAGAGTCATTGAGTCCAGCTGTATCTGCCCAGAACTCCAGGTGTAAGGTATGCTGACGGAACCTGGAAGCGGCTGGCTGCGGTGACTCTTGGGAGCTGTAAAGGGTCTTTACAGAGCTTCCCCCGTGGAATGGTGAATGGCATTCACCTGGGGGGAAGGTGTAGCTGGGCGCTGGATCCGGCCCACAGGCCAGAGTCTGGAGCCTGCTGGTGTAAGGGGATAATGGTTTCCTGCATTGATCAGGCCAATGTAGGTGTTCTATGTGTAATTCGTACATGTGGAATAGGGAGAGATTATTTGCCAGTTGTCCTCATAGTCTTCATTGAGAAGCAGTGGGCAGACTGTGTGTTCAACAAACCTGCGTTCAGGTATTTGCTTAACTGTGAACTTATTGGATGGCTGTTGACAACTCATATAGCTCTCTGTAGGGACCTGTTGAAGAATGTTGAGGATGCTGAAGAGCAGGTTTTCTTAACTGTACAGAGAGTTCTTAAAGTGAGGAGAAAGTGGTGAAGCTGTATTCTGTTATTCAGCTAAGTGAAAGGTAGATATCTGATCTCCTGTGTATCAGCTGAAAAAGAACACAATGAGAAAACAGACTGCTGCCTTCCAAGAATAGAAATAGTCTTTGCATGATCAGAATGCTCCTTTTGGAAATGAAAGGAGCTTCCAACAGAGTAGAGCTCCTTCAAACCTTGGGATACAAGCTCTAGACCTGGCTTTAGTAACTTCCTCAACAATCAGATCAATTTTTCATGCACCAGAGTGTCACAGGCAAGGACTCTGCTGGTTTTATTGAAACTTGAATATTGATGCATTTCATAAAAAGCAGTGTAACTACTGTACAGAATCTGACTGTTCAACCATGGCTAGTTTCTTCCTCTCCCTGCCCCCCCCCAATATAATGAGACAATTTCTCCAGATGAGTGTTTTCTTTTTATCTGATACCAAATTAGATTTCATTCTTACCTTCAGGTGCCCCGGTTGTGTTAGAGCCACATCATATCAAACATCTCTCCCATATATATCCCCTTTCATCATTTCATCGGCTGGGAAGGCCCTGTTCCTGCATTCTGTCCTATAATGTGGGTGGACGTGCAAGGCCATCTTCACTATAGAATGTTCTCCCTGGTGCATCAGGCTTGCTCACTATTAGATCTTTTTGTACCAGATGAAAACCTGGCTCTTTCTAAGAACTTTTCCTGTGAGCTGCCTTGTTTTTAAATGGCTATTGTTTTTAACTATACACTTTTTTTTTAAGCTGGCTGCTTAGTTTACTTGTAAGCTATTTCAGGTGCTATATGGACAGCAGAAAATACGTAATACAAATATTTAAATAATACAAATTATACACTCTGAATAGTATATTTTTATTGGCATGAAATTAAAGCTGCTGCTGGTGCTCTCAATTCTTCAAAATGCTGCGTGAAGTTAGTATGAAGTCTTGAATGATTGCATTTTTTCTCTTTATGATGCTTAATTTTAATTTCTTTATCTATTATAAAATTTGTTATCGCTATTTTATTTAAGGAACCATAGACCTAGGACAAATAGAATAGTTCTGCAGTAGAAATATACAGTCATGCCTTAATATCAGTTCTGGGAATCCCTGCACATGCCAAAACCAACCGATAATCAGATCCATTGGTTTGGGCACACCAGACCCTTGGAAGGCAGCTGGAGCACAGCTCCGGCCATCTTCTGAAGATTCAGGTCAAACAGGTCCGTAATCCGTGGTTAGTTAAGATTCAATCCGCAGGTCCGTAATCCGTGGTTAGTTAAAATAGGGGGTCCCGAATCCACAGATAAACAGGCTGGACCTGTATAACACATGCAGTCATGAATGCAAGCAGAAGCAGTAAGAATAGCATCATACTTATAGTTGCTTTACCAGGAAGTTGTGAAAACCAACTGTTTTATAATGTTGTCTGTCCTTTTAAAATAGGCACGTACTTTATAGCTATATTCACTAAATGTATTTTTAGCAGCTAATATGCATTAGAACAGTTGCAGTGTACAGAACATACTTTGTAAACCACTTTCTCTCAGCTCTCTAGAAAAGATTGATTATGCAGGCCAACACGCATTTTTCCTTTTTAAAAGTTAGACCTATTCCTGATTATACAGGTCCAACCTTTTTATACACTGATTTTTTAACACACTGATTTGACTCAACACTAGTAGCCACTACAGATAAGTAGGACCCTACTGATCTCTGGAGAAAGAGAAAAAACGTGTCCCCATTTTAAAAAAACTGATTTTCCAGGGAGCCAGACTATTAGAACTGCTATTTTCAACTTGCTCTGAGACTCTCTCTCACTCACTCACTGAAGAATGGAATGCAAAAAGTGATTAATCACTTTTGCATTCCATTCTTCAGTGAACGAGAAATAGGAGAGGAGGTCATTTTTCTCGGAGTGAGCTGAAAAGTAGCCATTCTAGTTGACTGCTTGCCTGACTCTTGATTTGTTTTGTTTTAACAGCTTTTATTTTACATGGTCTTTGGTATCAGTGGGGAGTCCCAGAACCAAACCCCAGCAGAAACTGAGACTTGACTGTATTTGTAGTGCTGATGAAAAAAAAAAATGGCAGCAGTAGGGCAAACTGATGTTATATTTGAATCAGCACCCCAAATTCATATAAAACAACCATAAAGTTTGAAGAAAAGTTTTTCTGACTTCAATTTCTCAGGCCTGTCTACTATACCATCCATAAGGTTTTCAAACTGCTAAATTCAACTAGCTAAAGATAAGATGCATATCCAAGCCTACTCAGTGGCTAAAATGGCTATTCTTTGGTCTGTATTTTATTCAGTATTTATGATTTCAGGTATTTTGTGTTTCCAAATTGGCAAGGTGCTGAATCAGTTGTGCTTTGCAATTCTGATCTGAGAGGGGCCTGAGCATTGCTGTGAGTGTGCACCTTCAACTTTTAGGGAGAATAAACATTCTGGTTGAGTAAAAAAAATAAATGGCAATACGATAAGTTTCAATTAAGGGCGAGCTTTTCACAGTTGCTATTAACCCACTAAATTGCAGTGAAGTAATTTTGCCTCAAGAGGCTTGTTGAAGCACAGTTTTAAAAATTGCCTTTAACAACTCAAAATGTTCGCCTCAAGAGACTCTTACCTCCAAAGGACTGAGGGTTTTGTTGTAAAATCTTTACAAATAAAGACTTCAAAATTCTGTAAACTAAAAAGACACCCAAATAAAGAAATACAATATATCTTTCTTGAACAAGATATTAGAAGAAAGATAGCCGGTAAATTTAAAAGGTTGGGGGGAGAAGGAAGGGGATTGCATTCATTCACATGGTTAGTCAGTGATAGAGCACCTGGATAGGGCCTGTTAATATGTCGCATCTTGCACACATGAATTTGCCTTGGAGCATCCAGGGCTAGTTGCTGTCTAGACTTGTATGGAGATATTGTTTGTGTGAATTAGTGCTTCCTACTGAGAGGAATTTTGTCAGGGAGTAAAAAGTTTCTTTTGTGTCTCTTCCCGTTTTCCCTCCAAATGTGAATTTGGTTCCTGGCCCCCCTTTTTTTTTTTACCCTGGGCCCAGGTACTATGTACCCCCTGCACACACACACACACACACACACACACACACACACACACACACACACAC
>JAJKFI010000012.1:2819792-2867026 GCA_029204185.1 Lerista edwardsae
CAGTATCAAATCATATTTTACACATTTTTGTGGGCCAAAAAAAAAAAAGTGGTATGAATGAATAAAATTTAAATGAATGAATGCGTTTTACTTGGATTTTTTTGTAATCAGCATGATTCAGAACAAAGGAGAAATGTTGACAATCCCAAAGAAACAATGCTATGCTTAAACTGAGAAATGATATATAATGAGTAAACGTGTCAAACATTAGCAAATGGTCTGACAAAAAAGTGTGTTCCGGATGAAATCTTGTACTGGGCTGGATTTGGCCCCCAGGCTGTAGTTTGTAGTTTCTAGGGGATAATTTTATATTGCAAACCATACCAGCTTAGTTAGTGTTTTGAATTATCAGGAAAAAAAAATTTCTGCAGAGGTAACAGTTCTCTGGGAGGAGGAATAGGGGGTCCATTCGAGACCTCTGGGTATGCCCCTCCCACACCAGGAGGCAGGGCCGGCAAACAGGTTTTGAGGCATCTCCCTGTAGGGGGCATCCCAACCCAATCCGGCTCTGCCTCCCTAAGGGACAGGTCGGTGTTGCGCTGTGCTCCATAGAGCCAGCGATTCTGAGGCAATTTCTAACAGCTTTTTTCTGTCTTTCCTATTCGTTCCTTTGTCTATATTTCTCTCTGTATTGTGTCCCCACGTCTCTCCCTTGCCTTCCCAGTGTGTGTGTCTGTGTGAGGGCTCGCTGGTGAGGGCTTGTTGAGGGGAAGGAAAGCTCGGAGAGAGCTCTGTGCTCTGTCCGTTTTTCTCCTGACGTGGAGGATCTTTAGCCCTGCATCGTGCTCCTCGCGAGGGCTACGGAGGCGCCTGGAGGCCGGTCGCTGGGACTCTGAGCGGCTACGGCCCAGAGTCTCGCCCGCCTCCCGGTAGCGCTTCAGACGCGTCCGCGCCCCTTCGGGAGGGCAGCGGCGCGTCTTTTTCTCTGCATTTAACCGCCGCGGCGGCGGAAAGGGGGAGAGTGGCGCGCGCGCACCCAGAACGAGCGCGCGCTGCTTTCAGGGATCCTGTGCGGCCTAGCCCGGGATCTTTGCCCCCCTTTTGAGAAGCGTGATCGCGTCCCCCGGGGAGGGCAGCGACGCGTCTTCAGCAGCAGCGCCCCGACAAGCTACATCCAAGGCCTACGCTGAGGTGAGGCCTGCGTAGCGGCCCGGCACTCAATCCATCTGGTTTCCCGCCTTTTCTCTGAGGCGTCTGACAGGCGTCTTTAAGGTATGGCAGAGGGCCAGGAAGGGGGGGGACTGTCCCCACACAACATCAGGGTGAAGGGGAGTCCTCCTCTGTGCAGACCCCAGCCCTAATCACCCAAGATCAGTTCAATGCTATGTTTAGGGTGGCTATGGAGGCTGCGGGGTTGAAGGGCCCAAAAGGGGGGTAGCAGTAGTTAAGCCTAAGTTGGGGGTTTCTGACAGCAAGCCACAGAAGGCCAAGCGCAAGCGTTCCCCTAGCCCTGCTACCCTCTCTGACTCTGTTCTTACTCCCTCCTCCCTCTCAGAGGAGGAGGTCAGACGTGTGGACAAAAGATCCAAAAGACGCCATCTGCGTAAGGGTCACAAGCAAAAAAAGAAGCCCCTGAAACGCAGGCTTAGAGAGCTATTTTCTTCTTCGGACTCGGATTTCTCTTTATCCACTTCTGACGCCTCGGTCAGGGAGGAGGGAGAGCTTTCGCTAGATTCAGAGCAGGAGGACCAGGAACAGAAAGTTGACCGCCTGTTTCCGGCCGAATTGTTTCCCCGCATGGCCTCTAAGGCAGCCAAGGCCCTTAAGATTCAGACTCCTCAGGATCTCAGTGCCAGACCATCTACTAGCTCCCTATTGCCTAGAGGCCCGTCCAAACCTTTGGCTGCACCATTTCCGATTGAATTTAGGGAGGCTTTGGAATCTGAATGGAAAGCCCCAGTTTCCATCAAGCATGTTCCACGTGTGGTCCACAAGCTTTACTCCCTTCCAGAAGAGGTCTCTCCACTGCTTCAAGTTCCAACAGTCGATCCCCCGGTGGCCGCCCTCTCCTCCTTGGCAGTCATCCCATCAGAGGGGGAGGGGGGACCAAAAGACCCCTGTGATAAGCGGGTGGAGGCAGCCTTGAAGAAGGATTTCCAGTTTGCGGCGGGAGCCTTTAGAGCTGCCTCGGCGAACTCAGTGATGGCACGTGCGGCGTTCCTCTGGTCCGAGGAGCTGGCAGATTTTCCCAAGCTTCCCGCTCAGGTCAGGAGTACTCTTCGTAAGATCTCCTTGGCAACGGCCTTCTCTGCAGATGCGTCATTTGATGCCCTACAGCTCAATGCTAAGGCCATGGCATCCAATGTCGTGGCAAGAAGAAATGTGTGGCTCCGGCATTGGGATGTTGATGCTGGGTCCCAGGCTAGGCTGGTGTCCGTGCCATTTCAGGGCGCCAAGCTTTTTGGGCAAGCTTTGGATCCAGTTCTTGTAGAAAATAGAGACAAGCGAAAGGTTCTACCTTCTAAGAAAGAAGCCCCCAGATTTAAGACTCAGTCCTTTCGGACCTCCAAGGGCGACAGACGCGCTAGGGATCGAGACAAGTTCAGACCAAGGTGGTCCAAGCCTCGTTTCCAGACCAAGGGTCGCCAGCCCAGGACCGGATCCACTGCTCCCAAGTCATCCAAGGATAACAGATCCACTTGACGCCAGGCCCAGCGGGTGGTCGTCAAGTATCGGAGGTCGTTTACTTTGTTTTGCTCCTCGCTGGCGAGAGATTTCTTCCGACGCTTGGGTGCTAGAGACAGTCACGAGAGGTTACGCTTTGGAATTGGCACGCAAACCTCGAAATCGCTTTTGGAAGGTTCCACTCTCGAGGGATCCTCAGAAACATCTTCGAAAGAGGCAAGCCATTCTCCATCTTCTCGAGATCCAGGCGATAGAGCAAGTTCCCAAGCATCAGAGAGGGACGGGGGTCTACTCCGTCCTGTTTCTAGTCCCAAAGAAGAACGGGGATTGGAGAGCCATCTTAGATTTAAAATGGCTCAATCGCCTGATGAAAAAGAGGAAGTTTCGGATGGAATCTTGGAGGACCATCACAGCGGCACTGCAACAAGGAGATTGGATGGCATCACTGGATTTGACGGAAGCTTACCTACATGTGCCGATCCGTCGGAGCCATCGGCGGTTCCTCCGTTTCTCCTACGGGAAAGACCATTACCAGTACCGGGCGCTTCCTTTCGGATTGTCATCAGCCCCGAGGGTCTTTACCAAGTTGCTGATTGCCCCAGTGGCCCACTTGAGACAACAGAGCATCCAAGTGTTTCCTTACCTCGACGATGTCTTGGTGAAAGCTCCTTCTCTTCAACAGGCCCAGGAACATGTGCGCAGGACCATGGACTGTTTTTCGGAGTTGGGGTTCATTATCAACCTGGACAAGAGTGCCCTGAATCCCACTCGCGAGATAGAGCACCTGGGCTTGCATATCGACACTCAAGCTTTCACGGCGGCCATCTCAGAGGAGCGCAGAACAGCATTGTCCAAAGCCCTCCAGAGGACTCTCAGATCACGCAGCCAGGACTTGATGGAATTGGCATCACTCCTGGGCATGCTGGTTTCTTGCCAGGACCTGGTGGATTGGGCCAGGCTACACATGCGGCCCTTACAGCGTTTGCTACTGCCCTTCCAGAGGCTAATCGAGCATCAGCGTCATCTACAGTTGGACATCCCAAGGGAACTTCATCAGGAACTGTCTTGGTGGCTGTCGGAAGAGCGTCTGATCACCGGAGTATCCTTGCACCTTCCGCAACGCTTAGTCATCACAACCGATGCCAGCCTCACAGGATGGGGGGCGCACATGAAGGGAGCCCTAACGCAGGGAAAGTGGTCGCCAGAGGAGTCTCTCATGAGCATCAATGTTCTGGAACTGAGGGCAGTCCGCCTAGCGCTGCTGAAATTTTCTCCCCGGCTCCAGGGAGCCCATGTGTTAGTACGCACGGACAATGTTTCTATGAAGGCGTACATCAACAGGCAGGGGGGGACAAGATCGAATTCGTTACATCGGGAAGCCATAGCCCTCCTGCAGCGGGTGGAAAACAACCTGGCGTCCATCAGGGCGGAGCACCTGGCAGGGGTTCAGAACCTATCAGCAGACTGGTTGAGCAGGAGGAAGTTGCAGGAGTCAGATTGGCAGCTTCATCCAGATGTCTTTCGTTCAGTAGTGCGGAGATTCGGCATGCCGACTGTGGACCTTTTTGCCTCTCAAGAGAACTCTCAGCTCCAAAGGTTCTTCGCAAGGTTCCCAGAGCCCATGGCGGAGGCAGTGGATGCTCTGGTGGCACCTTGGCCGCAGGGCCTCCTATATGCCTTCCCTCCCTTGCCCCTCATTCCTTTTCTGCTGCGCAAGCTCCGGGTATTGGGGGCCCAGGTCATTGTAATAGCTCCACGCTGGCCATGGAGACCATGGTTCGCGGACCTGGTCAGGTTGTCGGTGGCGGAGCCGTGGCCCTTGCCGGAGCGACCGGATCTGCTCAGGCAGGGGCCGCTGCTTCACCCGAGGCCTCAATTTTTCCATCTAACTGTGTGGAAGTTGAGCGGGAGGCCCTCAGCAAGCATGGGTATTCAGACCGAGTGTTGAAGACCCTGTTGGCATCCAGAAAGGTGTCTACCAGAAGAGTTTACAATTTGACTTGGAGAAAATTTTCTTTCTGGTGTAGGGCCAAGGGTTATTCGGAGCGTAAACCTAAGATCCGACACATTTTGGAATTTTTACAGGAGGGTTTGGACAAGGGTTTGGCCACAAACACGCTCAAGCGCCAGGTAGCCACCTTAAACAGTGTTCTGGGAGCGGGTAAAAGCAGGAAGATCTCTGCGCATCCCCACATTAAGAGGTTTTTGAGAGGCGTAGCACTACTCAATCCTCCAACAGTCCATCGTTTTCCTTCATGGAATTTGAACCTGGTCCTAAACGCTTTGACGGGTACGGCTTTCGAGCCTCTGGCTACAGTTTCCTTAAGGATACTAACCCTGAAGGTACTCTTCTTAGTGGCAGTAACATCAGCCCGGAGGGTATCGGAATTGGGGGCCCTATCATCGAACCCTGACCTATGCGTTTTTCATAAGGACAAGGTGGTCCTGAGGCCAGACCCGTCTTTCATTCCCAAGATAAATTCAATATTTCACAGATCCCAAGAGATAGTTTTGCCATCTTTTTGTCCAAACCCAGTGCATCGGAAGGAAAAGATATGGCACACCTTGGATGTCCGAAGGGCGCTCCGCTTTTACTTGGAGCGCACTAAGGCCTTCCGTAGATCAGACGCTCTGTTCGTCAATTTCAGGGGAGCCTCTCTGGGGAAAAAAGCCTCAGTTGCGGCTTTATCCAGATGGATTAGGGAAGCCATTGCCATGGCATACTCTGCAGTGGGCAAGACAGTGCCGGAGGGCATTATGGCACACTCTGTAAGAGGAGCGGCTGCCTCAGCAGCCTTTGACGGGTGTAACTCCCTGGTGGAGATTTGTAGAGCAGCCACCTGGTCCTCGATTCACACCTTCACGAGGCACTACAAGGTGGATTCTGCGGCCTCAGCAGATGCCATTTTTGGCAGGCGAGTGCTGCAGAAGGTGGTGAGTGTCTAGGCAGCATTTCGCCTGGTCCCACCCTCTATTTCACTGCTCTGGTAAATCCCAGAGGTCTCGAATGGACCCCCTATTCCTCCTCCCAGAGAAAAGCGGAATTTCTTACCTGAGAATTCCTGTTCTGGGATGAGGAAAGGGGGTCCAGTCGACCCACCTCTCACCAGGCTCAATTAGGGGGTGGTAATGCCTAGTTGTGGGAAGGGACTGTTGTTCCTTGTGTACCTTTCCTGTTCTAACCTTGTTTTCAGTTGGCCCGGTTAGGGGGCTTGTTCTTGTTGTGTTTAGATTTTGGGGGTTTTTCCTGCTCGTCGTACCAGACTGGGTTGGGATGCCCCCTACAGGGAGATGCCTCAAAACCTGTTTGCCGGCCCTGCCTCCTGGTGTGGGAGGGGCATACCCAGAGGTCTCGACTGGACCCCCTTTCCTCATCCCAGAACAGGAATTCTCAGGTAAGAAATTCCGCTTATTTCAGCAATCTCTGGCAAGTTTGTTTGTTTGAGAAGTATGGTGAATAAGCAAAACATAAAGAGGCTGGCAGATGGTGATTGGATGACCAGAAGAAATTAAAGCTTGCATTCTAGCATTCATCTACTTTGGAAAAAAAAATCCCATTTACTTTTTTAAAAAGGAGAGAGAAAAAGGGGGAATATGAATTGGCTTGCTTTATTAAGAAGGCCGAGAAGGTGGAGGAGGAAGAATGGAAAGCGGATCCCTAGCAAGTCCTTGAGACCTTTCCATTATAGAAAAATAAAGGCAACTTTGCAGCCAGGGTAGATGTTTAAAGCTTGTATCAAGACATGGAATATATAAATTACATGAACTTGTGATTGATTGAAATGCTCAGAGAAATACCTTGGGGGGTTCCTGTTATTAGCCTTTGAGTCAACAGCTGAAGTATCTTCCAGGATTTTTGTCCCTGTAAAGGAAATTGAAAGGCTGAATTGAAATTGCATTAGTATAAAATGATCATAAGAAAAATGTTGGAAAGGATATAAAATAAATTCAGCCTTACAGAGCTAGTATAACAAGCAGTCCAATCCTAAACTGTCCAGCCACTCATGCGAGCAGCGGTAGCCAAGCGGCTACCGCTGCATCTTGCAGCAGCCAGGCAGCCTCAGGAGGTTCTGCAGGACGTTCGTCCTCTTCCCCCCGTGGTAAGGGTGTGGGTGGGTGATGGGTCTACTTGCCTCTGTGCCAGCCATTTTGCTGGTGTAGAGGGGAGGACCTCTGTGTCGGGCTGAGTATTCCAACACGGAAGATCACCGCCAGTTATAGGCGCCGACTTTGTGGGTGTCAGGGGGCAGAGGGCACCCACAATAATTTCTTGTGTGGGCTCAGCCCCCCCCAATATTCGGTCTACCACAAAGTGGAGCACCCCATACCTGCGCAACACTAGGCCTGGTCAAGCAGGTAAACCTACCCAAATTCTGTTTGGCCTCTCCAGTTCGTTGCAGTGCTGGAAGGCATGCATTCCAATGCTCCTTTTCATTGGTCACAAGGATAATATGGGCCTTGGATTGTTTTTTTGTAGGTCCTGCCTGTCGCATGCTGATTGGATGAAGTGATTGGGTTGGGAGAACACAGACAAGATTGTTAACTTCACAGCCAGCCGGCCAGCAGCACTGAAAAAGCAGTCCTGCTTGTGTGCTGTGGCTAGGAGGGGGCTGGGGGGCTGGCCCAGGGCTTAATGGTTTTATTTGCTAGAGCGACAGAAGGTGAGCGAGAGATGGCGGGAGCGACAGGGCGAGGGAGAGATGGTGGGAGCGGCAGGGTGAGGGAGAGAGAGCGGGAGCAACAGAGGGCAGGAGCAACAGGGTGAGGGAGAGAGGGTGGGAGCAATGGAAGGTGAGCAAGAGATTTGAAAGTGCCATTTTATTGCTGTGTGGGTGTGGCTATGTCAGGGGGTGTGGCTGCGGGCACCCCAAATGTTGAACTCAAGTTGGCTCCTCTGCCACCAGTCCCACTCCCTGCTCTTCCCTCTATCCAGGAATGCCCTCCCACCCCATCCAAAAAGCCTGCAATGCCTGCGACACGGTGTTCCACCCAATTCTATCCAACTTTCCAGTGTCGATGCAGCTGCAACACAGCCCCAGAGTAAGGGAACAAAAGTTTCTTGAGGAGGCCTCTGTGACTTGCCTCCCCTGTTGTGCACGCCCTATTGGCATGGCTTCATCAGCACTGGAAAGTTGAATAGGAAAAGGCCCACAGAAGTGCTGTATAAATATTAGTAATGCTTAGCAATAGAGAAACATACAATAATTTACTAAATCACGTCTTACATAAGCCTCTTGTACAGCAATTTCCAACCAGTGTGACACAGCACATTGGTGTGCCGCAAATGATCCACAGGTGTGCTGTGGGAGTTTTGGGGGAGGGTCCTTTATTAGGGGGATGTGAGCCCCCACATACACTGGCAGTGTGGTGCGCCTTGTCAAGTGTCCAAAAACTGAGGGTGTGCTTTGACAATTGTAGCACCTTGTCAGTGTACCATGAGATGAAAAAAGGTTGAAAATTGCTGCTCAAATGTAAGAGCACAACATGATATTCCTTCAAATGCATAACTGATATAAATTGGAAAACAGAGTTAGGAGCTTATTAACAATTTCTTAATATTAATTATTAAGCTCATTTGGAATATGGCAGGATAAATATGACCAGATATTTGGCAGTAGTGGTGGTGGTTTAAAGAAGCTAATTTCTGTATTACCTTTTCATCAGAATGGAGAAATTCAACCAGTATAATCCTTCCTTTAGGATTAGTGATCTTTTGGGAGTACTATAGTTCCCCCTTCGCATGACTGCAACAGTGGTAATCCACTGTGCATATTTGTTCAGAAGGAAGTACAAGTGGGGCTTACTCCTTAGGAAAGACTTAAAATTGCACCTTAAGTTGTGTCTGTATTAGGTTTCCTTATAGGCAATGATGATTCTCTCTGTATATTCCGAAGTGGCCTAGTTTTGATTCTTCACAACTTCATTAACAGCCTCAAAACAAGTATAGTCCAAAAATGTTTCAAGATCTGTCAGAGATGTGTTTGATAAGAGAAGGACAAAATCCCTTCGAATCAGTATTGGTTTCTTTAAATTTAAGTCCTTTGAAAGCAGTTTCAAACAAAAGAGACCCCAGAGCCTTAACATGCAAACCTGTTTTCATGAGATAGAGGAACAGATGTCTCTTTCTCCTCGATACCATTCATCTAATATCACATTTTGACATGGATGCCTAATTTGTGCTGTACCTTCCCCTCAATAAAGAGAAAAGATAGTGCGAGTCAAGAACCTGCATAAAACATATTTGATGTTGCCATGCAGAAGAAGGGAGAGTAGTGCACCTATTCCTCTACCTCAGTGTTATTCAAACTATGGGTCAGGACCCACTTGGTGGGTTGTGACCTGATGTCAGGTGGGTCGTGGAAATCTGGGAGCAGCCATCTGGGAAACTGCAGACCTTACCCTTGTTATATTCTTTTTGTGAGTGTTAACAGTTTGAATTTTCAAATGAGGGTTTTTAATATTTTGTTTTTAGTTCAGTACTTTTACATCATATTTTGTCCTAATCTTGCTTTCTGTCTGGGATGTTTAATGGTTGAATAATTGCTGTAATCCAAGAATGCCAGTTTGCACTTCAGGAATATCATTTTATTATGTTACAATGATAGCACTTCCTGCTTGATGATGTCACTTCCTGCCCCAAAATTATTTCCAGGTTAATGACATCACTTGTGGTGGGTCCCAACATGAGTGTAGTTCTAAAAAGTGGGTCCCAGTCTAAAAGGTTTGAATACCACCGCTCTACTATATAAAGACTGTTGATTCTGTTTGTAAGTATGTAAATCTGATCATAGAATTGACAAATGCTGGAGCTGAGAAAGATGTTTTCTAGTCTTGGAAGTGAAAGAGAACAGAACTAAGCCACTTCTAAAAGTCAGGGGATGCTCTGGGGCAGCATTTAGCATGATATGCTGTGCTCCAGCCAGATGGAAAAACTGTCATTCTGTCTATGTGCAAGCATAAATGCCAAGGCATATGCAGGAGGCTCTTTGGATTCTGGTATGTACATCTTCCTTGGATTAATTTGATACATTTGTTTCAACTGTGTCAAGTTTTTTTCCCCATAAATAAAAAACTCTGAACAAAGCATATAAAAAAAGTATTTATTTGCATAATGAAACAAAGTTCATAAGATGGTAAGTGGCAAATTCTAAAGAAATGTTTGTTTGCTGAGAAGCACTTATTAAAAACTAAAAAAGTGAAAGGATCTATCAAGATCTTGACAGCTTAAAATTGGCATGACAGAGACCAGAAAGGTGTTAATATCTGAAATATATGCAATTCTCAAACTGTTCCCAAAATAATAGAATAGCGGATGGAAGCTTGTAGATAGGACACAAGTCTTCTTTCTGCATCTTTCATTGAAAAACAGTTTTTTTTTTGTAAATTTATATCTCATCCTTAAGTGACAATATTCAAACATTGCTTCCAGAATAATAAGCAATAATTTTTAAAACAACAATAAAGCAGAAGACCAACATTAAAATAATTTATACTTGAAATTAAAAGCCTGGGAAAATAAAAATCTTTACGTGTTGCCAAAAATAGGTAAAAGCAAGGCGAGCCTCCCTGGGGAGTACATTGTACAAGTGGTGCTGGATATGTTCATCACCTCAGAAGTAAGGATCCAAATTTTATGGTATGGGAAGTGCAACCTTGTCCAGAATTGGTGGAAACCATCTTTCTGAGCAATGAACCAAATTTCTGTTTTGTTTGGCTTAAGCTCCAGTTTATTAACCTTCATCTAGTTAATTACTGATCCAGATACTGGTTGATCATGTCTAACAGTTGGTTTCAGAGGGTTGGGATTTGAATACATTTGCAAATTGGAATACTTGCAGATTTTGGTATCCGCGGGGGTTCTGGGAATGGAACCCCCATGGATAACAAGGGCCAACCTGTATACTTATATTTCTAAGAGGCTGCCCTAAGCCAGTGGCATAGCTACCTATGGGGCGGGGGGTGCAGCGCCCCAGGTGCAATCTTCGGGGGGATGTCACCCCTGAACCCCAAATTCTGCAAATCACGAGTTTACGGAATAATATGGTCATGTTGTATACTGTTTAGATGTGGAATTTCACCCAGAATTCAATGAAAAAACTGGAGTGTAATATATTCTATCAAAGGTTATGGCCAAAGAAAAACTCCAAAAACACACCGCAAAATACACACTTCTTTTGCAGGGGTGTCAAACTCACAGCCTGTGGGCCTGCATGATGAGTCCACAAATGAGGCCCACAGAACCTTTTCATCTGCCCCCCCATGTTGCTTGTCTTGTCTCCTGACCTCTTGCAGCAAACAAGCAACTCCAGCGCAATTAGTCATCTGAGCCTGCAGGAGGTGCTGAGAGTAGGAAATGCAGTTCCCACCAGCAAAGGCACAGAGGGAGGCCAGTGCAGGAATGCAGAGCAAGCAAAACATATTAATAAACTAGTGTGTGTGTTGCTCCTAACCTACTCAGGCCTCCTTCCTGGCTCTCCCTGGCAGCCATGTCCAGCTCAGTCCTCCTTCCTAGAAGAAGTGATGCTGCTGAAAGGCAGTTTGTGTGATAATTGGGCTTTCTATATCTAAAGCATTTCTAGGTAAGAACAAAGTGCTTATTTCTTGTCACTTCCTGCTTAATGATGTCACTTTCTGCTCATTGATATAACTTCCAGCCCTCAGCAGCCACAATGAATGCTAACTGCAATGAAATATTCATTGCATTTATTTTCTGGCCATTATTATTCAATTCCTGTCATGACTATTGCTATCTCAGCCTCACCTCCTGTGCAGGGTTGTTGTGATGACCAAAGTGCACACCACCATTAGCATCTTGGAGGAAGCTTCTTGGAGATATAAAATGCCTTGGGGGGGGGTGTAAAAAAATTAAGTAGCCCCAGGTGCAAAATGGCCTAGCTACGCCACTGCCCTAAGCTTCTTTTGATGATTTTGAGAATGCTATGTAAGTGTGCAAAGAACCACCTTCTAAGTTCCATGTTTTTGTTTCAGTCTTCTGTTAATGATTACTTTCCAAGTGCTAATTGCATAATAAAACAGTCGAAGACATGAGGTAACCAGTGTATATTGTGCCATCTCATGATATTCTGTTAGGGGTAACACTAGTTCTCAGTGTCCATTTAAACTTGAGAACACTTACTTTTTGGAAATTGGTTAGGGAAAAAAACTAGCAGTAGTATGGTTGTGTCATTCTCCACTCTCTTTCTGGGTATATAGTCTGTCGAAACAAGCTTGATCCTATGCTGCTAGAATGCACTCCATGATCTTGTGAAGTACTATTTACATTGCTATCAGTATATGGCTCTTTACTGACTTATGTGTGATAGCATTTGGAATGTGTCAAGTACTTTGATTTTATAGGGGGAAGTGCTTAAAGCTTGTCTGTGATATGCATATAGTTGACATTCGTAATGTACGCTGGGGACAGAAAATGAGATGCTATTTCCTTGCTATTGTTTCTCCTTTGACTTCCCCTTGTTTTTGTTCAGCTCATCTTTCCTCTGTCTGCTCAGTCTTGTCAGTTTCCTCTTCCTCACCAGCTTGTCTATTTTGATTTTTGCCCCTCCATCTCCTCTATTCCTTTAGTCCTTGTGCTCGGTAACTGTAGCATTGTCATCAAGGCCCCATATTGCCCAGGTGCTTTTAATATTTCTGATCAGCTAGCTTACTGCTGCAGCTAATATGTTGACAGTTGGAAGCATCTTGCTTATTAGAGGTACAAGAACAGACATGACTAATTTTCAAGAATGGGCATATTTTCTCTTGTGAATAAACAGTTACATGCGTTCCTTGATGAAAAACTAAAATTGTCTACTTATATAGGAAAGCATGGAAAAATGCAGATGTTACGCAAAAAGGATGAAAAATTATTTATAAAGGAAAAAATAGTTCTTACTGTTAAATTAGAATTCTTTTCCCTCTAAAGGAGATGTATAAGTAATTTTTCTTCCTCAATGTAGAATGCCTATCATTTTCCTTTTGTTCAACCTGATACTTCTAAAATCATACCCATCAGAGAAAATAATAATGCTCATTATCAGAAAAAAATTATTTAGGCTAGCTGCCTTGAAAATTATAGCTTTTGGTGGGATGTCTTTTTAGGTTGTTAAGGCCTCTTGATCTTCAAAATTGATCTACCTACTGTATAGAAGCATTGACTGTCTTTTTGAAAACGGAAGAGAGCATATTTTCATTCCTAAAGCTTCCCCAAAATGATTTGTGATTGCAAATAGAGGGCGATTAAGATGAATCAGAAACACTTCTGCTGTGAATCTAAGAAAAGGTTTTTTATCAATAACTTCCTAGTTTACAAATCTAGTGTGTGTAAGAAGGTGTGTGTGTGTGTGTGTGTGTGTGTGTGTGTGTGTGTTTGCCTTTGATTATTTTATAGTTCTAGCAACTTGAGATATCTCTAGATAGGCTGGTTTAGTATATGTTATGAAAAGTATGTATTTCAGTCTCTTTTTAAAGTGTCATTTTCTAAACATGTGTCGAATTAAACAGACCACATTATTTACAAATACATGATTAAGGGCCCAATCCTATCCAACATTCCAGTGCTGATGCAGCTGCAATGCAGCCCTGAGGTAAGGGAACCAATGTTCCCTTACTTTGAGAATGCCTCTGTGACTTCTGCCCCATTGCAGGATGCAGCACATGCCCCATTGCACAGCTGTATTGGTGCTGGAAAGTTGGATAGGAATTGGCCCTAAATCCTGTGCCACCAAGCCCTTTCATACATATTTGAATATAAACATTCTTCACGGCACTTTGAAATACACCTTCTTTGTCTTCAGCTGGAATCCATAATGGCCTATTAGTTGTTTATATCATTCCAGCTGAAACAGGTCAAATTCATCACCTTGCCACATTGTAAAAGTGTTCTTCAAATTGTGCTGGTTAATATTCTACAAAATGGCTCCAAAAGGTTATGTTTTGTATCACATCACAGAACCAATTTTCCCTAAACTGCCTCCTAGGGTATAATTGCTGATCTCTGTTTCTTAGTGCTTTATGATTTTTAAGAAAACCATTATGTGAGCTGGCAAGAGATTTTTCAATAATGTTAATTAGAAACTGTGTATGCAAAGCTAAGAGTTGGCTCTACTTACCATAATTAGAAGTAGATGTCCTTGCATTATTATTTAATATTAATATCATTGTAACACCCACTGCCTGCGGTCAGTAATATGTGTTAGGTTCTATACAAGTAAGTGTGACTCCTGAAATACAGACCTCTGCTTGAAGGAAAAAGAAATGTGGTGAAATATCTACAGTACAAGTTGGACAATTGCAAAACATAAGTACATTTGCCATTGGTAATTTGACAACCAATTTTGAAAAACACACACAAAACACCTCTGTTTACAATGCAGTCATTGTAGATTATAAAGCACAGCCAAGGGGGCGACTGCTGTGCCATCCATGGCTTTGACACTTTACATAACAGCTGCTCTAATCTTAACCTATAAGGAAGCCTTCCCATTAACACTTTTCTAAAACCTTTAAGAATAAAGACAGAGCAATTGAGCTGGCTCCAGGTCTGTGGGGACCCTGCAGTGGCGGGAGCTGCATAAGGAGGGAGCATGCAGTGGAGACTTCACACCCTTCCTGTTGGAGAATGGGAGAGGGTTGCAGTGGTGGTAGTTGTTTCTTGTCCCTGTGAAAAAGCCTGGGCCAACAAACACCACTGATCTTAGTAAAATACACCATAAAAATACTATAGTAAATACTGTACATAAAAATACTTAGTAAAATACTAATAAACTATCAGCTGTCACCAGACAAACCATCTGGCTGTCACCAGCACATTCTTCCCTATACAGAGACGAAACCAAAAAGATTTATGAACAAAGCAAATTCTGATAAATAGCCAAAGCTCAAACAGAAAGCTTTGCTCAACAAGGTGAGTTTTAACAGGGAAAAATTCCACCCATAACTTAAACCATTTCCTTTTAGACCAAACTCCTTTCCCCAGGACAGATAGTTAACCTCAGCGAGCAGAGAAAGACACCCCACTGACTCACAGAACCCATTCTTACAGCATATTCAAGCTAAAGGAAGGTAACCCAGCTGACCCTTATCCCCCTAACAAACCAGATTCCCTTAAAGGGAAATGGGCTGTTCTTTCGTCCTAACCCTTGGATCATCACTTTGGACCAACCTCCAAAGGTTAAGAGACCCATTGGATCAGGCCAAAGGTGGCCTTACCATCTACTTGTACAATGGCATAATAATGGCCACTTTATTCTCAATCTTTTTAATTATCCCAAGCATGGCCTTCTTCACTGCTGTCACACACTCTGTCAGCATTTTCATTGAGTTGCCCACTAGCACCACAAGCTCTCTCTCCTGCTCTGTTGCAGACTGGTCAGAACCCTTTAGCCTATATTATGTGAAGTTTTGATTTTTTTGCCCCAGTGTGCATCACTTTACACTTGTCTACATTGAAATGCATCTGCCGTCTTGCTGCCCATTCCCCCAGTTTGGAGAGATCCTTCCAGGGCTCTTAACAATCCATTCTGGTTTTTACCACCTGGAAAAGTTTAGTGTCATCCGCAAACTTGGCCACCTTTCTGCTTATCCAGATAATTTATGAACAAGTTGAAAAGCACCAGTCCAGGTCAGGTTGGAATAGGAAGAGCTGCTGCCATTAAGGGACTTGACAATTGCCCCTTTTCCATTTCCCCCATCTTCTCTGTTGGTGAATGGTAGAGATGCAGTGGCTGCAGCTTTTCCTCTTTCTCAGCCTTCGCGGATGGGAGAAGAACTGCTTGCATCCTGCCATTTTCCAAGGGGGAGAATGGGAGGGAGAGGACCTGCCATCCAGTTTCTTGCAACCCCACCTCTTCCTTTTCGCAGATGGAGGGGGTGGTACAAGAAGGTGAAGTGATGTGAAGCACTTGCAGCAGCACTGCTTCCTCCTGACATCCCTACTCCGCATTGGGCCCTAGGGACCCATGGGTGAGCTATGGGCCCTCCAACCGATGGCCTATTTGGCCACTCCCCCACTCCGCTCCTAGAAATAGCACATCAACAGATGTCATTAATTTCCCAGAAAAAGCGGCTGTATATGTAATTGCTGCCAGTGTTTAATTATTTTAAGCTTTCTGTTCCATAGTGCTCTTAACAATTGAAGTGCATTGTTATAAAGAAAAAGATGGTCAAATGGAATTGAAATGTCTGAGCCTGAAATCCATGGAGGATCTGTTCCGGGACCTCCTGGACATGACAGCAATCACTTTCCGGTTGTGTCGGGGATGTTTTGAGAGATGCGTGGCCTCCCAAGACTTCAGAAGGCCCTCTGCAGGCCTCAAAAACACACTTCTGAGGCCAAAGGAGGATGCATGCCAGCTCCTTGTGTCTCAAAACACTTCCCATATGTAACCAGAAGACTTTTCCAGTTACATCCGGGAGGTCCTTGAGGCCCTTCAAATCAGGTGTCAGCACCTGTGGCATTTACAATCCATGGGTGGTGAGCCCGTAGAAGAGAAGGGTCCGTGGTATGGGAATTCATGATAAATTTTTATTTCTTTGTTTTTTTAGGAATCATGTTTTCCTTTCACATCTGTTAGGTTATAAAAACAGTATTTTAAATATATGGCTATTCCTGGCTGCATTTATATGTTTGGCTACCCACTCAACAAACTAGTCCTCTATGCTCCTTTGCTTACCTCTGTACTATACCAGGTAAAGTATAAAGTATAGGTATGCTGCTGGTGTAGGAAGGGACCCAGGGCAACCTGTCCATGTTTCTGATAAAGCTGTTATCTTCCAGGACCAAATACTTCAATGCCACCCTGATTAGCATCAAGGTGGTATTGTTGCCTGTCATGATGGCTATGTTTCCTAGAGGCCAATAGCTTATTTTCATAGTAGGTTAACCCAGAGGTTGCCAAACTGGGGCGTTGCAACACCTCAACCTGAGAACCTTTGGCACTGCCTCCTTAAGGGGCAAAGGCACAGTGACAGCGGTGCTGATGGTCCCAGGATTGTGCCAGCAGCGAGGCAAAAAAGTTCTATTTTTAAACTGAAAATTGGAAGTATCTCCTAATTGCATTTTAGGGCACTGTAGAGGTACAGGGAGGCTTGCAGAGTGGTCCACAGGCTCCCCGCACTCTCCAGGAAGCACTAGTGACCCCCCGGTAAGTTATTTCGGTTTTAAAATAGACTGTTTTTGCCCCAGCACTGGCACAATATTGGGATTGCCAGTGCCTCCCCCTCCCCTCTCCCCCTGCAACTACTTACAGCAGCCCAAACATTCCCAAAGAGTTTGGGAGCCAGTGGTTAATCCCTCATTTTTTGTATTATATGTGTGCTTTAGATCTTAAGATATAAAAGCCTAGCTGTGCTAAGAGTGCATCGTTATATGTTTTTCTTTATAAGACTCTGGTTTCCCATGACTTATGTCACTCTGGGACCAAATCTTTTTTAACTTCATTGGTAGTCATGTCCCTCTGTGCCCCCTTACTACTTCTGAAAAATATTCCTGATTAAATTCATTGCTAGTGAAATTGCTCTTATGTCATGCCAGCGCAGATCTCGCAAATAATCTGTAGACTGCTTTTTTTGTAGGGAACATCTTGTCAGTCTTTTGCAGTCGTGCTGACCCTTCCAGCTGCATTTTCTCACCATGAATAAATATCCATTATACTCAGTCTCCATGGCAAGTTTTCCAACAGTTCACCAAAATCACCTTCATTCCATTTTAGCTATATAATCCCATTTTATTGCTGGGTAGACTGTAAAAACCATAGCTTTTCTTTTTAAAAAAAAAACTGATGATGGTGCGGTGTGTGTGTTTAAAATAAAAGGAACATAGCCAGTGTTCCAATTCACAGTGTTCCAATTGATTGAAGGATCCAATTCCATAGTTATCAGCCTGGGGGTGCAATCCTAACTAGCTTTCCAGCCAATGCATGTGCTGCATCCTGTTCTGGGGGCGAGGGCAGTTGCAGAGGCCTCCTCTGGGTAAGGGATTATTTGTTCCCTTAGCTTGAAGCTGCATTGCCCTTACCCCAGTGCTGGAAAGTTGGATCTAATTTGTCCATCCATCCACCCCACCCGACCCCCGACGTGAAACAACTCCTAGTCCTTCTGGATCTAATTTGAGCACATCTTCAATCCTGCTCACATTTGATTTCTCTCTTTACACTGATGTGCTTAGTTGTAGAATCTACTGTACACTTGAAAGTTGTCCATTTAGCTGTAAGTTGTCATTTGTTATGAATATAAAAAGGGGGCAGTAAAACTTCTTCAGCTTTTCTTTCAGTGCTACTGCTGTGTCTTTTCATTGTTCTGTCTCAAATGTAATTGGAGTTTAAAATTGGGTTTAAAAATAGTGAATATTAGTGAAAACTTCTGAGAGTCCTTCTGATGTGAATAGATATTTGTCATAGCCAGTAGTGGACAGTTGCAACCAAGGACCATATAGATTGGGGGCTGAATTTGATAGTTCTCTCCATTATTTTATTTCCTCTCTGGCTGTGAGCATTTCAAGGCTTTATTTTTATTGGTCAAAAAGAAAATTTTGTCTCCTACAGTACAGATCAGTTCTAGTATCCAACCAAGTCCCCCTTCTTCTTCCACACTGAAATGTTAATAGCACAGTTCCCTTTTCTCTGCTTTACATAGTAAGACCATCAGCTATTTTTTAACCTATAAATACCAGAAGCAGTGAAAGAAGGGAAGGTGTCTATGGCTTTGTCATCTTTCTAAACAGGTTTCCATCTTAGGACTTGACAAGATGGCAATAGAAAGGCACACCAGGAAAAGAAATCTCTCTAATGCCTTCCTGTGCTTCAGGTTCTTTCCTTTGCAGTGTACTGGGTAGGTTCAGATGATCATCTTAATGTGTGATTTAATTTTACATTAGACTTAATTAGAATCTGCAAGTGGCCTCTTAGATGTAATAAACAATGCTACTTCTGTCCATGTGTACAAATTGATTTGCTCTTCCCTTCTGTGTATCAGTTTTATCTTTTTATTTTTAAATCACCATGCAGCTTTAAGTTTCATTTAAAATTGTCAGATTCAATCTATATTTTTGACTGTGAGCACCTAGCTATAGACCAGAAATTAACACCATGACATTTGATTGACTCATCAAAGAGAGCGCAAGAGATGTATTCATAATGCTAGTCATCAATTCATAATAGGCATAGACTTTTTGGGACAAATTTAGATACCCTTTTGAAGAATTCAATACTTGGTTGTGAATATTCTGCAGAATTGTAACTAGTTATTCATAATATATGATTCGTTGAGCTCTTATATCTACTTACTGAACTAGTCATTTATAGGAATATCTTTTGCTAGCCACCAAGTGTATTTTTATATTGCTATGGCTTTGGAATGATAGCATTGTAAGATGTGCTTAGGCCAGTGGTTCCCAAATTCTGCGTCGGTGTGTCGCCAATTTCAGGTGGGTCGTGAAGTACCTATATTGAACATATGAGAAGATGGGATGCTGGAAAGGGGCAGAGCTGTGTGGTTGTTTTGCTTGTATCAAGATTGTAAATAGGCTTCTTTTCCTTCCTGATTCACTTTGCTATTTGAAAATGGCTGCCCCCCCCCCACCCATGTATTGCTCCATTCTCAGGAAAGCAGCAGGCCCTGGCGTCTCAACGACAATGCTTCCAGCCATGAAGCATCACTTTTGGTGGGTCCCAGACAGATTGTCATTCTAAAAAGTGGGTCGCAGTGCTAAAACGTTTTAGGAACACTGGCTTAGGCAATCTAAATTTTGCAATGAAAAAATTGACTTCTCCTGCAACTCCCCACACCTCATATTGCCTTATTCCCCAGTATCTCACAAATTTTGGGAGTGGCTTTTCAGGCAGTTGTTAAGAGGGGAGGAGATCAGGGGAGTTGCTTGACACTTAAACTGTTGCACATGGAAGTTGGGATGCAACCCTGTTTTTCTTATTTTATATAACTTTTGCAGTGTTAAGGAAGTAGAAATTTGGTTTAAACAAAAGGAAAGGTATGATTCTCAAGAATTGAAATGAAGTGCCAGTTCTGCATTCTGTGCCTTTTCTTTGTTCTTGCAAATTTTTGTTTACACACAGCAGTGAGTGCTGTCTTACATCCAGTACATTGTGTGAATATAAATAAAATGCATCTAAGAAGCAAGATTGAGAAGTAGTGACTAATAATGTTTTTAACAGTAGTTTGCTTTGTTTCTTACTTGTATCATGACAGGAATCAGTTTGCTGTCATGCATATTCAGCTTTAGGCTTGAAAACTGAATATTTGAAATTAATTTATTAAATCTTTACAGTTGTCAGGTATGTTGAGTGCTGTGATTAGTTTATAGAGTGAAAACCAACATTACTCTCCAAGACAAGGTCACAGATTGTTTGATGTTGTTGTGGCTAGGTGCTGTTCCACAGATAATGTTACCATGGAGAGAATTTGGTTTCCATGACATTTGCTTGCACATGTTGATAGGCCATTAACCTAGAAAGGATTTTGTCTTTTGACATGCATAGTGGGGATATATTTCATCCCAAATATTTGTCTGCATTCTTAAAACAAAACTATATTGGAGTATGTTGCATTCAGAAGGCATAGTATGTCTTTTCTTTTAAAATTAAAATGTGCTTTTGTCTTTTACTCTAGTTTTGGAAAAAAAAATTGGGGAATATCCATGCCACATGGCATTCTAATTAGTTTACTATAGCTTAATTGTGACTTAGAATTGTGACTTAGAAGAAAGAAGAAATTGTGACTTAGAAGAAAGTAAGCCTTTAAAATGGCATGGCAAACAATGTTGTGAATAAATTAATAAAGTCAATGTATAAAGCTTAATTTCCTTGGCATCCTATTTAAAATAGCACTTTGAGGTGAAGTAGTTAGTGTACATTTATAAGGATGCTACTGCAAATATTTTTCCTTGAACAGTAATTACAACAAATGTAGCAGTATCGGCAGTTCCGGCAGTTCTCATAACGTGGAAATAATTGTGATTGCTTTCATAAAAGTACTTACTTATTCTTTTTAACTAACATTGTAAGTAATTATTTTTGCTATCTGTGATTGATACCTACACTTGAGTATTTATTTTCTTCTTTCCTGCTATCAATCTTTATTTTTCTTCATTATCTCTATGCCTAGACTGTGACAGATACCACCTGGAAAGGAAGATGCAAGATTTGCACTTATGATTGTAACAACCCCTATATGGGGTTGAAAAAGCCTGTCTAGATAAACGACTTTGATTAAAGTCAGTGGTGGAATCCAGTGACAAGAAGGGCGGTATATAAATACTGTTGGAATAATGATGATCATGATGATCATGACAATAAAAATATCACAGCAGTGGGATTTGGGCCTGCTCTGAGCAATGTCAAAGCATTCTGGACATACCCTGTTTAGCCAGGGTCTGCTGTTTGACCCACCATTTTTGCTGTGAGAGCAGCACCTTCCATGAACATTGTGCAACTCTTTTTTTTCCTTTGTTCCATCATCCCACAGAATGTACTCTTGTTTATTATAATACTTGGCCCTATGTTTTTGAAATTTTTAAGGGTTTCTTCAGTCTATTCTTTAAATACATAACTAACTTTTCACTGATACAAAAGTAGTTCACTATCACCTAGATGTGGAATATCTACTTCTTAGATATTGTGTGTGATGCTCCTAAATATCAGTGTTGTAGTCCAGGTATAGTTCTGTCAAACCCTCGCAGAACTCTTCTGGGGTGACTTTTAGACAAGTTCAGGTTGCCACCACTTCCTTCATTTTCACCTAAATTTGTAGGGTGAAATTCATGAGGATCAGTGACATGAACACGTGTACCTTTCTTATAGTGGCTTTTCACAACTTCTGTGTTATTATATGTGCTGAACGCCTGGTAGAACTTTGTGGCTTGGCCAGAGTCTTCAATATCTTGAGGAAAACAAACTGGTGTTTGTTTTTCTTTAAAGTAAGAATTATTTGAAGAACCATAACATAGATCCAGGTTTACCAAAGGAAACAAGAGGACAGCCCATTAGTTCCAGAACGTATGACCCTAATATAATGTGGTTACATAGTAGTCTTGGCAAAGGGTTATTAGATTTCATAGATTTTGTAGCATAATCTTCAACTGTTCCTAGCTCAGATGACCCTGAAAGGGTGGTTCAGGACACATTCAAAGGGAAGGCAAAGAAATATTGAAAACAGTACAGCTAGGGAAAGAAATATTGAAAACAGTACAGCTAGCAAAATGGATGGCAGAATCTGGAATGCCGAATGCAGTTGTAGCAGAATTAATGCTCAGAACAGGCACATTTTTAACTTGACACTCTCTTTACAAAGCAGTTTTTATTTAGTTCAGTTTCACACATAGTAATGGATCTGTCCATTACATATGTCAGATGCTGATTACTCCTTTAATTGGAAGCCATAACATTGTAGCAGTTCTCAGATATTAAAATGGGGAAAAGTAGAAAAAAAGGCATCAGTAGTCTATTACTGTATTGTCACCTTTTAAAGAGAAGGGGTTTACTTTGAGGTGGGATATCTAGGTAGCAAATGTAAACTTCTGCTTTTGGGTTTTTACCTGATTATTAAATAAGCTGGTATGCTGGTTTAATTAAAATTGATTATTTACAAATAACCACGGGATACTCATCCTTACATCTCTAGTTTCCCATTCCCTTTTGCACCCATCACAAACTCCTTGTCCTTGCTTTTAAGAGCGCAATCCTATACCTGTGTTGCACTGGCACTATGCTCTTGCACCGGTCCAGTGCTGTCGCAAACATGCTCTCAAACACATCAGCATCGGCGGTATGGTGCTGGACTGGCGCAAGCAGCAGTGTCAATGCTCGGGGGGCCGCCGCAACCGTCAGCAGCCCCGGCCTTGCACTGGTTAAGCATTGGCGCCGCTTGGTCGGCGCAGGGCCTCCACAAGGGCGTTCCAGAGGTGTGCCAGGGTATAACTGGGCGGTGATGTGGGTGGTGACGCAGGACGGCTGTAGTGCCAAATCCTAAAGCCAGGGCAGCCCCGATTTGGGCCACTCCTGTGCACATTGACCTGGGCTTGCAAAACAGCAGGCGCAGATACAAGCAGGCCCATAGGGATGACTGGGGCTTACATGGGTGCAAGGGGAAAACCTCCCCTTGTCCTGCACGTTGCTGCTGCTGCTGCTTCCTAATGAGTTTTGGGATATAGCCCTGCTATATCGGCTTTTCTATGTCAGCCTTATTTAAGATTGGGCTGCCCATCTCATTATTTTGCTGTTTTACCACCTCAGCTGCCTTCAAATTGTCTTTCTCAAACAACTTTCATTTGCCTTTGTTTAAGAAGCTTCCTCCTAGAGCAGGGGTTGTACATCTCAATGCTCTGAGGCATTGCAAGGCACTCCCCAGCTGCCAGTGAGACCCACAATGGAGCTTCAATCAGCAGTAGGGGCTCAGCCTGGTAGGCTGATCTCCAGTTCATGGTTTTCCAGGGCTGCCCTTAAGCTTGCCCTAAACTTCTTACTGCTGTGTGAAGATCCATTGCAGGTCTTCGAATCTGGAAGTAACTGATGATGATGTAATTGTCAATCACTTCTAGGAACTCCGCACATTTGCAGTGTGAGGAAGTGTTGCGGACCGAAGAAGATAGGAAAGCGCTGCCCTAGAGTAACTGTGTATTGTCTCCTTTATTTCTTCAAAACCCATCTTTTTCATGACTTAAACTCTGATTGTCATCCCAAACTACATGTATTTACACATTCATTTCTTCTTACTTTTGCCTATCACTTTCTTGTTTCCTTCACTCCTGAAATTTAGATAATAAACCCCTCGTGGTAGAAACTGGTCTCCCCCACCCCTATTCATAAAGTGCCCTGCACATTTTTTAAAAAGGTATTGAGACTTCGTAACCTTTTAAAAAATTCATGATACTTATCCGTGTGTCTACTATAGTGCTTGCTGAGCTGGCATTGTTTTCTGACTCTTGAGATGCACCTGTAGCTATACTTTACTTCATTAGTTTTGGGGAGCTCACACAACTCTTCCAGAATGGGTGCAATTTAAGCATGGATCGATAAGTAATATTCGGGGGAGATCTCATATCAATCAGTCTGTAATACCTGATTTTCTTTAAGAATTCAGGTTGAGAATCGTTGCTTTATCTTTCTGAATGTGATACTTCGGCTGTAAATGTGGAATGTTGCATGGGCCCCTCCTCCAAATTAACTCTTTGCCTGTTGAAGGCAAATTTATTGTGAAATTAAGCAAGGTTAAATTTAGCATTGCAATTTTCATCTAGATCCAAGCATATAAATTTAATGTAATTAAAACTCATCATTGCATAATTATACATTAGAAAATGCATTTTAAAAGGGTGATTTTGTTTCCTGTTTGTTGTGCTGTTAGCTTCTTTCAGTCTAGTCATACAATATTTTATTCAAGAATATGATGCCTTCAGCGTGCAAGGACCTGGTTATTAAATAGATTGTGCCCTGTTTTCTGCAAATCTTTATATTATGGTTGTTTGCAATTTTCATGTTGCAGTTGACACCAGTATGTTGTATTTGTTTATGAGATTTTTCCCCCTTACTAATAAATGTGTTGACAGGGCTGTGCAGAACTGGCATATCAATAAAAGTATCATTAAAAACCCAAATGGATAAATCAGATGAATTCATGATCAGGGGCCACAGGGTTCTGAGTAGCAGTCATAGAACCATAGTTGAAAGAGACCCACAAGATCATCTAGCCCAATCCCATAGCAGGAAACTATGCAGGAAACTATTTCCTGTAGCAGGAAATTCTCCTAGAGCGTCTCCAACAGGTGCTTGTCGAACCACTACTTGAAGATCTCTCGTGAGGGAGAATCCACCACCTCCCTTGGTAATTTGTTTCACTGCCAAACCACCCTTACTGTTAAGAATTTCTGATAACGCACCAAAATCTACTCTTTCGCAGTTTGTATCCATTTGATCTAGTTCTAATCTCAAAAGCAGCTGAGAACAAATTTGTCCCTTCAACATGACAACCCTTCAGGTATTTGTCAAGCGCTATTATATGTTCTCTTCTCTGAATCCATTCCAGTTCAGCTGCATCTTTCCTAAAGTGCAGTGCCCAGAATTGTACACAGTACTCGAGGTGAGATCTGGCCAACATGGAGTAAAGTAGAATCACTGATTCTTTCAATTTGGAAGCTACGGTTCTACTAATGCAGGCTAAAATTGCATTAGCCTTCCTTGCAGTCGTATCCCACTGTTGACTCGTGTTCATTTTATGATCAACTGCAACTCCAGTATCCCTCTCACATGTTGTTGTGCCAGGCCAGATGTCCCATTCTATAATCCTGTCTGTAGTTATTTTCCTAAGTTTGCATTTGTCCCTGTTCATGTTGTTCATTTCAGCTCAATACTGTTCAAGCCTCAGCCTAGAGGTTTATAGTATTGAGTTGAAATGAATAAGTCTTGAATGCTTCTACTGACTTCTACTGCATTTGCTATTCCCCCCAGATTGGTGTTGTCTACAAATTTGATGTAGTATCTCTGTATTCCTGTATGTAGCCTCCCTGTATTCCTTCACCCATTTCATTCATGAAGATGTTAGAGACATCTCTAAGGGCCCTAACATCTCTAAGATGTTAGAGATGTTAGGGCCCAAGACAAAACCTTGAGACATTCTACTTGAAACTGTTCAGACTGATGCAAAGCTATTGATGAGTGCTCTTTGTGTACAATTGTCCAGTCAGTTGTGAATCCACCTAACGATTGTATCATCTACTCATCTGTTTTACCACCTTGCTGTTTAAGATGTCATGGGGAACCTTGTTGAATGCTTTACTGAAGTTGACTTGAATTACATCCATAGCATTCCCAATGTTCATAAACTAGTAATACAATCAATTGTCAGTATTTTTCCCTGGTGATCAGTCTTTGACTTCCTTTTCCTATACATATCTCTTTCAACCTTCAATTCGCCACTAAGATTCTTGTGCAGTCCTACTGGCTTTTTGAGGTGTTTCCCATTGTTCTTTCTCAAAGGAATTGCTTTATACTGCGCTTTTTTTCCTACTGCTTCTTTAGGAGCTCCCGTCCATCTTGGGTCCCTTTCCCCAATAGTGCGTCTACCTGTGGATTCTTACCTATCTTTCAGAGAAACTCAGAAAATCAGAGTTTCAGAAAATCAACCATCCTTAAATCTAACGTACAGGTTTAATGTTCTCTTTGTTTCTCATTAGACTGAGAATTCCAAGAGACCATGATCGCTTTCCCATAAAGTTCCTACTACTTTGAGCCGTTTGGCCAATTCATTGGCCTATTTCTCCCTGTTGGTTAAGTTCAGATCAAGGAAGGTCCCTCCCCTTTTTCCTCCATGTTCTGAAAGATGAAGTTATCCTCCAGGCACCAAGGAATTTATTGTAGCTCCCATGCTTGGTTGACTTACAGCCCAATCCTGAACTGCTCTGTTTCCGTAGGAACAGTGGTAGCAAAATGGCTACTGCTGTAACCCATGAGATCGGCTGCAGCCACTGGGGTCTCCCTGGGTGGGGGAGAGGTTCATCTCCACCGGCTATTTTGCCAGTGGAGACTTGAGTACCCCCATGTTGGGCTGCGTGGCCCAGGTCCCACCCCTCTCTCGGGCACAATCCCTCTTCCTACCCATTTCCATTCCCTCCCTGCCTCTACCCAGCACCCTGAAATCACTTACCAGTCGCTGGCACTGCTGATCCCGGTGGCCCTTCCTTTCAGTTGAGGTTGGGCGCTAACTAGTGCCAGTCCAGCACCGGTGCTCCCTCCTGCCATGGTGTCACAAGTGTGCTTTACGGCACCTTCATGACACTTTCAGCCAGCAGTACACAGTACCGCCAGTGATATGGGCCTTAAGGATTGGGGCCCCAGTCTCCCATATCGGAACAATTAAAGTCCCCCATTACAGCTACCTCATGCTTCCTTGTAATGTCTGTAAGTTGTTCAAGAAAGCCTCATCCACATCCTCTGCCTAGAGGTTTATAGTAAAAGCCCACCACAATGTTGTGTTTGTTGGTTCCCCACTAATTTTCAACCCAGGTGCTTTCCAGGTGGTTGACTCTTTTGACCACTTTACCATTGCAGAACTGAGTACTCTGCGGAAGCCAGAACAGATGGGGCAGGTGGAGATCTTAAATTCTTGGGTTTTTTTGCTTTTATTTCACAGACTCTCCTTCTTGGAGAGGACTCTCCTTACTTATTATAGAAAACAGTTTGTACAAAATATTAAGTCTAATGAAAACTACTAGACCATCTAATAAGAGACATGATGGTGCTGAAGAGGAGGAATGTTCAATTATTATTGATGTTTTCAAGGGGTTTCCTTTAAAAAAATATTACTCTTTCTGCTCTCCCTAAATTGTGATTCAAAATGAGGTTGCAGTTATTTGTGGCGACTTCATCAGAATGTAGGGCTAACTTGGCATAATTTATTTTGTTCTTATCTATGAGGAAATGCCTTCAGAAACTGACTTGAACTACCACTTGCCTTCCAATATCTCACTTGGTCATTTGGCCACTTCCTTAATTTTTAGGAAATCTGATTGACGAGTGGCTGTGATCTCTGTGTCAAATGAATTACCAGCTGAGTATTAAATTAGCATCACCTGCTTTCAAGTTCCATTAAAAGGGCCTAAAAGAATCTTGTGTAAGCTAGGAAAACTAGCTTTTATTGTGTAAGAGTACCCAAAGTTGTAACCATACACACTGTTGGCGAGTTAAGATCATTATTTAAGTGATCTTATTTGGAAAAGTCACTTACTGATGTGGCAGTCTAACTTTTATTACAGTCAGCCATGCACTTAAGCCTTCCTAATGTTGAGGGTGATGAACTTCCACACTCACTTGTGATCAGTAGTGTCATTCTGTAACGAGCTGCTGGAACGATAGGCGGGACTTACCACTTGATTGACAGGCAGTCTGTGACGCGTCTCCGCCTGCCTGCCCGCCGCGGGGGCTCCCTCCGGTTGGTGCGCCCCTCCGCGGCTTGCCTAGGCACCCAGCGTGCCCCCCAGGCAAGCGGGCACCCCCTCCGAAGCCAGGGGTGCCCGCGCGGCGGGCGGGCAGGTGGCGACGCGTCACAAACGGGCAGCCAATCAGGCGGTAAGTCCCGCCTAGCGTTCCGGCAGCTCGTTGCCGCATAACACCGCTGCTTGTGATGCATTTTTATCTTTTCTGAGGAGATAAAACAACAGCACTCGTTACTATACCACCTAACATGTTGCAAGCCAATCTACAGGTCCTGCTCATAACTGTAGCTATATGTGCTTGGCTAAGGGCCAATGTTTGGACTATGTCCTGTCACATCAACAAAATAGCATTTTGTTTTTATAATTAAGAAATAACGGTAGTGATCTACCATTTGAGAAGGATTATGTCTTTTGTCCAGTGACATTTTTAAACATTTTTAAAGGGATTGTTTATGTTGAAGGCTCAGTCTGGCTGTAGACCATATATGTGATCATTTCAGTGAGGTGTTAATGTGCCTTGACAAACCTTAAAACCTCCAATCAAAACTTCTGGTTTGATTCTGTATTGCTGCCCCCATCTTTAGAGGTTAATTAAGACAGTTTCTGATTCATTGGGTCACTCATTTGTGTTCATTCTTCTCCAGCAGAATGTGCAATTGTTCTTAGTTCTCTGTTTCTCAAGCCTCCCTGAGTTTAGGGGTAAATCAGACTAGAATGGAGTTTTGTTTCTCCGGCTTTAATGCTGGAGATTTGTTATATTCACCATAACACGATCTTAAACCACATGCAGATGCTTTTCTCTCTCAAAGTTGCAGAACTCTGAGACTACCCGTTTAATTGCTTGTAATTACCCTGAAACTCTACCAGTTTTTTAATCTTTATCCACATTTGCCTCTAGTACCTGTTTTTTTCTTGCCGTTTTCCTGTTAGTTTAATGATGGAACAGGCATAGAAACACTGCAAAGAGCTCTGTGATAAAGAAAATGACACAGTTCTGTAGTTGCTGTTCTCCATAAATCTGAGAGTTTTCAACTGTGAACTGACCTATCAAATAAATAATGGAAGTAATTATTTAAATGAAGGTAGTTATGGAAATTTTTCTGTCATGTTTGCTTTTTGCTCAGTGGAATATCAAGAAAAGCTATTTGGAGGCTTATGAAATGAGATGTTTAATGAGGCCTGGGCTTTGAATTTTACATTGTAGTGTCTAAGAAGCAGGGATTTAAGCTCAGTAATTAAACATACAGAGTAGGATAAAAATGTGTTGATTAATGTGTTGGTTTTGAGCTAAAAGAATTCAGAACCATTAAGATATCTCCAAGACTATGGTGAAACTATTGATAATATGGGGTGCATAGGTAATGATTGTGGCTGCATTTGCTGACACTATACCAATGATATCGCCAAGCTCTTTTAAAGCTATTATGATTTATAATTACAATTTATAAAAAAGGGGGTCCTTGGAATTAAAAAAATTACACCGCTTCCCTCCATGGTGGGAGGGGGGATTAAATCTATGAAAAAGTAAAAATGTATGCTGATGTTTTAAAGTTCTGAGTGTCTACTCTGCCTCTTATCCAAATTATGCATATAATTATTGATAAAAAGATATGTTACCAACAGAGATAGTGGTGACTTTTATCTGTGATTAAGAACTGGATCACAGCCATTTTATTCTATTTTGGGAATTACTGGAATTGATTTGTGGCTTCCATGGAAGTTAAGAGTTGGTCTAGAAGTTATACCATCACCGTGGAGTCCAGCTGCAATCATTTCTGTGTAGCGGGGTCTGCATGGGTGTTAAGATAGTGATTTGGATTCTCTGTATCAGGACATCTATTTCTTATCCTTGAAATGTTCAGTGCAATGTACACACTAGCTCTTAAACATTACTCAGGACTGGGAAACAGTCACACCAGAAGCAGCATTTGGGAATTACTTAGGACACTCATGACTTGGGATTACTTTCCCCCCATAAAGGTAGCTATCATCTGCTGCAGAACCCTCCCTTGACAAAATGTTTTCATTCAGGAATCATATGCCCATTAGATAGAAGAATTAAAAGATATTTATTCATTCTAAGGTCATACATCTCAAAACAAACAAGATTTATATACTGCTTTTCAACAAAGTTCACAAAGCAGTTTACAGGCAAAAATACTAGCATCTCAGTTGTTCAGTTTAGCTTTGTGATTTTAGAGCAATATCATGCAGCCAATAAGTTTTAATTACTGCTGTCCTATCAGCCACTTAAGTAGGACACAGAGGACCACAATTGTTCAGGTGGCAACAACATACAATGACAGGCATTTAAATGAGTTTTGGAATGCTGTGGAGTGTTTCTTAGTTTCAATAGACCACAGCACTCTAGAACTTTTATCCTGTTGAGATTCTACATCTGCTACTCATTTTGATGGCTTTCCTCTGGGTCACAATAGTTTTGTTTTAGATTTTTCAAATGTTAATTGTTTTCTTAGCTATGGAAAACCAAAACGTGACAACTGATAAAGCTTTAAAGCTTTAGAAATCAGAATTCAAAAATATGTCTGAATAATTTAAAAAATGTCTCTTAAGTTATGCTCTTAATATTAGACTGGGTCATGCTTTGAATATTTATGGCTGACAGAATGAGCCAGATGGAAATAAAGCCTCTTTCTGAAGTTCTCCAATCCGGAAGAAAAAGGAGCTCTCTGCTCTTCCGTAGAAAAAGATTGGCCCTTTCTTGTGGTGGAGGCCAGAGAAACCTGCTATAACATTTTTGATCGGTTGCTAGGTGGGATAAAATAGTATCTCTCTATCCCTGTGGTTCTCCCCTTTAGGAGCCACTGAGGCAGAAACTGGATTGTCATGGACCACCAACCCTTGCACACAAAAATACAATTAAATTTATAATAATTAGATATAATTTATTATTATAGAGAAGATTTGTGGGTTGCTGCTTTTGTTGCCAGTTGTGGGTAGTCTGTTAGCACTCAGTTGACAAGATATTGGAAGTTACCAAAAGCAGTTTTTTTTTCTGAGACCTCGGGGACCATGTCTCATGGTTTTGTGAACCACCTGTGGTCCACAAACCATAGGTTGGGAACCAGTGTTCTACCCCATGTTATTGCTGCTGTTTTCACCTTCCTTGCAGTTGATAAGCCTTCTTTCTCAGCCCCCTTCAATGTGGTGGTTTCATTTGGCCTCATCGATGGGCTGCGCCTGAGTTAACAGAACTGTGTATGTTGTTGTTGTTCAGTCGCTAAGTCGTGTCCAACTCTTCATGACCCCATGGATCACAGCACGCCAGGCCTCCCTGTCCTCCACTAGCTTCCAGAGTTCGCCCAGTTTCATGTTCATTGCTTCGGTGACACTATCTAACCATCTCATCCTCTGCCGCCCCCTTCTCCTTTTGCCTTCCATCTTTCCCAGCATGAGGGTCTTTTCTAAAGAGTCCTCTCTTCTCATGAGGTGGCCAAAGTATTGGAGCTTCAGCTTCAGGATTTGTCCTTCCAGGGAGCAATCAGGCTTGACTTCCTGTAGGATGGACCAATTGGATCTCCTTGCAGTCCAGGGGACTCTCAAGAGTCTTCTCCAACACCATAATTCAAAAGCATCTATTCTTCGGCGCTCTGCCTTTCTTATCGTCCAGCTCTCACAGCCATACATTGCTACTGGGAAAACCATCGCTTTGACAATGAGAACCTTTGTTGGCAGGGTGATGTCTCGGCTTTTGATTAAGTTGTCTAGGTTCGCCATAGCTTTCCTCCCAAGAAGTAAATGTCTTTTAATTTCAGGGCTGCAGTCACCATCTGCAGTGATCTTGGAGCCCAGGAAAATAAAGTCTGTCACTCCTTCCATTTCTTCCCCTTCTATTTGCCAGGAAGTGATGGGAGTGGTGGCCATGATCTTAGTTTTTTTGATGTTGAGCTTCAAACCAATTTTGGCACTTTCCTCTTTCAACCTCATCAGAAGGTTCTTTAGGTCTTCCTCATTTTCTGCCATTAGAGTGGTATCGTCTGCATATCTGAGGTTGTTGATATTTCTCCCAGCAATCTTGATTCCAGCTTGTGAATCATCCAGCCCTGCCTTCCTCATGATGTATTCTGCATATAAGTTAAATAAGCAGGGTGACAGTATACAGCCTTGTCGTACTCCTTTCCCAATTTGAAATCAATTGGTTGTTCCATGTCGAGTTCTAACTGTTGCTTCCTGACCCGCATACAGGTTTCTCAGAAGGCAGATAAGGTGGTCTGGTACTCCCATCTCTTCAAGAATTTGCCACAATTTGTTGTGATCCACACAATCAAAGGCTTTAGCATAGTCAATGAAGCAGAGGTAGATGTTTTTCTGGAACTCTCTGGCTTTCTCCATGATCCAGCGAATGTTGGCAATTTGATCTCTAGTTCCTCTGCCTCTTCGGAAACCAGCTTGTACATCTGGTAGTTCTCGATTCACATACTGCTGAAGCCTAGCTTGTAGGATTTTGATCATGACCTTGCTAGCGTGAAAAGAGTGCAATGGTGCGGTAGTTTGAGCAATCTTTGGCATTGCCCTTCTTTGGGATTGGAATGTAAACTGATCTTTTCCAGTCTTGTGGCCACTGCTGGGTTTTCCAAATTTGCTGGCTTATGGAGTGCAGCACTTTGACAGCATCATCTTTTAAGATTTTGAGTAATTCTGCTGGAATGCTGTCACCTCCACTAGCTTTGTTGTTAGTGATGCTTTCTAAAGCCCACTTGACTTCACACTCCAGGATGTCAGGTTCGAGCTCAGTGACAGCACCATTGTGGTTATCAGGAACATTTAGATTGGTTTTATATAGTTCCTCTGTGTATTCTTGCCACCTCTTCTTAATCTCATCTGCTTCTGTTAGGTCCTTGCCGTTCTTGTCCTTTATTGTGCCTACCTTAGCACAAAATTGTCCTTTGACATGTCCAATTTTCTTGAAAAGATCTCTAGTCTTTCCCATTCTATTGTTTTCCTCTATTTCTTTGCATTGCTCATTTAGGAAGGCCTTCCTATCTCTCCTTGCTGTTCTCTGGAAATCTGCATTCAGTTGGGTATATCTTTCCCTTTCTCCCTTGCTTTTTGCTTCTCTTCTTTCCTCAGCTATTTGTAAAGCCTCGTCAGACAGCCATTTTGCCTTCTTGCATTTCTTTCTCTTTGGGATGGTTTTAGTTGCTGCCTCCTGTACAATGTTACAGACTCCGTCCAAAGTTCTTCAGGCACTCTGTCTACCAAATCTAAGCCCCTAAATCTATTTGTCACCTCCACTGTATATTCGTAGGGGATCTGATTTAGGTCATACATGGAGGGCCTAGTGGTTTTCCCTACTTTTTTAAGCCTGAATTTGGCAATAAGAAGCTCATGATCTGAGCCACAGTCAGCTCCAGGTCTTGTTTTTACTGACTGTATAGAACTTCTCCATCTTTGGCTGCAAAGAATGTAATCAATCTGATTTCGATGTAGACCATCTGGTGAAGTCCATGTGTACAGTCGCTGTTTGTGTTGCTGGAAAAGCGTGTTTGCTATGACTAATGTGTTCTCCTGACAGAACTCTATCAGTCTTTGCCCTGCTTCATTTTGTACTCCAAGACCAAACTTGCCTGTTATTCCTGTTACCTCTTGACTGCTATGATGAGTAGGACATCTTTTTTGGGTGTTAATTCTAGAAGGTGTTGTAGGTCTTCATAGAAATGGTCAACTTCTTCCTCTTCAGCATCAGTGGTTGGAGCGTAGACTTGGATTACTGTGATGTTGAAGGTTTGCCTTGGATCCGAATTGAAATCATTCTATCATTTTTGAGGTTATACCCCAGTACCGCTGTTCTCACTCTCTTGTTCACTATGAAGGCTACTCCATATCTTCTAAGGGATTCCTGCCCACAGTAGCAGATATAATGGTCATCTGAATTACATTCTCCCATTCCTGTCCATTTTAGTTCACTAACTCCCATCATGTCAATGTTCAGCCTTGACATCTCACGTTGGACCACATCTAGCTTACCTTGATTCATAGATTTGACGTTCCAGGTTCCTATGCAGTATTGTTCTTTGCAGTATTGCACTTTCCTTGCACTTCCAGACACATCCACAGCTGAGCTTCCTTCCAGTTCTGGCCCAGCTACTTCACTCTTTCTGGAGCTACTAGTACTCGTGTTCTGCTCTTCCCTTTTTCTGCTTCTGGGTTCTGTGTATGTACCGTGCTGTAAATATTAAGCCTCACTAGTTTGTCATAAAGAAAAAACTCTCTAACTAGATAAAATTTAATAAATTTTTAGCTTTTAATAAATTTTAATAAGTTTTTAATAAATTTACATTTTGCAAGATGGAGAGAGAAGTGGTCTGTAACTCACTGTTCTCTCTTTCCCTTTGGGGTGTGTGATTGGAGGGACCTACCTCTGGGTATATGCTTCATCAAGAAATGGGTAGGAATGGTTAGTCTTTTCTTAATGACCATCTTTGGAAATGGGGAGAGGGAGGAATGTCTGCTGGACTTGGTTCACTTTTTGTCCATATGAGAGTGGCCAGAGAAGTCTGAAGAGACTTCCATGATTTTTCCTTCTTCTAAACCAGTGTTATTCAAACTGTGGATCAGGACCCACTTGGTGGGTCATGGAAAGCTGGGAGCAGCCATCTTGGAAACTGCAAACCTTACTCTTGTTATATTCCTTTTGTGAGTGTTAACAATTTGAATTTTCAAGTGAGGGTTTTTTTAAAAAATGTTTTTAGTTCAGTGCTTTTACATAATATTTGGTCCTAATCTTGCTTTCTGTCAGGGATGTTTCATAGTTGTACAATTGCTGCAGTCCAAGAATGCCAATTTGCATTTTAGGAGTGTCATTTTAATATGTTACGATGACAGCATTTCCTGCTTGATGACATCACTTCCTGCCACAACATCACTTCCAGGTTAATGACATCACTTCCAGTGGGTCCCGATATGAGTGCCCTTCTAAAAAGTGGGTCCTGGTCTAAAAAGTTTGAATACCACTGTTCTAACCAATGGCAAAAGCATAACCAATGAAGCAACAGTTTGCCAGCAAGGGGGAAGAAATTAGGAGTAGAGCTTGAAATTTTATTCAGGCATTTCATGACATAATAAGCGGTGCTGATGGAGCTGAAACAAACAAAATAATAAGCTTTAATAACCACGATTTGGTAATTGTCTGTGGCACCAATCCTGACTTACTAAACAAACCATGGTAAAAATAAATCATAGTTCTGCGTGAGATCGAAACCAGACCAGGAAGAGAGGAAATGACATTGCTAACCAAATAGACCTTTTGTTTGTTGTATTAATAGTGTGATATGGAAGCTTATTATTGTTTTTAATAAGAAATAATGTTTGTGTTGTAGTATTTCATTTCCTTTAAAAATTGAGTATTTTATGCTACTAATGTCAAAATACTTGGGTAAAAGATGAATTTTCATAGCTAAAATGTATCAGGCTAAAGCTTAGAGCATGCCTGTCTGGATATTGGCGGAGGGGGAGGTAGCGTGATCTTGGGGAACTCTGCTGTTCCACTGGTTCAGTGCATCTGATTCTGGTTGACAACCTTGTGCAACTTGCGTTGATTTTCATATCGTCTTCTCAGCAAATTAAGAAGAAATGCAGGGCAATACTCATTGTGTAGTCCACGTGTAGCAGATTTGAAAAATCCCACAACGCATCATACCAACTTCTTTCAGATACTCTTAAAACACCACCAAGATGATGGGATATTGCAAGAGAGGAAAGGCTGTACAATCATATTCTGAAATATTTGACAAGCTTTCAAATGCTGGCTTTTAAAGAATCCAATAAGTGTTTTTTAATTCTTCTTAATTTTTTTTTAAGAAATACAAGCCTGGACGGTGTGATGAAATTTTGAAATGGAAGCCACCCAGTCTGAATTCGGTGGATTTTCGCCTAAAAATAACAAGAGTTGGTGGAGAAGGGTATGTAAACTCTTCCCAGTCATCTTAGGCTAAACATGTGATGCCACCTGCTGCCTGAAGAAAAGCTTTTAAAGGGCTTAGGGGCAGAAATGGGCTATGGAAAGAAACAGTGTGTTACAACTATGTAGGCTGAGGTTAGGGCAGCCAAATGCCACAGGACCCCATAATTCAGGGTGACAAGGTGGAGGGAGATCATAGATTGAGATCTGGGAGGGGGGAACTAGGCAGACAGTATGGGTAAATAGGAGGCTAACTTAGAAGTGAAGGGACCAAGGAGACAGTGGGTCTGGGGAAAAAATCTCATGTGGCTTAGATTCATCCTGTTTGTAAAAACTGCCTATAAATATGCTGTCACCAGTTGGTTCATGGGAAGAAATTGGACCATTAGGAATTGTAGACCACAAGGACATTGGAGCAAAGAAGGTCAAGGACAAGGGGTTGAATTTCAAATATTGTTTTGAAATAACTAAGCCAATCTTCAGTTGATGGTCTTGATGAATTTCAATTAATTTTTTAAATTCTCTATTGTTAGTTTCATATTTCTAATGTCTGCATCATTTATTCATTAGATAGTATATAGCAGGAGTTCCCAAACTGGTGGGTCACGCCCCACCAACTAGTGAAGCACTTGTCCTGTCCCTTTAAGGGGCAGGGGAAAGGAAAAGGCAGCAATGCAATCTCCAGGATAGCACTGGTTCAGGGATGGAAGGGTTGTTGTTGTTTTTTGTACTTACCTATGCCAGTGCCAGCCTCTGGGGGTGTGTGGGGAGCCCCAGATATGTTTCTGCAAGGCTCTTCAGACCTCCAAAATAGTTAAAAAAAATCAATTGAAAACCACTTCCAGTTTTTGATCAAAAACTGACCCACAGTTTTTTCGGTGGGTTTTTTTTTTACTGTTCAGGAGGCTTGGGGAGCCCGGGAGAGGCATCTTAGGGGCTCCCCACACCCCCAGAGGCTGGCAGAAGTAAATAGAACCCCCCCCCCACTCCTGCAGCAGTGAGATCCTGGGGATTGCCCCTCCCCTGCACACACTTGCTGTGCTTCCTTGTTGGAGTTTGGAAAGCACTGTAGTTTGATCTGCAGTCTGTACTGTATTTTATTGCATAGTACATGGTTTTGCTTTGCTTTGGTTTCCTAAACTGAATACCGCAAAACGTTGTTAGATCTAATAACATCTGCACTTTAAATAAGTTAACTATTCTATGTTAGGTTTTCTAATGCTGCAGATGAAGATGTATGGTTTCATGTTGCATTTTAATGGAAAATCACCATAATAGTTTCAGTGTCCCAAAGGCAGCACAAAAGCTAACATCACCCACAGCTTAGCCTACTGCATTGCAACCACTTCATTTCAGTAGATCTGACATTAGAAATAGGTCAGAAATAGGTATTTGGGGGGGAAAAAAGTCTGTTCTGCCACCAGTTATTTAGAAAGGAATGAAGTGCAAATTGTTTTTAGGGGGGGGATGCAAGAAAAAAATTGAAATGAACCCTCCAAAATTGCAAGTGTGGCAATTGGTTATTGATATAAATAAATGATACAGATTTCATTGTAAAAGAAATGAACTTATCCTATCATAGCATGTTGTACTGCATACCAGAAACAAAGTAATAGCAGAAGTAATTTCTTCAAAAGATATATATACAACATTCTTCATGGCTGAAAGGATATAAAAGGAACATTTGATGCTATGTGAACTACTGTTGAGCAGTCCATAATCAAGAATGAAAAAATGTATCTATTTAAGACAAATACAAGCAATATATAATACTACTGAAATTTTGTCAATTGCATGTATTTTTTTAGCATCTCTTAAAAAAAGCTGTTGCAATATTTTGGTGATACACTGTAGGGGAAAGCAGATAACCATAGGAGAGAGAATATTAAGAGCAGCATAAAACTGGAAGCAGTTGAATGGGAAGTGGTTGATGAAGAGTACATAGAGAATTGTTTGTGACACAGAACTTGGTTTTTGTCATGAAATAGTAAGCTTTCCTAGGATACCTTTATCATCAAATGCAAGGTGTTATAAATAAGCAAATGGCCCCAAACTTCTGCTTGTGTTCTTTACACATTTAGTATGTAGCTCAGATCTAAAACCACACAGCAAAAGAGATCCTAAAGCGGTTTCATTGTTTTCCCAAGTTTTTGTATGTGCTTTAACATATGTAATGGGTGTGTGAAGTCTTCCAAACATCTCCAGTTTACTATTGCCATAAAAACTATCACAAAGAACAGGAAATTCCTGATATTTTTAGGCATCATAAGCACTGTCTTGTTTACAATTGTGTTGGTGTAGTACAGACTGAACTAACATTTATATCGTTTAATGAGCAGCCGTCAGCCCAGAAGGAATGCCATTGTCAACATAATTAGTAGCAGTAGCTTCCTGGAATGGACAAATGATTCTTCAAGACACAGTTGCAGGGGAGCTCTTGAAAGAAGACCGTGAAGCTTCCCTAAGCCCCTAATTAGGAAATAGGAAAAAGAAAAGGGAGACTACTTTTATTTCTGCTAGTTTGGAAGTGGTGCAATACTGGAAAAAAAAAAACATGAAAAGGAATCCATTTATGCTGTTGGATGACAGCATATTTGCTTGACTAGTCAAGACTACATTGTGCTTGACGTTGTATAAATGGTGTCCTTGACATTTATGATAGAGGAAACTTCAATGTGGGCAGCTTAGAAAACCAAAATCTTGATGGAGCAACTTCCTCAATAAGTTGCTACCTGTCCCAAAAGGCTCACAATCTAAAAAAAAAATAACCAGCAGACCACCACCAGCAACAGCCACTAGAAAGACACTGCGCAAGGGTGAATAGGGACAATTACTCTCCCCCTGCTCAATATAAGAGGAGCACCACTTGAAAAAGTGCCTGTTGATTGTCTGCAGAGTGTCTGTTTGTGGGTGGTGGTGGTGGTGGTGGTAGTAGTAGTAATCATGCATTAACTTCATTGCTGCACAGTGTATTCTTCTGTTGAAGCTCTGTGCATCTCTATAGTATATTGTTTTATAAAGCATTCCAATATTTTGAGGAATGGCTTTGTGAGAAGCTAAAAGTGTCCTTCATGCTATCAGTAAAGACATACTGTACGTATGAATCTATGCCTGCATAGAGCAAGAACTCAATCCTGAGAGCTGGCATTTCCACATTTCTTCTTGATTGGAAAGATTGTGTGTGCTTCAAGGGAAAGCACACAACATTCCACTTCATTCTCTCTTGACAGCTGCTTACGTAACATAATGGATAACGTTTTTTGGACAAAGCTATCTTCAGCAAGTTCCATGAATCATAAACCATGAAACGTTTAGTCAGAAAGTTTCCTTTCTGCAACTTTTATTGCCGCACCAGCTGCATCCTATGGTGGAATCTAGCAGGCTGAAGGTTTCTTGAAGGTACTCCTTGCCCTGTGTAAGCCCCAGCAGGCACAATCACTCAGTACAGACCTGTGCCAACTATATAGTTGGTGCAAGTCTGTTTTGATCCATATCGACAGGCCCAGGAAAGGGATTAACATACAGTGCACGCTGATACCCCCCCCCCATTGTCGTCGTCCCCATTCCATCCCTCCCTGCCCTATGCTGGATTCCTCTTTTCCGGCAGGCATTGCTCCAGCCACCGGCACCAGTGGGAAGGCTCCGCCTCTGCCTGTAGGCATGCTGTCAGCAAAGCATGCACTCCTCAGCCATAAGGTAAGCCAAGGATTGGGTCATTAGTTTTGAAACCCTGTGGGGTCCCTAGCCATCTTTTAAGGAAACTATTTTTTAATTGCATGGCCATCTGAATCTGCTGCTCATCTGAATAAAATACAGTGGGCCCTCCTCATCTTGACAGGATTTCAGTATCCATGAGTGCTGACCCCATGGCTGGAGAGCCTCATAGGACCTCCTGAACGCAAGTGCCTTCAGGATTTCCTGAAGGAGGTGTCCATGAAACCTGCTGAGGTGCAGGGAGGTAGAGTGTGGCCTCCCCACTCCTCAGAAGGCCTCCCAGACACTTCTGGTTTGCTGGTAACCTCCCTCTCCGGGTTTGATTATCTACTGAAATCAGTGTTGTCGTTGACGTTGTCGTTGTTTGGGGGGGGGTGTATCCTAGAACAGATCCCCTATGGATACAGAGGGCCTTCCTGGATACTCTGTTACTTCACTGTGAATATAAGAAATTCAAAATACTTTGTCTACATACACCTGATAATCTGTAAATTTTGATCTGCTAACAATAAAAGCAAGCTGTGGAAAGGTTTTCTTCTCTTTTCACAGCGTTTTTGTAAAGACTCTATGCAGTCCACATTGGGACAGTTCTTTGTTGCCAAGGAAGCCTTATGTCATGTGAAGTATTGTTTCACAGGTACAGTTGGACCCCTGTATCTATGGGGGTTCCATCACAGAAACCCAACACCCCCCCCTCCCGCAGATACGAAATCCGTGGATACTGGGGTCTGAATGTAAATCCCTTTAAAAACAAAAAAGCACCAAATTGGGTTTCCTACCTTTTCAGTCTAACCATACTGTTTGCATACCTTTAGAGCTCTCTTTAGACTGAAAGATCCACTTCTGGTTTATGTGAAGCTTCCTTTCTTCTCCCAGGTTCACCCCAGAATACATTGCCAATGCATTCTGGTGCTCTGTGCTGGCACAAACTCATAAGTATATCTGTAAAAAGGTTTCCCCACGACCGAATGGTCTAGTCGTGACCGACTGTAGGGGGCGGTGCTCATCTCCGTTTCAAAGCCTGTAGAGCCGGCGTTTTTGTCCAATCATGTGGCCAGCATGACTCTATGCCGTAGTGCACGGAACGCCGTTACCTTCCCACCGAAGTAGTCCCTATTTATCTACTTGCATTTTTTTAGGTGCTTTCGAACTGCTAGGTTGGCAGGAGCTGGGACAAGCAACGGGAGCTCACTCCGTCACACAGTCTCGAACTCCCAACCTTGCGGTTGAAAGCCCAGCAACAGCGGATTAACTCGCTGCGCCACCACGTCCCAAGTATATCTGTACAGACAGCATAAAGGACACCTTTAGTTTCTCACAAGCCATGGTTCCTCAAAGATCTGCAGATACCGGACTCTGATCATATCTCAAGGAGCCCATTTTGTGTTCAGCACAAAAGGCAAGAGTCACAGGCATTATATAATTAGGGAAACATAGTGGCCACGTCAAAAATAGCCCATCATTATGTGCAAATGAGTATGCACTAGAGATAAGGATGTAGCCTAGTGGAGCTATATATTTCAGGCTTGAGTGTTCTTTCCACAGTGAATCAGACTACATTTTCTTTGTAAGATTGATGCTTCCTTCATAAGACTGGCGATCAACTATGTAGGGGTTATATTTACATTGTTTTTAAGAAGGGTCAAATTTGGCCTGAAATGAAATGCTTTGAAATGCTTTGCTCTAGCAGTGTGAAACTAATTAGAATGCACAGGACTGTGAATGCCGTCTGAGATTGATTACCTATGCAACTCACTGATAGTACTGATAAAAGGGGCTCCTAGTTGGCCATGCAAAATATGCCTTGCTAACTCATTGTCCAGTTATTAAGCATAGCTAATGATGAAAAAAAAAATTCTCATCCTCCAGTGCAAGTTATATCTTTGGGGCAGGTCTGAAGATTTAACAACAATTGTTTTATAGTATATTTTGATCATCCCTAATTATGTAAATATCCTCAAGCTGATAAAAGGAGGCCATTATCATGCTACTTGAAGCATCAGTTATCAGGCATTGTCTGGAAAATGATTTTTTTTTTTTTGCTTGGATATGGTTAAAGAATTTCATCTTAATTGCTCTTCTTTATTTTTACCTCATGAGGAAGGCTAATACTCTAGCACCTTTCCTCTTTGTCAGCACATTTGCTATAAGGATTTTCACATATCTGTACTGTACATATTAAGACATCCCTCATTACCCATACCAAGATTTTCTTATAAGGTCTAGGAATTGGGGTGGGGGAGAGGACAGGCAAGGTCTATGCTCCATTTTACCCAATGAGTAGACCTTCCTTCCACTTTGAGCTCTGATGACAGAAAGGGAGATGAATTTGCCTTATGTGCCCTGGAAGGAGTTCTAGGAGGTCGGATTTAATTTTGGATTTCTCCCCGTGGTGAGGCAGGGGTCCCAAAAGGCTCCCTTTCTTGTCCTCCTGCAGGCTTTAGGAGAAAGCCTTAGACCTTAAGAGACTGGAGTGTGGCTCTGGAAGAGTCAGCCTCCTTCCTGTGAGACACACTGCCTAATGGGTAGTGTGTTCCCACACTTCCTAGGCACATACGTTGCATACTCCTTATTGCATGGTATCTGTTTTTGTGCTGTGTTTCTACAAATTACTGTGAATATGGGCCCAAAAGAACAGAATTTTTAAAAATCTAGGGAAGAGTGGATAAAACAGATGGAACATAAGAGCTCATAGTTTGCATCTAAAGCTTTGCATCTAGTATTTTGTGATACTAGAACTTCTGAAACATTTTCATCATCAACTTTAACACTTTAGTTATGCCGTATAATGTTATTAATTCTTTTTTACTATGCCACACAACCTTTTCCTTATGGTATTATGTATTTGGAGTGGGAATTTGGAAAATTTTGGGTGAACTTCAAATGGCTTTGGAACAAGTTAGCATTTTTCCCATTGAAATTAACATAATTGTACTTGTTACAATTATGATTTTCACTATAAGTGCTGTTTTCTGGAACAAATTAGGTTTAGATAATGAGAGAAGACTGTGTTTAATTGGGTTTACTCCTAGTGTGTATAGGATTGCAACCTTAGTATGTCTGTTGGTCAGAAAGGCAAAGTAGTAATGAGGGAAAATGGGGGAAGGCCTGCAGATGGGAGGCAGTGGTGACCAGTGGGGGGGGGGGGCGACAGGGCTGGGAGGTGCCACTGGTCTCCAGCTGTGCTGCCTGGGATCACTTGATCCTGTGGACCCACCTAGGTATGCCACTGCTAACAGTAATATCTTCCATATAATCTATACAAGTCCAATGTCAGTTGTGTTAAAATTTTGTGCTTTTAAAGGGGTCTGGTGAATTAAATATTTATATCTTAACACACAAAATATTTATATATTTAAATAAATATAAATATTTCTACCTTAAGACACAAAATAGGCTCTTGTTTCTTCTGAGCAGGAAGTTTCCTCCTGAGGAGGGCAAGTTGAGAAAGGCTAAATGCATACAAGGTAGGAAGATTTTAAGGCAGTGATAGCGAACCATTGACATGCGTGTCAGAGCTGACACGCCGCGGCATTTTAAGTGACACACGGAAGCTGGGGAAGTGAAGGAGTGCGCGTGCAGGCTAGCAACTAGCCAGGGCCCCGCTGGAGCTGCTGGTACTTTAGACTTGCTTCCTTGCTTTCTTTTAGGCTTGCTTCCTTGAGCCGTTGATGGTGAGAGATGATCAAAAGCAACCCCGCCCCCAAGCGAGCTCTTGCAAGCAGCTGGGCTGCCCTGCTGGGTGCGGGACAGCTGAATGCAAGTCGCGCACCAGCACCAGCGGCTGCTCGGCCTCAGACTGTTCCCCGCTGACAGGGATGCCGGGCGCAACTTCCGTTCAGCTACAAGGACAATGCGATCACAACGGCAGAGACGAGATTGTTACCTCTGCAGCCAACCAGCAGCACAGAACAAGCAGTTCTGCTTGAGTGCTGCGGCTGGGAGGGGGCAGGGAGGTTGGCTGTTTTTGATCCCTTCCGAATTGGTGGCGCTCCGAGTCCTGGGATGCCTGTGCCTGTGCAGGGAGTCAGGGACACAGAGAGAGGCGGGAGGCACACGAGGCAGGTGAGCAGCAAAAAACAAAATCAGAGCTGCTGCTGCTGGCCTCTGTGTGCGTGTGCGTGAGTGAGAGTGGGTGCACGCATTCATGCACGCGGGCGAGGGAGGGAGCACACACGTGTGAGTGAGAGACAGCACTCATGAGAGAGCACACGTGTGCGAGAGAGTGCTCATGAGGAAGTTGTGTGTGTGTGTGTGTGTGTGAGAGAGAGAGAGAGCACTCGTGAGGAAGAAAGAGCACGCGCCTGCCAGAGAGAGAGAGAGAGAGAGAGAGAGCCAGCTCCAATCTGAATTCATTTTAAAGAAATCCAAGTCCAAGCACCCAATCCTGCTGTCAAAAAGGTAAGCTAGTTGTTATGGTCAAACTCTTTACAACTTCATATTTACAGTACATAGCATCATCATAATGTGAGTAAAAACCAGTGAGGGACTTGACCCTTGAAGGCTTTGCAGCCTCATTGTAGCACAAGAGACACACAGGAAAAGAAGGGGTAACAAAAGTGAATCAGGTAAAATCCCCTTCCAGATGTTCTGCTGCCTGACATGGAAGACCCAAACTATGGCCTCCCACTAACTACTATGCTCTCACCTGTTCAGCTTCACTGGAATTCTGCAGGACACCTATTTAGTGACCTGTGCTCTATAGCTCTGATCCAATGTCATCCACTCCATCTTGTCCCAGGGATCTGGGTTCCACAGAAGCTTAAGCTGTCTTTTAGTTAATGGCAAATGAGTAAGGGGCTAAGCAAGGAGCTGCCAGGAAACGCTGGCGATCATAATAAATTCAATCCAAGTGGGGAAAAAATCCTACAGCACAATCCTAACCAACTTTCCAGTGCTGACATAGCTGTGTCAATGGGACAGCTGTGTCAAAGTGGAGTAGTAGTCAAGCAGGCCTTCTCAAGGTAAGGGAATGTTCCCTTACCTCAAAACTGTGTTTCCCCTGCCCTGGTGCTGGAAAGTTGGTAGGATTGCACCCCTAATCTGCCCTGTTCCTCCATTTTAGAAAAAGCCATCAACAGCAGAAAAAATATTAGAGAGAGAGAGAGGCAATGGAAGTCTTAGAAGCTCATTAATTAATCAATCAATCAAATAAAAAGCAATGGAACACATAATACGTAATTTTATTTTTGTCTTTTGTTCTGGCAGGGGGTGACACACCAGCAGAGTTGAGTTATGAATTTTCCAAATTTCTGACACACCAAGCCCAAAAGGTTCGCCATCACTGTTTTAAGGCTACTGCCCTTGCATGTGAAGGAGGTTCACTTGAACACATTTGAATTTACTTCTGAGTAAATGTGTTTAGTATTGGGTTGCATGTCAGAATTCTCTGAACAAGCCCAAAATTCTGGGTTTGGTTTCTTTAGCTAACATAAAAAATAAATAAAATAAAATTTGGTAGGCGAGGTGAATATCTTAGAGGATATGTATTGAAGAGGTATAGACTGAATTTTGTTCCTTGATTTATGTGCCTTGGAGCAAGAAAGAGTCAATTACACTATCCTATTTGCTGTTGCTCTCATTAATTCTGGTGATTGATCATAGGGAGTGTTGCTGTTTATGCCAACAGTAATAACTACGGTGGGAATGTTTACGTGCCAAATAGCATCAGTAGGTTCAATTACACTCTTGGTGTTTGGTCATGTATATAATCCTTGGAGATCTTTTGTCTGTTGATTCAGTTTAACAGAACCCCATTAGTCAGCATCACATGAATAAATCATTCCATATATTTTGAGGGAATCAGAGAGCCATCACCAGCTCCCTGATGGCCCACTCTTAGCAGATGTCACTAAATGAAATAAGCAGGCCTTCTAGGCAACTTTTTAGAAGTAATTTTTAAGTGGGTTCTGAGCAAATCCATTGCTTTCTTAGTATCATTGAAATGCATACAAATTTCATTTAAATTATATAGCTTGCTTAAATATTCTGCTCATTCTCCTATGCTTATTTCATGCAGCAAAACCCACACATCTGACTAAAATACAATTTTCTGCTCAAATAAAAAAAATGCAAATTTAGTCCACTACCGTCCACATACTCATATTTGTACATCATTTAAACGTATGTGAGAATAGCCGTGTGCTTTGAGATTTGTACAAATTTGACTTTGATATGACTCACTCTTACAGCTCAATCCTAACTTGCACTGGAACAGGCAGGCCGACTGGCCTGTGGTATATCTAGCACAAGGTAGGTGCCGGCTGGAGTGCAACTAGGAGTAAGATGCTATTTTACCCATGTTGTGTGCTAGCCACCCCATGGGGCTGCTTGGATCTGCACCTGCGATTTCACAGCTCCAAATCTAAGCAGCCTGAGTAACACAGCTCGGGCCTGGGACGACAGTTGGGATTTGGCCTGCATTGCACTGCAGTGGCTGAGCCCTATCTGCCCCTCCCTTTATGCCCTCTCCCACCTCCAGCACTGGTCAAACTCCAATGCTGTAAGCAGCCCCCATGAGCCAGTGCACACCCACATGCTGGCTTAGCCTGCTCTGGAGTGGTTGCAAATGTGCTGCATAGTATGTTTGTGACACTCTTGAACCAGCGCAAGGGACCTAGTAAGGATTAGTAGGTCATTTATAAATGACCTTAGCCATTTATAAGAAGTCTTTGGTAGTATTGGCAAGTCAGTGAAATCAAGTGCACTTTATGAACTCACTTTATATTTTATAACTATTAAATATTTAGTATTTAGTAATATAAGTAGTCCATCTGCTTTGCTAGAACTTCCAATTACCTTTTATTGTATGCTTGGCAGTGAGATATAAGTATCTAGTTGTCTTGTGTGCTCTCTGAGGCATCTGGTTGGCCATTGTGAGATACAGAAAGCCGGACTAAATGGGCCCTTGGCCTATCCAGCAAGGCTTATGGTTCCCCAAGATCTGCTGTGTTTTAATAATAAAAAATAATAATACATTTATTTATATACCGCCTTTCTTAATATCACTAGATTTCTCTAATGATTGAACTCAAGGCGGTTTACATAGGCAGACTTTCTCACAAACCCGAAGGTTTTTACAATTTACAGAATGTTCTATCTTCCAAGAACAACACTCCTACAGATCTTTCTTTCTGGATTTAGCCTTCTTTCTTTAGCCACCCGTCTGTCGTCTGCTGGCTGATGAGGCTTCCCTGCTGCCACCAGAGATGCAGCTGATTTCAGCACACTCCTCCTCCCACGAGGAAGCTGAAACTCAGCTTTTAATCAGCCGCAGTTTCCAAGGTCTGCTGCTCGCAGAGACTTCCGGCAGTCCCGAGCTCACGACCTTGAGATCTTCAGGTGTTATCTTCGGGCAAACGGAGGCATTAACCCTCTCGGCTAAATCTTCTACCATTCATTTATCTTGGAACACTGTCCCAAAACAAAATCTGTCATTACGACATGTCATGACATCACAACACTATCACCTGTGAACTAGGACATGCAAGAAAGTGAGCATTGGACAAAAAATGGTTATGAGCTGTGCAGGGTGGGTTAGGGAGAGTGTCTAACAAATCGCCTGTGGAAACAGCAGCTACAAGTTCAAACAGCAGAATGTCGTCACTCAAGTGACAACTGTTATGTGTACTGGGTGAGTTGCCAAATTAATTTCTCCATAACTGGCATTTTGTTTGAAGAAATTGTGCCAAGTAGTATGCTTGAATAATAGATTCTCTGTTACTTACAAAAAGAACAAAGTTACAGAAGTCAAGGCTACACTTAACATTTCAGCATTGCAACCAACAGCTTTGGAATGAACATGTATACTGTAGAAGCATTGCTTCACTGGTCAGGATCGTCCTTCTTTTTCTAGACACACGTGTATTTAGGGAGATAAAAGATTTGGATTAGAAATAGGTGAACTGTTACAGAGGTTATCTGGTATGGTCAGGATGAGTAGGATACTAAATCGAGTGAGTGAGTGAGTGAGTGAGTGAGTGAGTGAGTGAGTGAGTGAGTGAGTGAGTGAGTGAGTGAGTGAGTGAGTGAGTGAGTGAG
>JAJKFI010000012.1:2867036-2926286 GCA_029204185.1 Lerista edwardsae
GAGTGAGTGAGTGAGTGAGTGAGTGAGTGAGTGAGTGAGTGAGTGAGAAAACAATTGTAAAATATATTCCTATACTTTTAAGATGCTGTAAATATTTAAGAACAGAATTCAATGCTATCATCCTTTGTTGAAGGATTTCAGCAGTATTTAAAACAAATGCTTTTGCCTTCATCTTCCAAATTCTGTTTTTTCAAAATAACCTTTATTATCATATTTATAAACTGAAGAACAGGCACAGGAATTGAAATTTGCCAATCTGCAATCATACAAGAAACATTGTGGAAGAACGTTGAATAATTTCCATATCTTCCCTCTCTTTAAAGACAAAAACACCTTCACAAATGAATGAAATGGAGGGAGAGATCTTGCAGGCAGGGGGAAATTCTAACAGCAATGGCTGTTAGGCTGTGTAATAATCTCCCAAAGGAAATGAGAGAGGATCCTTTATTTGAATAATTTATAAATAGGACCAAATATTCAGCACACTATAGGAAAACTGTCATTTATAGGTAATATAAGGGCGTGATACACTTTTCATTAAGGTGTCCTTTTTATTTTTATTACAGTTTATTATAGATATATATGTGATGCAATTTTCAGAGCTCTAGCTGTGACCCTACATATATCTATAAGTAGTAATTCAAATCACTGCAAATGGAAATCTTTTAACATCAAGTAAAGGAGTCTTTGAAAACAGGATTTTTCTTCCTAATTATAATACATGCTGATTAGCTTCTTGTTAACGATCTGTGACTCCTCTGGGATGCATCTAAATAAGTAACAGCCAACACCTGTCCTGTGTTGTAATAAACGTAGCCTTTAAACTCAGCTCTGAAGGCAACTTTCAGTGATGATGTTGGTTTTTAGTGAACATCACCTAGAACTGAAGGAAAGGTCACTGTAACTGAATGGAAACGTTGCCTTTTCTTTTTTCTAGTGGTAATTTTATATTTTGCTTTGCAATGCTGAAAATGACTGTTGCTCAGTGAAAATGTGCTTTTTTAGGAAAATATTGGCATCTACTCTTGACTTGTTGACCATTAGAAGCTTGTCTGTAGACTTGCTCCTGAATGCTTCTTTTTGATATTTCATTTGTTAGCATTATGTGAATTTATAAACACAGGTTTCCCCCATATCCATGGATCTGGTATCCACTGATCCAGTTATCTGTGGTTCTCTGCGATCCCCTGCATCTATTACCTTCATTTTTCCGTAGTACCAGTTGAAGCACGGGTGTTTCTTTCTTAACAGAGGAACATGCTTGTTTAACTGAACAACAATTCAGCAGGGGGCTGCTATTTATTTAGGGTTCCTTCATATCTGTGGCTTCCAACATTATATGGGAGGAGGGACACATGCCTGAACTGAAATTGCATGTAACTAATTTCTGGTCCTCTGTAGCTTTTTCTAAAACTTTTTAAAGATGGAAGGACAGAGTGAGAGATCATTGAGGAAATTATTCAGATATATCCTAGTACAATGGACTGTGGGTTGGGACCCACACAAATATGTCTACAGGGCTCCCCAATCCTTAGAAAACCTAAAAATTGGTTTAGCAATTCAAAAACCAGAATTTAGTGCCAGTAGGTTTTCTGATGTTCATAGAGCCCTGCAGAGGCACCCACAGGTTTCCCTACACCCTCCTTCTCCAAACGCTTCCATAGGTAAGGGAAGGAGGGTGCAGGCAGTGTCCTTTGTCCTTGGCAGTGGCACAATCCTGGTAATCATGTTGCTGCCTTCTCCTCTCGCTGTGCCTTAAAGGAGCCGAGACAGGGGTTCCCTGACTGGTGGGTCATGTCCCACCAGTTTGAGAACCACTGTTGTATACTATATTGACTTTCTGCTGCACTATCTGTTTTCAGTACTAGCTCTATCATGTTCTGTGCAAATAGGCTTTACTGGCTTCTGTGCATTTAGCCATTTCTACTATTCAGAGAAAGGCATTAACTGTCATGAAAGATGGTTGCAATGCATAAAAACAATGCTGTACATAAAAAAGGTGTTTTCTCTTTTAGGCTTCTTCCACAGAATGTTGGACTCCTTTATGTTGGAAGCTTAGATAGACCTTTTGCCCAAATTAAGGTAAGAGCAATTAATTTTGTGTATCTTTGTGAAACTGTTTTGTTAGGTTTATTTTACATTGCCACCTAAACCTTTGCAATGAAGCAAAAATTAAATAAATAAGCACTTGCAATTCTTTTTTTAAAAATATACTTGCTATTACATTCACTTTCTAAACCTCCATTCAATAAAATTTTTTTTAAATAAAGGCAGCACTGTAGTAGTTCAACATTTTAGAATCAAACTGGTCTGCAGCTGGAGAAATTTAAAAAGAACCTATGTTGATAGAAATGTACATCTCACTGTTTTTCAGTAGAATTTAAATAGTGTGCAATTTATCTGCTCAATACATTTTCTTTTGTGAAAGTGTAGCATGTTGGCTTGATTCGTGTATTCCTGTCGTATCATCCTTCTTTCTGAGTTAAAAACTACATTTAAGAGATTTTTATTTTATACCAGCGGTTCTCAAACATTTTGCACTGGAACCCACTTTTCCATATGGCACTCATGATAGGACGCACGGGAAGTGATGTCCTGGCTGGAAGTGACAATGTCAGGCAGGAAATGCTGTCATTGTGATGTAATTAAATAACACTCCTGAAATGCAAACTGGCATTCTTAAACTGCAGCACTTAAACAACCATGATGCAAACCTGACTGAAAGCAAGATTAGGACAAAATATTATGTAAAAGCTCTCAACTAAAAACAATTTAAAAAAAAACCCTCCCTTGAAAATTCAAATTGTTAATACTCACAAAAAAATGGCAAGAGTAAGGACTACAGCTTCCAAGATGGCTGCTCCGTTTTCTGCGACCTACCTAACATCAGTTTGGGACCCACAGTTTGAGAAACACTGTTTTATATAATGTTAAGATTTATACAGGAGGATATCTGTGGATATGACTTACCCATATCAGGAGGGCCTCACCAGACCTCCCAGATGTGACCGGAAGTGCCGTCTGGTTGCATCTCAAGGTGTTCGGAGGCATGGGAAGGTAATGGAAAATCAGAAACGCCTCTCAGAAGCCTCTGGGAGGCCTTTTGAGGTGTGCGGAGGCCGCACGCAATACCTGTGCACCTCGGAACACCTCTGGAAGACACTTCTCCCCACTGGAGGATTATATTGTCCTTAGGTTTTGGTATCTGCAGGAAGGTCTGGGGTTGGAGCCCCCACAGATACCAGGGCCAACCTGTATATATATTTTAGTGCTTCAGCAAATGTACAGTATGTTTGCAAATGGCCTGAGTTTTATTGCCTTAGATCAGTGCCTTTTTCATGCCATGGCCCCAGTAAATAATGAAATAAAGAATGTGACTCATTGGGGACTCACTATTGGTCCTGCCCTCCTTCTGTGACTCTATCCGCTCCCTAACCCCATTGCTGCCCACTTCCCCCCCCCATTATGCCCTCCCAGCACTGTTCATTATAACCAATATTCTTATTAGAGAGATCAGAAAGAGTTACCCTGAAGTCTGGCAGTAATGAAAGCTATTTCAGCACAATTGCTAAGAACCTGAGAAATATAGATCAGCAGCTAACCCTTCCCTTGCTTCCCATCTGAACTGGGACTGGAATGACTCTATTTCCCCTACATTTCAAGGTCCCAGACTATCACTTGACCCCTCATTTAATCATTATACCCCCCTACTGACTGATTTATGCTTAGAATTTAACCTTTTAATACTTAATGGATCTTTGCCCAGCGACCACCCGGGCAAATTAACTCATTTCTCTTATAGAGGGGCCAGTGTTCTTGACTACGCCCTTGTCACTTTGGATATTCTTCCCCTCATTTCTGATTTCACTGTTAATTCTTGCGCTGACAGTGACCACTCCCCAATCTCTTTAAAGCTGTCTATCCCTTCCTGCCCCCTACCCCCTTATCTCCCCCTCCTCCCTCTTCCCATATTTGTAAATGGACCTTAAAGGCTGCTGATTCTTTCTCTCAATGGATTTTAAGACCTGAGATACTAACTTCAACTCAGGATCTTGCTTCCACGCACTCTCCCTCTATTGCCATTGCCTCCTACGAACACCTTATACAATCGCTAATTGAGAACCTGAGATCTTCCCATACCCCTTGCTCTACTTCCCAATCCCTCTTCTATCCTCCATCTTCCTCTTGGTTTGACGCAGACTGCTGGGCTGCCAAGAAATTTGTCAGACAATTCTTTCACTCAGTTCAATCTGACCCTTCCCCTGACCTATTGAACCTCTATTTCTCCCTGAGGAAAGCCTGCTCCTCATTCTTAGAGTATAAGAAACACTCTGCTGCTCAGCAGGATTGGAACTTATTATATGAGGCAATTCAATCCAATAACCACAAACTATTTTGGTCCTTGGTGTCCCACACATCCCCCTCCACTGGTCCTTACTTACCAACTTCTATCTCAGCCTCTGTTTGGACTGCGTACTTTTCTAAAGTTTTTGCTTCTTCCCACCCTACCCCAACCCACTCCCCTCTCCCCCTTAACCTCCCAATTTGGCCTCCGGTCACTCCAGAAGAAATAAAGGGGTTGATCATCTCATTAAAACCCCGGAAAGCCCCTGGTCCTGATGGGATTTTCCCTGAGCTCCTATTTAACAACCCCACTTGGTGGTCCTATTTTCTCTCCAATCTTTTCACCCTTATTAATAATTCTGGACTCATCCCTTGCTCTTGGCTCTCTTCAACCATAGTTCCAATTTTCAAAAAAGGTGACCCTTCCCTCCCAAATAACTACAGACCCATCAGCCTCTTATCCTTCGTAAGGAAACTTTATTCTAAATATCTCCTTCTTAAACTTACCTCTTGGTCCTCTTCTGTTGGGCTCCCTGGCAGGGAACAAATCGGTTTCCGGCCAGGGACCTCCACTCTAGACCATATTCTTACCCTTTCTTTCCTGATCAGTAAATATTCTGAGCATCATGACACCAAATTGTACACGGCATTTATTGACCTCAAAGGCGCATTTGATTCGATCAATAGAGATATACTCTGGCGGAAACTTGCCAGTTGGGGGATTGACCAACGCCTCCTGTTTCTAATACAGCGCATACATTCCTCCAACTCATGTCGAATTCGGACCGACCGTGCCGGCACCCTGACAGATAGCGTCCCTATCACGAAAGGTGTGCGTCAGGGATGCATCCTAGCCCCTCTTCTATTCAATCTTTTCCTTGCCAACCTCCCTTCCTTTCTAACTGGTGTTGATATCTCCCCCCCCCCGCTTTAAATAATTCACCTACCCCTCTTCTTCTGAATGCTGATGATGCTCTTCTCCTCTCTATTACTAAACTGGGCCTTCGCAAGCTTCTCCTCTCTTTCCAACATTACTGTTCAAATAACGACTTACTTATCAATTCAGAGAAAACTAAAATATTAGTTTTCTCCAAATCTTGGGCCCCGTCATCTTGGAAAGTCGGCAACTCCATATACCAACAGGTTCAGACTCTCAGATATTTAGGAATTCTCTTTCACTTCCGACATTCATGGAGCCCTCATCGTAAATCTGCAATTGCCTCCACTTCCCTTTCTTTAAATGCAATCTCTCGCTTCCACTTTCACTCCGGTAACCAATATGTCCCCGCAGCTATCCAAATCCTCTACTCCAAAACATTTTCCCAGTTACTCTATGGAGCCTCAATTTGGATCGAGGCGGCAAACTCTGAAATTGACAAGGTGGCTGCCTCTTTCCTTAGGAAAATCCTTGGGATTCCTAACCTTATTAGGCTCTCTACCATCATCCTAGAACTGGGCATCCACTTACCCTCCACCCTAGCCTGGACTATCACTTTTAAGTTCTGGCTTAGAATCCACCTTTCAATCCCTTCTGACTCTATCCTCCAAGATCTATTAAAGGACCCTTTCACTCCCAGCTGGTTCTGTTTTATAGAAGCCAAACTATCCCTTTCTGTCGAAACTCTAGCCGACATGAACCTCCACACAGCATATCAAACTATCAAGGCTAAGCTCTACGATTCTGAATATGTAACCCTATTTTCTCAGTTGAATCCCGTCTGTTCTCCTCTTGCTTTTGGCTTATCCCCTTCCCTCGGCCGCTCTACTAATTATTTTAACCAACTATGCAACCCAAAAAAAAGACGAGCTTTCATGCTCGCAAGGCTGAATATTTTTCCATCCGCAGCCCACTTCGGAAGATTCACTAAAACCCCTCGTCCCAACAGATTGTGTCATTTTTGTGCCCTTGAACTTGACTCCCTGGACCACATCTTACTACGATGCCCAGCTCATTCTGCCCTTCGTAATAGGCTTCTGGGGCTGCTTCTTTCCTCTCTCCCCCCCCCTCTCTTTCTAATCCTTTGCCAATACTTTTGAGTGACTTTTCGGCATCTATCACCAACCAAGTAGCTGAGTTTCTACTTACTGTCATGAAGATCTCTCCCAAATTTTACCATAAGTGTTAAACTTGCTCCCTCCTTTTTCCCATCTGAACTTGGATTGTGATTGTATTGTGCGCGCGCTTGTATTCTGTAATGCCAATAAAGGTTCTAGGTACTACTACTAGATCAGCAGCACTAGCTTGATGTGCTTCATTTTTAAAAGTGGAGACACTAAATCACGGGGTGAGTTGTAAGTTTCTTCTCATAAGGAAGTGCAATATATATTTAATACTTGCTTGAAAAGGCCTGATCCCTTATTCTGCATGCATAAATTGGTTCTCATCAAGGTTCAGTTTATCTGAATGTTTGGTGGTTGGGGTTAAGTAGGATTTTCTGATATTAGATGCACCATGGGGATAGTAAAGTTGAACAGTAGTTGTCTTAAAAGCCTGTCACAGAAAAACAGCACCATTGGTAATGTATTGAGGCCTGCTTCCCACAGTAACACAAAAGATTAGCCTACATTACTAAGGGTACTTTTCTCTCTCAAGCCTTTTTCACCTTTTTAAAGAGAGAAAAGATTCATACATGTAGAGTCCTAACTATGGGCTGTTAACTTTGAAGTTCATTAAGATGGTCTTGTGGAAAAAGATTAGAATCTGCACCCATCGAGGAAAATTACAGCAGCTTTTCCAGCTTAGGTTTTCTGTAAAATAAGAAATGTAGCATAGAAAGGATGTGGCCTTTCCGGGCAGAGTGGGGAAGGTTTGGGATGAGGGGGCGTGATCAGCGGCACCACGCTCCTCCAGATCCTGACGTCCGTGTATAGTAGGGCTGCACAGCCTTACATGGAGGTCCTCGCTTCTGCGCCAGCTAAATAGCTGGTGCAGAAGCGAGGAGACCCATGAATGTCCCCTTTCCCCACAGAGCCTCCAGCAGTTATATGGCTGCTGCAGGATGCAGAGATAGCCACATGGCTACTGCTGCGCTCCGGGGTGGTCAGGCAGCATAGGATTGGGCTGCCAGTGAAATGTTGTATTTTTTCCTTAAAACAGCAGACTCCCTCTTCTCCCCTTATATGTCATATCACAAACTGCTTTTGAAAGTGCTTTCGGTTTCAAAAGAGATTTGCCATGTGGTCTAAAGAGATGCTGTTTGAGAAACATAAGTGCTGTTCACAGCTCTCTTGGGCACATGGATCTAGTTATGTGGTCCCTTGGATTCACTGCTTTCAGATCAATCCAACTTTTTATTTGTATGAAAAGAAGTTAAATTTGTTTCCTTAATGTAGCGTAGAAAAAACCTGCTTTACAAGAGAAGTCACATAGATTATAGCATCTTTCTATTGAAAGGACAGTGTCTTTTTGAACCTTTTTGTATTCTAGTCTCAAAAACATGAGAGAAGTAAGACTGAAGTAAAATACAACTGCTTCATAAACAAGCCACAGGCAAAAATGGCAAAATATTTTAAAACATACGATTGAAATGGTAATTTAACTCATAAAATATAATTGGGTTGTGGTTGAATGAAGAAGCTTTTTTCCAACAGTATCATTGTAAAATAACAAACCCATAGCATTTGCTGTTCTAGAAACTTTTACATGACTAGCTATTTAATAAAATACATTTTTCTTAGTTGCCAACATTGGCTATATGAGATATACCATAATTAGTCTTTTGAGATCACATTTGTGCTTTTAGTGTAGTGCAACCCAAATGAGAGAATATGAAATAGACTGAAAATATGTAATTAAATCTATCTTTTTGTGTTGTGTTGAAGAATGCTCCTATATAGGGAATATTATGCCATGGGGGAAAGTGAAGCTGCTATCACACCAATCTGGGCTTTTTCAGATGGAGAAGTCAACCCATGCATACTATTACATATAAAATTATGGATTAGAAATTGAAGAGTCATGCTGTTGCATTTTAGACAGCGTATTTGTAATAAGCTGTAATAAAGTAAACATTTTGAATGGATATAAGAATAGGCCTTACTTGCAATCACAAATGTGTGTTCAATTGAAATGCTTTTGAAGCTCAATTTAACAAAGCAAACACATTTTCTGGAGGTATTAGCATAATTGTTCCCAGAGATGAATTCTCATTTAAATTTTTCAGATCTTGAATAAAGCTAACTGTTTAGAAACTAGGCAGCATGGAAAAATACTATTTCAAATCCTAGCATTTCACTATAGTATAGTATATTAGTAGGTAAATTATTGAGTGCCAAAATACTTACATGTAATTATTTCTCACTTGGGGATATGACTCAAGTGTCATTTGCTCCTGTGTGTTCCTGACTCTTTATAGCGATACTATATATTAATTCTGCATACTTCACAAAGGACATATCCCACATTATGCAGTGGCAAACCCATACTTGCCATTGGGCGTACTCTGTGGCCTGCTAATCCCTGCTAAGCCAAAGAGATGGCGTTTGTCCAGGACACGTTTCCATGGACATGTGGCCAGCATGCAGGCAGGCTCCAGCAAACACAGTCACCTGATGCAATGCTGAAGAATGTTCTGAATGAGAAATTCCTGTCACTGCTGCTGGGTGGGGGTTGCAGAGTACAGGAAGAAAAGGAGGAGGGGTTTCTCTCCCTCAGCAGGGCTGAACATTCTCTCTCTCTCTCTCTCTCTCTCTCTCTCTCTCTCTCTCTCTCTGTGTGTGTGTGTGTGTGTGTGTGTGTGTGTGTGTGTGGGGTTGTGGTTGTGGTTGTGGTTGTACCACAGTTCTATCTGACAGCAGAGCAACAAGAAACCTGTTTCCAGAGTGTGTGAGCAGATTTAATGTTTAATATTCTTTTTCCTAGGTGTGAGCAGGCAATCCTAACTCCCCTTGCCCAAGTGGCTAAAATGCTTCAGAGAAAGCCAAACTTAGTGGAGTATCAAGGTTTCTCTTGTGGTTGGGATTGTTTGAGCTCTCCTGTGTTGCTGAATAAGAACTGGGCTCTAAGCAGCAAAATTTTCAATTCCAATTTTTGCACCAACTCCCTCTGTGTTATCTTCTGAAGGCTGATTAAAGAAAGGGGTGGGGGAAGTCTGAAGATGTTGCTGTAGAGGAATAGGCCAGCCCAAAAACCCTGAAATTGACTTATTTTGTGAAGGGAAAGATTGTGCTCCTTAGCCTTTTTTTTTATTTTTTTTTAGCCCTGGTGATGATAAACAGATTCTTGTTATACTGTGCTGGGGCACATATGAAATCCTGTGTCTGAGCATGTTAAAAAAAATGAAAAATTTGCTTGTAGCATGAGCATTAGGGAAGGGTGAAGGCGCGATTTAAATGTGAAAAGCTGCTGAATGAGAGTTGGGGGAGAAATGGCTGCTTTTTTTAGTAAGCCAGGTTAATATTTGTGGACCCTACATCCTAAGTTATCATTCTACTTGTGTAAGGGAGGTTGTTCATCTGATAGGGCAAACAATAGTGCAAAGTTCTTGTGCACATAACTTCAAATGGGATCCCAAGAAATGAGGAATTGCAACAGTGTTATACAAGACAGTTCCAAGCAGTTATTTGAGGAAGCAAATGGCCCTTGGTTGTCTGGTAGAACTGGTGGAATGAAAGAAACAGATAGGAGTGTAATGGAATATGAAAGTGGGAAAGGAAAGAAGGGCAAGAACATGAAGAACTAGAACTCGGAAAAAGTTTGTACCACAACTGGGAACAGGTAGGAAGCCAGTGTAGGGCTTGCAGGGGGATGTGATGCATTGCGATGAGAGAGGTGAGAAGTTTTGGCTGCCAAGTTCTGAATCAAACTGAGATGACCAAAATGAGCCACAGGTAGACAAGCAAGGAGAAGGTTGCTAGGGTAAGGTGAGAGATCACCCGAGAGTGTGAACTACAGCTTTTGGTGAGGGAATGAGACATATTTTTGCAGTATTGTAAAGGGAACAATGTCTTGATTTAAGCAGTAAACACAATGTGGGGCATAAAGAAGAATATATAATAAAACCAAGGCTTTGTGCCTGTTCAACATTGTCAGTAGTTTAGAAGAAGGATGGAAAGATGAGAGATTTGATCATGGACTTACAGGTGGGCCTGCAATATCCACGGATTTCAGAATCTGCGGGTTCTGAACCCATAAGAACATAAGAAGAGCCCTGCTGGATCAGGACAAAGGCCCTTCTAGTCCAGCTTCCTGTATTCCTCAGAGACCACACAAGAGAACAAGATGCCTGCATCCTGTTTCAGCTCCCTAGCACCAGGCATTCTGAAGTAACCTACTTCCAAAACCAGGAGGTTGCATATACCCATCATGGCTTGTAACCTGTGATTGAATTTTCTTCTGGAAATTTGTCTTATGCCCTTTGAAGGCCAGATGCCATCACCACATCCTGTGGCAAGGAGTTCCACAGATTAAATCCACAGGAAGAAAGTATTTTCCTTCATCTGTTCTAGCTCTCCCAACGCTCAATTTTAGTGGCTGTCCCGATTCTGATGTTGTGAGAGAGGGAACCACTCTATCCTATCCGCTCTATCAATCCCTTGTATAATTTTGCATTGGAGGGTCCCATCTGGACCCTCGGAAGGTGACCAGAGCTGTGCTCCGTTCAAATTCAAAGGGCAGGGTGGCCCAAATTTGCGGGTGGAATACCTGCAGATTTTGGTATGGAACTTCACGCAGATAACGAGGGCCTACTGTGTTGAGTTTGAGACAATCACAGTGTGTACAAAATGGGAGGCTACATGTTAGAAGAGGGAGTGAATTATGTGAGTAAATGGCATATTTAAAAGATTTAGAAGAACACTAAAAGGCGTGTGTTTTGTGAGTAACTGGTAAATGATGTATTACTAGCAGTATAACCTTCAATACAAAAGGTTATGATACAGGGGAAGGTTTCTGATTAAGTTTAGCATGTAATTCACATAATTTCACTTCCTAAGGTGATTGTAGTAGTCAGTGGTCATTCAGGTAATACAGCATAATACAACATAATACAACAAACCCCATATTTCTACTTGTTTTTTTTTCTTTTATTCAAAATAATTTTGGTAAGTTTTCATTGTATCAACTGATCAGCCATTTCTATTTGGGAAAATGCATTTAGGTCATTGCTTTGGCAGATGTTAGTGTTTTCTGGAAAGATCTGTCTTCCAGATTGTTAATGAATGGCCAAGCCAAGTACATAGATAGTTAATACTGCTTAATTGTCACAGGCAAATAGCGCAACCACATAATTTTGTGCTATTCTCATCCTGTGAGCACTACAAGAATGATCAATTATGACAAAGCCTTGCAGAGATTGCTGGCTTTTGAAAGTCATTGGCTACAGTTAATCTCTCTCTTTCCTCCCCCTCCCCCGATTATTCTCTTCCTCAAGCAGGTGGTTCACTAACAACCTTTACCTGCTTCAACCGGAAAAAATGTATATAAATACCATTTTCCTTGGCAGCCACTAACAGTTAATATTCATTTCCAAATGATTACACAGCCAAGAGTTTCTTCCTGTGTTTAAGTATATTCACCGTGGATTAGAAAAGGATGTTGTATTTTCCTGAGGTGACTGTTATGTTAGCTGAGTCTATGGTGGTGAAACATCTGTTTTGAGAAATGCTTTTCTCACACATAGGGAAACGTGTAATATGCTGTGAAAAAGATGATTACTGAAAATGGAAAAAGGCCCCCATCAGGGAGTAAAACCATGCAAACAATATGGGAATAATATGAAACCTGCTTTGTAGTGGTTGCATGCTGTGTTAAACCCCCTAGTTCTCATGATGTCTCATCTGCTAAAGAAAGTTTTACAATTTCCACTCCAGAAATCAATCAATCAACATTGTCAAAGAAATGTTGAGTAAAGTATTACTCAACATTCAGGACTGGGAGCATTTGGTCCATTGTTTACTTACGGTGTAAAATGTTGGGGAAAACATACCATTTTTAAAACTAAATCCCAGTAAATCATCTGAGAATGCACAGACACACCCCTGCTTCAGCAATTAAAATCTAGAAAGTTACTTTTGTAACAGGCGTTTGCTTATTGATAAAGTGAAATATCTCTACAACGCTGCTTGGAGACAATACTACCCCTTTTTTAGACTGTAGCAAAGCAAACCTTGTATCAAATGGTGATGAACCCCAGTCATGGCTTGGGCCTTGTTCAGAAAAATGAAATATTCTCAACATGTGGGGTTACCATGGTTACTCAGAAATTTTGCAGTGGCTAATAAGATGCCTAGGGTGAAGTGGCCAAACCCAACAGGAACTTAAAGTGGGCTCAAATAATCTGAGAATCATGCAGACTCCTATTATAGTAAAATGAGATTTTGAAAGGTATCTCCTAGAAAGTGTATACATAGCTGGAAGGTATATGAAAAAAATAATTGAAAAATCAAGGTTATCCAAAACATTAGTTGTCAGGGCTAAATGAATATCCATAGCAGATAGAAAGCAGGAAACAGACATTGGTAGGAAGCTGTGAGATACCCAGTTCAGTGGATTGTGTCTGAAATTCTTGAGGTTTGCCCATGCGATTACTGCAATTTAGCATCAAATTGAGACATGCAGCACTGTTAGCCTATTTCATTTCCAACTTAATACAAGTGGAAATCAGTGGTTCAGTTCACATTGTATCATTTTAAAATGTTACGCCTCCTACAACATAGCATAGTATAAAAATATGAGATTGTTTAGGCGTTAATATAACCTGATAATTGTTCTGAATGAACCCAGTTGCTCTATCCTTATATCTTACTTTATTAGTTTCCCAAAAGATGATGGTATGTATCCAGCTGAACTTATTTTCTTCCAGGTTTAAAGAGTTTGAGTTTTGATTGATGGTTACATGCTGTGCAAATTTGTACAGCCATATGTCTCTAGATTGTAGGGAAACAGAAATGACTCGTATAGATTACCATGTGGCAAATTATAGACGATTCTGCATGATCACCTTAGCATCCATTGTGTAGTAGTTGCTTGAGGTGGGGAAGAGACAATGACCCATAATGACTTGCCATGCTATGACTGATGTTGCCAGCACTTCATTCATTTCAGTCAAGACTGACAGTTTTCAAGCAGTCAGGAGCAGGTGGTGCAATCCACAATGCCTTCTGTAATGTGTTGTGATCCTGTATGTGTGAGTGAGAGAGAGAGAGAGAGAGAGAGAGAGAGAGAGAGAGAGAGAGAGATGTGCGCTGTCGCTATTACCTTCTTAACCCTGTAGTGTCTTACTTCCCAGGCATTATCCCCCTTTCTTCATTGTTTGAGGCTTTTTCTTTTAAAAAATACCCAGAATTTGCCTCGGATTGGATCCAGAGGTGCACTGCACAACAGAAGGCACTTCTGCTTATACAAGGCAGCTCCCAGTTTCATGCTCCCCTCCCACTGTAGCCTCCATGCTCCATCCCACGCCATTCTGAAAGGTCCCCTGATTCTCCAAAGAGGCATTTCAGGCACAGGGAGGTGCAGTGGGGAAAAGGACTAGGAAACTGCTGTGCTAGGGGAATTCCACCCGTTGTTTACATTTTTACCAATACTTTGCTAGCATTTGCCAAGCCTGTCTACCTTGTGATCTTGTCCCAAGGTTTGTGTATTAGGGAGGGAGGCAATATGCGTAAAATGTGTTTGCATGTCAGGCAAAGTTTCACAGCTGTGGTAAAATTTTATTGGTAGCTTGGGGAAGCCTAAAAAGGAAACATTTGACTTTCTGCTGTTTTTCACGGAGAATTTGTTGTTTTAAAAACAGGTAACAAAAGACTTGAAACAATATGACAATAAGATTATAGAATGCAAGTTTGAGAACAACAGCTGGGTCTTCATGAGACAAAGAGTAGACAAAAGCTTTCCAAATGCTTACAGCACTGCCATGGGTGAGTACCATAAATGAGTTCAGTGTTAATGGTTCATAGTGATACTTTGATAATCTTGGTTTTAAATTCCTTCAAGGGCATTAGATTCAAGCTAAATTGCCTCAGCTTTCTAAAACCATAAAACTAGAGTTCAGAACATAAGTTCTTGATATTGTAACAGTTTTAAAATAAATCTTTTTTTTCTACACTAGACTGGCAAAGGGCATTCACAATGTCAGGTTGCCTTGTGCTACTGAACAGCGAGAAGGTAACTTGGCACTAGAATGTGTTTATATAAATTGAACTAGTGGAACAAAAATCGCTGATATTTTCAGCTCTATTCAAAATGGCGCAATCATTGTTTGCCAGATGGAAGAAGACAAAATTAGGAGGAGAAATTGTAATTTCCAGATCCTAAAATAGTATGCAAACAATGGCGAATAAAACAAATGAAAGCTGTGAAAAAGTATGTTATTTATTGGATTGTCACACATTTTAATTCTTCAAATATGAAAAATGCTAAACAGCAGCTTTCTTTCATATGGTGAATATAAGAATTTTAAAATTAATTCAAATTTGTATAATATTGATATATTTAAATAGAGCTGTCAGTATTAAACAGACTGCTAAGCACATAAGGTGGCAAATATATTTATCAGCTTAGTTGTACTGGATTCTGGTTCTGCTGTAATATACTTTAATACTGCCTGGACTTAACAGAGCTAAAGTAGTAAGAAGTTCCAGAGAGAGGCAGCCATTATCAGTCTGTTGTAACAAAGAGTCCAATGAGAACTGAAAGAATATCAGTTTTATGGCTAAGTTCTCATGTATAAAAGTCCTTTAATATATCTGCATACGCAAATATAAAAAACAGATTTTGAGACTGAGAAGGAAATAGTAATCAATGACCATGAAATCCAGGACTGAGCAGTAACCCAGTCACATTTCTCTGCAGAACCTGAATGTATACAAGGTAAGCACAGAATGACCCATTCACAGGAATAGTTGCTGGTGATGGTGATATTTTTATATGTTGATTGAACAAATTGCCAGTTACTTGCAGTTGTGGGAAAGATATTTAATCTGCATTGAACAGAATCTACCAATTCAATTCAGTTTAATGTGGAATTAATCAAGATTTGAGAGTCTGGGTTGTCAGTACACATATGCTCAATCTGCACAACCCTTTCTCCTCAAAATTAAAGATTGAAGATTAAGTCATATCTGCATATATTGTGAGGTAGGTGTGCCCAGTGAGTGAGGCAAGAAGCAATAAATCTGCTATCCTGCTGCGTATAAGTGTGTATGGATTTTGAGGTAGATACGAGTAGGACTATTATTCTACTCAGTGCAGTAGCTTTTCTCCTGAAAGCCATAGACATTTCAATATACAGGTGGCCATCGTTATCCACGGGGGTTCTGTTCCAGAATCCCCCGGGTATTCAAACCCAGGTTTTGATTGGGGGTCACCCTACCCTTTGAACCCAACCGGAGGGTTTCTACAGCCTCCCCGGCCTTCAGAATGCCCGTTTGGGGCAGAAAACCACAACTTCCAGTTTCCTGGGGAATACTGGAAGTGAGGTTTTTATGCCTTGTAAAGCATTCTGATGCTCGGGAAAGTCCTGCACAGGCTTCTCCGGACCTCAAAATGCCTTGAAGGCATAAAAACCCAGTTTCTCTGGAGAAACCAGAAGTCACACTTTTCAACTCAAAGCAGGCATTCTGAGAGCCTTTCGGGTCATTGCACACGGCCTCTGCAGGCCACAGAAAACCATCTGGAGGCAACTGGAGCATAGCTTCCATATCCACAGATGTCATGGGCCCATGTATACATATGCTTTTTTTTTTAAATTATTCAAAAGGATTAAGGTTCCAAACATCTTGTAGCTGATGTTAAAAGTTGTTGCTTAGTTTTCTGATCCGAATAATACTGAAATTTATGGTATGAAATTTATTTTTGTCACCTAGTCCCATTATCCTGGTAGTTTCATCATATATCATCATATATATTTTATACATTGCTGAAATAAAATTGGGTGGTATAACTGGGATACTTCCTTCATTAAACTGTTTCCATTATAACACCAATGTACTTCGTTGTCTTCCTTAGTCATGATTCTGCTTGGACTTTACTAATCTTGGCCTTGTTCATATCCTCTTGCCCACTTTGCCCATGAGGGAAGGCAGTTCTAAACATCCAGTCCTAGTTTGTCCTAAACTGGCAAGAAGCAATATATCTGCTTTTACCATAGGATTTACCATGACATCTGAACTCCCAACATATTAGAGTGTAGTCTTAGGCATGCAAGTTACAACAGAGCTGCTCACTCAAACCGTATGAATACCCCTATGCTGACTTGTGCTCCATTTAAGCATTGCATGAGCTATTAGATTAGACTTAATGTTTTTCATGTCAGCACTTCTTCTAACTTCCACATCTTCATTTTATTATTCTGGATTCCAGGAGTTAATTTTTTGTGTTGAGAGTGTAGCAATCACTCCTGCTTGACTGAAGGAGTGTAATTTAATTTCTAATCTGGGATTGTTGTGAAATGTGTGCTCAGTGTGGAGTATTCTGAAGGGGGCTTTTTTGGCTATTTGTATACTAGGCATGTAAACCTGTTTAGTTCAACTGTAATAACTTCCAAGGGTCATTGCCATTTTTTTCCTAATGCTGAGAATTAGATTAGCTATCTAACCTCTGATTCAGTTTATAAGGCTCCTTAGGAAAATCATGACAGTTGTACCAGTTTACTGTCCATAGTGGAAACATAGCCTAAATTGACTAGCAGTTGTTTAAATTAGGAAAGGCTGACATATTGGATAATTCTGTTTTTTTCCAGCTGTTTGCAACAGCATACGACACCCTGTGACAAAGCAAATCCTCTTTGAGTTTATTGAAAAGTGTACAGCAGCACCCCCAGCACAGAAACACCACTTGGATCCAGACACTGAACTGATGCCACCACCTCCTCCTAAAAGACCACGGACATAGCCTGACCCGAAAGACCAAGAGATTAGCATGTTTACAGTTCTACAAGATGACAATGTGTGTGGATTAAGAACTTTTGCAAAAAGTTATTGTAAACACTATGTAAATACCTAAGTGCATTTTTTTTGGAATGCCGCATCATGGACACAGATTTATTTTGTACTTGAGAAGTTGAACATTGCGTTGTGAAATTTGACAACACATTTAATTCAGATGAGAAAAGTGTGGAATCAGTGGAAAGCCATCTTGTTTGTTAAGTACCTTTCAAATCTAATGTTTTATACTAACAATCTGGAACTGTGAAGCCATGACAAAGTTGCCCCTTTTTTAGGAGTGGTGTTTCAAAGAGTGTGGTGTTGCTTTTATTTAACTGATTAGGATATGTCACATGCTGATTAGCCAACTAGACTAACTGAAACAGTCTAGTTCTCCTATGTTTCTTAGGTTGAGGTTGAAAGAAAAACAGCAGCAAGTGTTCATGTAGTGTAATCTCTAAAATAAAACTTTATCAGGTGTCACTAACTTTAAAAAAAACATTTTTATATTAAAGAAGCTACACAAGAGTTCTGTGTAAATGTGATTTTCGATGTGTGCTTGGTATTTTATTTTAGTTCTGGCTAATTCATCTGCTGAATTGGTTCTACTCTTACATTTTAGGGTTTGTGCACTGGTTTACGCAAACAATCCTTAATACGGAAAACAGAACAATTTTATTTTTTTTAAAAGGTAAATGAATGTTGTCTAAGAATGTACATCATGTTGATGTACAAAGTCTAATCATACAAATATTGCACTTGTTCCAAGAAGATAATGGGAAAAGAAATTTGGATGTGTCAGGCGATAAATAAAAGTAAAGAGTAACCTTCATCCCAGGAAGATTGCCTGTTATAAAAATTCTGTTGCTGAAAGTAGCATTATGGAGCCCTAAGCATTTATTTTCAAAGCAAGCGTCAGGCTAGGTGACTGGCAAATATATTTTCATCCAGTGGCTATATTTTTGTTCCTTAAAGTGATGAACCAAATAACCTTGCTGGAGTACAGCAGTAGTTATTCTGTCACTACTGAAGAGCTGCATTTTATGGACTGAGGACTTACATTGAAACTGAGGAACAAATGTAATGATAACATCTTTCACAAGTTGAATGTGAAATGAACCAACTTAGTATTTTGGCTGTTTATACTTATTGATACATGTAACACACATAACTATTTAGCTAGCTGCTGATCTGAGAAAACTTAACTTCTGTAAACTTTACTCAATGAAATTTGTATTTAGGAAAATGTTCAATGTTTGTATTTTAAACACTAATATATTTCTTGGTTTTATACATGAAAACATATCATTTGTACATTGTCGAGGCTTTCTTCTAAAGTATTCTTGCTGGTGTCAAGAGAGGAACTGTCAACATGCTGATCCAGGGCAGTAGCACTCAGCTGAATGGGGAAACATCATGGTAGATGGAATCTGCTGCTACCAGCCCAGCAGATCATGCTAGCCAGAGGGCCTTCCTGGGCAGAACCCCCTTCCTAGAACAATACTGAACATCGGGGTGTGATCTATCAAAATCCATCTCACAGTAGTCCTTGCAGAGTGAGGAGAAGTGACAATCCACTGTACTTCCCATACTAGGGACTTGTTGGACTTGAGGCTAAACTGTGTAAGATTTATTAAAAGTCTAATAAAAGAAAACGAGGGATAGCAAAACCAGATGAACAAGAAACAAACTAAGAATTGAATATGGCAGAAAAGGGGTAACTGCAATAATTTATACTGGCAGAAGAGGGCGCTGAGGCATTGTGGACACATTAATTTTTATCTCAGAGCTTTAAAACTCAATATTCAGCTGAGCTTTGGGAATGATATAGCGCACTTAGAGGAGACACACCGAAACAGCATAAAATGCCAATGATTTTCTATCTACACAGTTCCTTATCTGGTCTTATCCAGGTTGATGGAACCACCCACCCTTTCCACTCACATCCTCAGAGATTGGCTGGTGGGCTCCCAGGCCTGAAGCACTGGATAGCTAGAAGCACTGAGTGAGCTTGTAGTGGGGAAACTGTTTTCTTCCTTGGCTGGAATGATGTCGTCTGTCCCTCTGGTTAGAGTAGTGCCAGCTGCCTTTCACTCCCATCCCATCCCCTTGAAACCAGCTGGACCACTTTGGCTAGTCCTATCTGCTCAGAATAAAATTTGCATTACCTCCCGCCCCAGCGCTCTCTGAAAAGGGTTTTTATCATTTGCATTCCAGCTTTAATGATACAAATGGGTGCTATTGATTTTAAGCCTGCTGTCAACATGAGGAAATAGACAAGAAATAAACAGAAACAAAAATATATAGAAAGGAATAGAAACACACACAAAATACAGGCATTTTATGACAATTTTTCATTCTAACAAGCACAAAAAGGATAGAGAAAGTTGATTCATTTGCTTAGTCAAAACAACAAAAGGATAATAAGGATAATACTTCTGTGTTGCATATTTTTCTGCTCATCTGAATCAGTGGTGTCAAACATCAGGCCTGTGCGCCAAATGCAGCCCCTGGAAGCATTTTATCCTGTCCCTGTTATAATTGTGCTCTCATATCATGAAAATACAAACATTTTCTCTTCTGTTATTTGCAGCTGATGAGCTTCTATGTGAGAACCAAGGGCTTATTTCTGGCCATCATCTACTTTTTGCTTAATGATGTCACTTTTTGCTTAATGATGTCATTTCTGGCCCTCAGCAGGCACCATGAATGTTAACTTCAGCCCTCCGTGTGAAACAAGTTTGAAATCCCTGATCTATCTAAAAGCTAGCAGCTCATCCTTGCGTGGTTGTACAGCTATATAAGTAGATGTGAAAAACTATGTAATCACATTGTGCTCATAGAAAATGCTTGGATTTCTAATGTTTTCCCCGTGACTTAACGCGACATTATGCAGCATTGCATTTGAATGATTTCCAAGTGAAATTTGCATAGTCCTGGCAACAGCAGCCTCTAACAGCCCAATCCTATGCTGACTGACTGTCCAGAAGTGCAGCAGTAGCCAGGTTGCCATGGGAGGCTCTGTGGGGGAAGGGGACATTCGACTTCTTTCCTTCATTAAGCTGGCGCAGAAGCAAGGGCCTCCATGTATGGCCGCACAACCCTACACGGAGGTCAGGATACAGCAGCGAGTGTTGCCGCCACCCCCACGCCACCCCTCCCCCGCGCCCCGGGATGCCCTCCTGTCCTGCACAGAAAGGCCTTATCATGGGCAAGCAGTGGACTCACAGCTTGTCAGCTTGCAGAGCTCCCTCCAGGGTGCACACAGCCCACCTCACCTTACTTACTGGCTTACTGCTTAATGGCTTACTGCTGCTGTTAGAGGCGCTTTATGGCCCCTTGTATAAGGGACGTGGTGGCGCAGCGGGTTAATTTGCTGTTGCTGGGCTTTCCAACCAGAAGGTTGGGAGTTCAAGACTGTGCGACGGAGTGAGCTCCCGTTGCTTGTCCCAGCTCCTGCCAACCTAGCAGTTCAATATGACACCAGCACGAGTGGTATACTCGTACGGTTCATGCTGGAGGGCTCTAGATGGGGTGGTAAGTCCTATTTCACACACAAGTACACTTCAAATATCTGTTGGTGAAATTTTCCTGTCCTGTTCTAGCATGTTAGCAGCCAATTATTTTTTGGATGCTCCAGCACTATGGCCTGTTATAGCTGCCTTCCACAGGTTTTCTCCATTTCCTGTTTCTGTGTTCAGCATAGTAAGGACTATATCGCACTGACAAGATATCCCTCTTAGTTGTGCTGATACTGTTTAGTTCACCTTTCAAATTTTCCCTCAGCTTTGGTGGGAAGAAACAGTCCTAGTGTCCTTAGTGTCCTACTCAGAAAGTACAGCTCTTGACTGGCCAGAAAATAGCAAAGAACACAAAAAGGGATTAATAAGGAACCACCCAAAGTACAATTTCAGTTGGCGCAACCTGGTATAATACGTGCAAGAGGCGAAAAGCCTCTATTTGTTCTAAACTGAAGCCAGCTTGAGCAGAAAATATGCCAATGCTTTGAAAAATAGAGCTGTTAGTGTTTGATTTGCTTTTTAAAATAGTGCTCAAGGAGTGCGTCTCGTATTTAAGAATGTGAGACAGAAAGGTGTGATATAAATTTAATAGATAATAATATTTAGATAACAGAAGTTCACCTCTGTTAGTCTGTTTTAGATTCAAGCTTCCTTGCCACTGACCCACAGTGCCTGTGACCAGGCATCTGATGTGACTATTTCTGGTGTCCTGGTTGGGAGTAGAAATTGCCTTATTCAACCATCCCTCTCTACCGTCACCATTCTGCCTTGGAGCCAGCAGAGCCACCTCCATATCAGATGAGGGAAAGCAATAAGTTTCTTTGAGTGCTTCTCTGTGCAGGGAAAGCCAAACGATTCCTTTTACCAGCTTTGGACCTAGAGCTCCTGGATCCGAAGCCGGCAAAAACCATAGCAGTAAGAGCTCCCTTCAAGGCAGCCACACAGGAGGGACTACACTGTGTACTTCGAGGGCTGCTGGTTGCCAAAAGGGCAATTGCTTGTAATTGCTGGTGAACAAAGATCATGTGTTTTAACAATGGGTGCAATGCAGAAAGGCAAGCACTGAGTGCAATTTGAGGATGCCTCGTTTTCCCTTGATTGCACCAAACGACTTTGATCTTTTAGTTGTGGATTTTGGGTTTGTTGATGCTGCCTTCGAATTTGATTGTTTTTCTTTTACTTGATGTTTTCTTCTGTTTCATTCAGGTAAGCTACCTTGGGTTGCCTTAGAGGCAAAAAAAAAGAAAAAAAAAGGCAAGATTAGAAATATTTTAAGGTGTTACAAAATAAGTAGCATTGTACAATGAGAAACTTGTGTTGGTTGAGGAAATGAAGACTAGAAGAGGCAAATTTGCACCTAAATTGTACTTCAAACATATACAGCCCCTTGCAAAGGAAATAATTATCTTGTGGGTGGACTTATTTTGGCTACAGTCCTTTTGGGCCTGGGATAGGGACCTAAGAAACTGAACTTTAGCAAAGCATTTACCTGACAGAATAGTTTATTTTCGTAGGATATTTATTACTGAGTTCCATTTTTGGTCAAACAAAAGCTTACAAAACAAATTCATGATTTCATTTAATTCACTCACTTCAAGCGTGCTGATTTGTGTGCATGTAAACATGGTCTAGAAAAGCTGGACAGTGAGCAATATGATGACAATTTTGTTCTCTGCAAGAATAATGGTAGAAATTATTGAAGTTTAAATAGATAACATAAACAAAGCCAATCTATAACCACAAACTGTATTCCAAACAGGAATTTGAATTGGGTGAGTTCATTGTCAGAGATGATTGTAGAAAAAATATTGAAGAGAGCTGACAGGTTCCAGCTAATAAAATTGCCTCTAGGCAGACAAAATGAGGAATGAATTGAGTTACCTACTTAAAGAAAAGAAGAAATATAGGTCAAGCCATAGCCAATTCCATGACCAATCATCAGGGTCGGATGTAGAGATGACAAAAGTGTGATGAAAGATTTCAGAACAATATTTCAACTGTGGTTGCTGGAAAGAAAATGTTAGCCATCTTGAGAAGATCTGTATGGAGAAAGTCTTAGCATCCACCTTAAGACACAATGAAACAAAATGAAAGAGACTGAGGTACAATGGAAATACGGGATTTGGGGATAGTAAAGACTCCATGGAAGGGCTGCGGACTGTCATCTCAATGTTCACCCCACTGGACTTAGCTGAATAACATCAGAGTTGTTTGCCTGCCTCCCTCCCTCTGATTTGTCAACTGATGTTCTTAAGGGGCTTATTTTTGAACATGTGGCTGATTTGAAACGGCATACTCCCTCAAATTTGCCTGTTCAAATCTGCCACAAGCCAACCACACAGGCAGCGCAATCCTAAGTAAGGCTGGCATAGTAGGGCCAACATAGCAGGGCCATATCCTAAGCCCAGCAGGAGGCGGCAGCAGCTCAGGGCAAGGGGAAGTTTTCCCCTTGCACCTGGGTAAGCCCCAGCCAGCCCTATGAGGCTGCTCACATCTGCGCCTGCTGTTTTGCAGGGACAAATGAACGTGCACAGCAGGGGCCTGAACCGGGGCTGTCCTGTCCAGGAACGGGGTTTAGGATATGGCACAACGCCCGTTGTGTGTCACCGCCCCCATCGCCACCCACTGTGCCGCCCAGTTACGCCCCCAACTTGCCGGCGCAGATGTGCTTGTCAGCCTTAATGTCTAGATTTCCTATCACTCTCCTTTCTTAGAGGATGAGATATATTACGCAAAGCCTGGAAAACTGGACATTCGTTTGGCTTGACCATTGAACCATGTGTATGATGTAGGCTTTTAACATGATTTTCTGGCTAACCTACAGTGGCATGTGAGAAAGTTTTATGTTTATTTTTGTGGTGCTTTTATGGATTGCTCTGCTACAAGTCTGTCATCTGAAGCAGCAAGCAAAGATGCCTATCAACTTTTTAGACTTGTTCCCTCAGATGGAGGGCAGCTTAAAATTCCATAAAATTGCAGGCATATTAGTTATTGCTTGTTATCACCTTAAATGGACCTTTCAACCTTCTTTTTAGTTCCCTATGGTTTTGGGAATGTGTGCCTCAATTTCTCAAATAAAACCAAAATATCCATTATCAGTAGCATGCATCACAACAAAGTATTTAAGTACTTAGGTTAAGCTTCAAGGATTTTTTTTTATAGAGCAGTAGTTCTCAAACCTTTTAGATGTTGGACCCAGTTTTTAGAATGACAATCTATCCAGGACCCATCAGAAGTTATCTCATGTCTGGAAGTGCCATCATTGTGACACCAGAGCCTGCTGCTTTCCTGAGAAAGCAAAAATTTGATTTTTTCTAACAGCAAAGTGAATCAGAAAGGGAAAAAAGCCTATTTACAACCTTGACACAAGCAAAACAACTACATAACCCTCCCCTTTTCAGCAACTCATCTTCCCATATTTTCAATATGGCTGCTCGAAGTGCTTTGCGACCCACCTGAAATTGACTCGCAACCCACTGGTGGGTCCCGACCCACAGTTTGGGAACCACTGATATAGAGGCAGATTGATTCAGCTAATAAGGAATTTCTTTTTTTAAAAAATCTCTTGGAATACAAAACATGAAAGTGCTAAAGGGTGATTTCTACCCTCTCACCCCCTGCCTAGTGAGACTCCTGGTCTGTGCACGGCGTATGTGTGAAAATGATGTCCAACTGCAAACCCTATGGTCTTGTTCCACTTTAGAGGGCCTTCTGATCTTGAGAAGAGATGTTTTGGGAGTGGCTGAGACCAGTCGCGGATCCAGGGGGATGCAGGGATGGCAAGCTGCATGGGCGCCGGGTGGCAGGGGGGACACCATTGCGCAGAGTCCGCGCGCCATTGCGAGGACTCCGGGCACTTTTTGGCCCACCCGCCCTCCCGTGCGCCCGGAACACTCCGAAATGGAGCTCTTCCGGGCGCAGGGAGGTGTGGCAGGGAGACACACAGGGGCGAGGCGACGTGCCAGGGGCGCGGTTTCGTCGCCTTGCCATGGGGCGCGCTCCCAGCCCAGACCGCCTCTGGCTGAGACTGTCACTTTCAGAGGGTAATTTAAAAGCTCCCATGAATGAGTTGGGCAGTTGTTAATTCATTGTTAAGATGGTGGCACGTAAAGACATCCATCATCAAGGTGGTTCATGTGAGGCTCCAACTATGTACAGAGCTTGTGCTGGAGGAAGAATGGGATTGCACTGCCCTGCCCTAGACACCAGAGGTATACTCTTCTTCCAAGTCTTCCTGATGACCATCCATGGGACATAATGGAAAAGAGCTAACACGCATGTAAGTCAGGCCTATGTACATTCTCCCTACTCCAGCAATACAATCCAGCAAATTACCTTTGAAAAGGTAGGCCTGGAGTGACACCCCATGTGCCGGAGGGTAGCACACCTCGACCTCCCATTGTACACAGGCTGTGCAAACTGCTTCATTGGCTATGCACCATAATGTTGGAATCAATGCAAAATGTGCGTTGGGTGAACCTTTTCATACGCTGCATAGTCCACATTTGTCATCGCTGTCTAGTTCTTCCATGGGTGAGTTAATTCACACCACAGTGGATCGTATGCATATTAATGGCAGGCTTAGGATACATTTAGAGTGACTGCACAATAGAAATGTGTCATCTTCACAGCAAGGAAGAGCCTTCTTTTTCTTTAATTGCCCTGCTTGATTCCTCGGCTCAGCCTTGGACAACTGTGTCAGCTGCTCGGAAATAGACTTGGTTCATATAGGTGCTTAATCAATCATGCAGCAGAAAAACACTTAATCAGAAGGTGCTTCTGTGTTGTTTTTAATTCTGGAAGAGTGGTTTTTGTTTTAACTGAGTAAATTTTTCTGTATTTTCAGTTTGCCCTTTTCAAAAGTGTGCATCAATGGGAAGCAGATATCAAGGATAGATGTGATTACATATTACAGGTTGCAAACCCTGATTAGCCGTGAAACCACCATGGTTAGATATAGTATAATATTGTTTAGGGCCAAGAAGTCTGCAGGGCCAAATTTCATATTTACATAATGTGCTGTGTATTGTATTTACATAGTGTACATGTTAAATAAGAAGTTTGGCCCTACATAATCATTAAACTTAAAAAAAAAAAAATCTAGATACCTGATACAATGTAGTAGCCAAAGAGACTGAGCTGGGAACTAGGAATTTCCCAGTCTGAACTTTGTCATGAACGTCACAGGTTATCTGCCATGATGACTATTTGCAATCTTTGGATATTAGATGTAGCCAGATGCCAGGGGTTGACAACAGGGTGTAGGTATCTGGTTGTCCTGTGTGCTCCCTTGGGCATCTGGTGGGCCACTGTGAGATACAGGAAGCTGGACTAGATGGGCCCTTGGCCTGATCCAATGGGACTCTTCTTATGTTCTTCACTAACTGGGTAGTTCTTTGAAAAGCCACTCCCTTTCAGCCTTGGTCTTTCCCCAGCTTTCCCCAGCTTATTACCTTACAGAGCACCTTAGATAATGTCAAGATAATACCTGTGAATCACTCTGCACACTCAGAAAGTAGACCTGCCAGCCCTCCAGTCTCTAAGGGCGCAATCCTAACCAACTGTCCTACACCAGGGTAAGGTCCATGCAGCTCTGAGATAAGGGAACAAACATTCCCTTACCTTGAGGAGGCATCTCTGACTACTCCTCCACTGCAGAATGCAGTGCCCCATTGGCACAGCTATGTCAGAGCTGGAAAGTTGGTTAGGTTTGGGCCCTAAGAATCAGCCTCAACTTCCAGGTGACTACTCAAAGGAATCCTGGAGATTTTAACAGGGTCTCCAGGAATTACATTTTGTCATCGCCTGGAGAAGTTGGCCCAATCCTATCCAACTTTCCAGTGCTGATGCAACCACAGGTAAGGAAATGAAAATTCCCTTACCTTTTAGAGGCCTCCATGACTCCCCCCCCCAAACACAGGATGCAGCTCATGCTCAGTTGACAAGGTTGCACCAGTGCAGGAAAGTTGGATAGGACTGGGCCCTCAGTCACTGCATTATATAAGCTATAGTATTGTGATGCATTTCTACAGTGTAACACCCAGTGGCATAGCTACCTATGGGGTGGGGGACACAGCGCCCCAGGTGCCATCTTCGGACAATTGCGAGTTTACATCATAATATGGTCAAGCTGTATACCGTTGGATGTGGAATTCCACCTGGAATTCAGTGAAAAACCTGGAGTGTAATATCTCTATTCTGTCAAAAGTAATGGGCAAAAAAATAAAAACTGAAAATAAAACTTCCTTTGAACAAATTGCAATTTTCAAAATCGCGGTTTTAAGGAATAATACCATCATGCTGTATACAGAATTTGGATGCAGAATTTCACCAGGAATTCAATGACCTCCCCCCCCAGTGTAATACCTTAATGCTAGCCAAAAAGCCAAAAATATTTTGCCGTGGAAGGGTGTAAAAAAAATTAAGTAGCCCCGGGTGCAAAATGCCCAGCTACGCCACTGGTACACCAAAGATTAGCCGCTTTTCTTTCACTATGAATATTCTACAATTCTGTAGGGAAAAAAAGGAAAACACCAACTTTTTTGTAGCTCAGTTTTCATTACCCTTAGTTTTAAAGCGAGTTCCTAACTCTTATTGTTGTGAAGATATGGTCAAAAGTGTGTAGTCAAACTTCAATGCCTAGTGAATTTTCAGAAGCCAGAGGAGAATTCTGATTTGGGAGTGGCAATTCAGTGCCCTGTATTCGCTGCCCCTCAACAACTGGCAAATGCCATTCAATAACAATTTTTAGAGGCAGCAAGATCTGTTTTATTTGGGGAAAACTTCCTACCCTTTTGCTGCTGACTAGTCTCCAGGCATAACAAGACACTGTGCTTTAAGTTCCAGATAAGTCATAGTCATAATTAAATTGTAGTGCATTAGCAGGAAAATTACTTACTGCTCAATCTTACCTGGTCTGTGCTGTGATAAAGTGGTGCTGAAAGAGCCACTGGTATCCATGCAGGCAGAGAGGCAACTGGAGGTCTCTTCAAGGTAAGGGAACATTTGTTCCCTTATCTTATGTTAAGCTCTAGCAGCCATTGTGGATCCTTGGATCCATGCCAGCGAAATCACTGGCACAGAACTGAGTAGCCCCATGTAGGGCTTTCAGGCCTGGGAGGAGAGAGAGGGTCTGGTGGTAGCCTCAGCTGTTGTTCCTGCCCCCTCCCTGGCCTAGTCTGCCTACTCCAGTGTCACGCTCCCCCACCCAGTTTTGTCCCTTCCCCACCATGCCCCTGCTCTTCCCCTGACCTAGAACACTGTGCCATTAGGCAGCGAACTCACTGCCATCAGCTCCCAGGGTCTCTCTAACCAATGCTGTGGACCAAAGCCATTACTGGGCCATTAGAAAATACAGGCATGCCCCAGTATCTGCTGATGTTTCATTCTGGACCCTCCCGTGGATTCCTGAATCCATGGATACTGGGGACTCCTTTTTAAAGATAGGGAAACATCAGTGGTTTTGCTGCAACAAGGTAAAAAAGAGAGATTTGTTTAAAACACATACAAATGTGAGAAGAGAAATAGGTACCACTTCGGTGGGAAGGTAACGGCATTCTGTGTGCCTTGGTGTATAGTCATGCCAGCCACATGACCACGGAAACTGTCCTCGGACAATCGCCGGCTCTTCGGCTTAGAAACAGAGATGAGCACTGCCCCCTAGAGTCGGTCACAACTAGACCATTCGGTCACAGGGAAATCTTTACCTTTTTAAAATCTTTTTAATAGGTATCCCAGCATCCATGGTATCTGTGGATAACTGAGACCGTGGATACCAAATCAGTGAATACAGCAGCTTGCCTGTACTCCAATCCAAGTCTCTACCATATGTAATGGAACAAAATGTTCTCTTCTGTGGAAGATCACATAGCTGACTGAGGGCACAATCCTAAACTGGAGTTAGGCCGGCATAAACTAAGCCAGCAAAGTTTGGCCAGCACAAGGGCCACCACAAAATATGTTTGGACCACTTTCGGAGTCAGAGGGGCCAGCAAACAGACTTGAACCATTCTCCCTGACTCTGAGAGTAGTCCAAACACGCTTTATGGTGGCCCTTGTGCTGGCCAAACTTTGCTGACTTAGTTTATGCCGGCCTAACTCCAGTTTAGGATTGCGCTCTCAGAGTGCAATCCTAAATTGGAGTTAGGCCAGCACAGTTAGGCCAGCACAGTTTGGCCAGCACAAAAGACACTGTAAAGTATTTTGGACCACTCTCAGAGTCAGAGAGGCCAACACACAGACGTGCGCCAATCTCCCTGACTCCGAGAGTGGTCCAAACATGCTTTATGGCATCCTTTGTGCTGGCCTAACTGTACTGGCCTAACTCCAGGTTAGGATTGCGCCCTTAGTATACTAGTCTTGCTTTAAATCTTAGGTTCGTTTTAAAATGCAAAAGGCCTGCACATTATTTTAGGTGCTGAAATAGTAGGATATTATATAACGTATTCAATATTTCTCATTTTTTATCATCGCAAAATGCCCTTTTGCATATCTTGCACTGAGTTTGGCTTGAAAGACCAAGCTACTTCTCCCCACCACCACCACCACTGCCACAAAAAAAAAAAAAAAATTGGAAGAAGTTTGACTTTTCTCAGTCAAGCCTGTGTTGGCCTCCCCTGAAACCCCAACCCTCCTGCCTCCCCGCTTTCCTGCCAGCCACCTGCTTCCCCAAACTACCTTCTCCCTCTCCTTTAAAACCCTGCTTATCTGCTACGTCAGTGGCAGCAGCTAAGGCAAGATTGGTAGCTCTTTAGTAAACTATGTTTTCCAAGGAACGTTATTATTATTATTTATTTGATTTTTACCCCGCCTTTTTGCCCGAAGGCACATCAGGGCTTCCCTGTGCTTGGAATAGGAGGAAAGAGGTTTTGGAGGACTGGGGGCTGTGCGGGGTCGAAGGTGATCAAAATGCTTATTCCGCTCCAGCTTGGATTTCAATTCAAGCCTGTTCAGGGCTCCTAATGCTCACATCTTCTTTGAGGTGTTAACAACCCCCTGGATTTTATATCCAACACCGGGGCAAGTGAGTTTTGCAACCATCCCGCATCCTTATCTTGAGACTCAATGGACCGTGTTGCCTGATTTTTATTCCTTTTTCTTTAAAGCGGCAGGGCATTTGGGAATGCATGTGTAAGTGGTGCTGGGTGCCTGCCAAGACAGCAAACCCCAGGCCAGCAGCATGAGTGAAAGGAGGCTTAATGGGAAGCGTTCTCAGAGCCCTAGACCAGGAGGAAGGCCACACTCTTGTCGATGCAATCACTCCCCACCCCAAATTATGCTGAGTTGGGGAAAGCCTTGGAAAATTCCATGGATGGCCACACCTGGCTTGCACCGCACATTTGACTTTCTGGGTGACCTTGGGCATGGTTGCATCTCTCAACATAGCCTACCTCACAGAGTTGTTGAGAGGACAAAGTTGAGAAGGAACCATGTACATGACCCTGAGCTCTTCAGAGCACAACCCTAACCTGCACTAGAACAGGCAGGCCTGACTGGGAAAAGGGGCTATTACTCCAGGGAGAGCCCTCGCTACTCCTATGGGACTACTTGGATCTGCACCGGTGAAATCACTGGCACAAATCTCATGTAGGGCCAATTTGCTCTAAGCGCTGTATCCTAGCTCCACCCTCCTCCCTTGGCTGACCCGGCCACAGGGCCACCGTCTCTCCCCATCTGTCTGCCCTGTTCCTACCTAGGCCAGACTTACTCTGTCTGGGCTGTGGGGCAGGGAGGATCTTGGAGCCTCCCTGGCTCTGAAAGTGACACCAATGCACTTTACGGTGTGTTTGCAACACTTGTAGGGACTTGGGCTGGCTTACTAGTACCTTTGTATTGTGTAGTCAGAGGAATAAAAATGTTAAAACTAAAATATCTTGCAGAGGAAACTTCTCTTCTGAGACAGCTCCAAAGACATCCCAGTTGCAGATACCTGCTTCTACATGTGGACTCCCCAGCTGCTTTGGGCACTTTATATCTTCAGATGGGAAGAGCTTGCAAATTATCGCTCACAACATAAGAAGAGCCCTGTTGGATCAGGCCAAAGGCCCATCTAGTCCAGCTTCCTGCATCTCACAGTGGCCCACCAGATGCCTCAGGAAGCACACAAGGCAACTAGATACCTGCATCCAGTAATGGGATCTGGGGATTGACTACAGGAACGCTGGGTGGGACTTACGCGTGATTGGCAGCCCGTCCGTTGTGTTCCGTTGGCTGCCCGCCGGCCGCGCGGGCTTCTCCTGGGGAGCGTGCCCCACCGCTGCTCGTCCGATCACCCGGCATGCCCCCCACCCATCCCCCCCTGGCAAGCCGGCACCCCTCCAAGGCCAGGGCGGGCGGTGGACTGAACGGACGGGCAGCCAATGACGGGAAGTCCCGCCCAGCGTTCCTGTAGTCAATCCCCAGATCCCATTACTGCCTGCATCTCATTGCCACCCCTCTGCATCCGGCATTCTGAGGTTGCTTTCTTCTAAAGTATGGAAGTTGCACTACCTGTCATGGCCTGCAATGGACTTTTCCTCCAGAAATCTGTGTAGTCCCCTTTTAAAGGCACCTAGGCTAGGTGCCATCACCACCTCCTCTGGCAAGTTCCACAGTTTAATTACCCACTGGGTAAAAAAAAAAGTATTTCCTTTTATCTGTTCTCTCTCTCTCTCCCAACACTCAATTTTACAGAAAAAAATAATCAAACACATATCAACAGAACCTCCTTTAAATAGGATGAATGGGAGAGGGAGAGGCGGGGAGAGAAGACAGTCCTTCAAACAGAAGACAATTGCTGCCTATAACTTATCTATTTCTTCACATCAATTTCAATTTTGTTTTCTGTTCCACAGTAAATTTATGCCTTCAAGAAGATTTCATGCGTAGCTTATGTCGGGAAATCAATTCTTTCAAATCAATGGTAATTTTGCAGGCAGTTAGTCCTTATTCACAGGAACAAGTGAGCCTCTGCTGGTGTTCTCCCAAAATAATCAGCGACTGAGTGGTGCTCAGGTTTGGCGCGAAGGCTGCATGGACACATCAAAGTGCAAGGTTTTAGTTCTCTGTTGTTGCTTTTTATTTGAAGATTATTAGAAGACATAATATTCAGCAGGGGCGTGGTAACAGGATTCAGACATCTTGTTATCCTGTGTGCTCCCTGAGACATCTGGTGGGCCACTTGAGAAACAGGAAGCTGGGCTAGATGGGCCTTTGGCCTGACCCAGCAAGGCTTTTCCTATGTTCTTAAGATTCCTCCCATTATTCAGCACAGGGCCAGAAGCAACATTTAACACAATATCTTTTTCCTAGTGGTGAACCCCTCATTGTTTACTGGGGTAAAGAGAAAGTATATTGAATAAGAACTTTGGTGTACATAATGCCAGACCAAGGGGATGGTCAGAAAATGCTTGAGGGCTGCAAGTTTGAAAAGTGAAGCACTTACAGAGTATCAGAGCGCAATCCCAACCTGGAGTTCGGCTGGCACAGTTAGGCCAGCGAAGTTTGGCCGGCTTCAAAGGGACATGATAACATGTGTTTGGACCACTCTTGAAGTCAGAGAAGCCAGCACACAGGCGTGTGTCATCCTCCCTGACTCCGAGAGTGGTCCAAATGCGCTTTACGGTGACTCTTGTGCCGGCCAAGCTTTGCTGCCTAATTGTGCACCCGACTCCAGGTTAGGATTGCTCTCTCTGCCCTGCTTCTCAGTCCCAACTATGTGGGAGCAGGCTGTTGTTTCTCCCTAGCAAGTCAAAGGCACTCTGCACATGCTCTGCATCATATTTCTTCACACCATTCAGGATCTAGCCCTGGTACTGAAAATGAAACGGGGGAGGGAGGGAGGCTGAGACATGCTCTAAAATGAAGCCCTCATTGTAGCTTGCCCTGCCCTTTTCTGTATCTTTTCAGATACTACCCACTTCTTGCTCCCAATATAGCTTGGTGGGAAGAAAGCCCTGTGCTCAAATGAACATGTCAGCTATTGGCTTTTATTGGCTTTGAAAAAGAGAAATGTTGCATTAACTGTTATTGTCCTAAACAGGTATTAACAATTTGGTTCCTTGAAATCAACATCCATGTAATTATCTGAAATGCTTCAGCCGAGTCTCTTTCTTGATATATTTTTGAAAGGAAACCCAAACGGTGGCTTATTGATCTGCAGTTGCCACCCCGTCTTCACTATTGATCCTGCAGAGTGTAATCCCTCTTTCTCCCACATGCGATGGTACCAGAGGGGGTGACAGCAAACGAGGTAAGCCAAGAGCCAGCGAGAAAACAAATGAACGTAAAGGCAATGGATACAGAGACTGGGAAGGGGTGAAAAAAGCTGACAGAGGAAGTAAGCAGAGGTAATGGGATTAGGTGAATGAGTGAGGAGGATGAGGAAGACTGCAAAAGATGATGATGGGACAAAGACAAGTTATAACTTAGAGAGAGGGGAAGAGAAAAGATGAAAGCATGGAAGAGAGTGTGAGGAATGAGACAGAAGGCAAACAAATGCAGAAGAGAAGGTGAACAAGAGGCGATACAACAGCAAGACACCCTTCAATGGAAAGAGAACCCCCACCCCCAGAAAGCCAAAAAGACTAACAGTTTGATCAGTCTGATCAAAGTTATGTTAAATATGGGTTTCTATGTGCTGAAAAAATTAGCCTGCCACATAGCGCAATCCTAACCCCATGCTAGAATAGGTAGGCCTGCCTGCCTGCCCTCTGCCCCGTGCTGGCTGGGACTGGCTGTGTCGCAACCTGGGAAAAGAGGAATTTATTCCTCTTAGCCAGTGATGTCATTCAGGGGGAACGGACCAGAACGGGCGTTCTGGATCCTAACGGGCTCCGTGGCTGGTTCCAGGTTCCCGACAAGTGCCAATCAAAAGTGAGTTCCTGTTCCTAAATCATTTGAATGACACCACTGCTCTTAGCCCAGGTACTATAGCAGCAGCCTGAATGGGGCTGCTCAGCTCTGTACCACCAAAACTGGCAATGCAAATCCAAGCAGCCTGGAGCGAGGCTGGGCAGCCTGGGACTGGGGTTGGATCCAGCCTAGGTGGTGGGTCCTGACACCACCCTCTCCCTGAGCTGGTCCATCCACCAACCCCATCCTCTGCCCTGTTCAGCCCTCTGCCCTCCTAGCTTGGCCGGTGCATACTTACTGGTCTGCAGTGGTACAGAGGTAGAATTCGACCTCCATGGGTCAGCGCACGTCCTTGCACCGACCCAGCCGACTCAGAGGTTGGCACAAACGTGTTTTATGGCACGTTTTCAACACCCAGCAGCCAGTGCACGGGACTTGTGCTGGCCAAGAGCATACTTTGGCTTCTGCTCACAGTGTGCCTAAGGCTGCAGTCCTATACCCACTTACCCGGGAGTAAGTCCCATTCAACTCAGTGGAATTTGCTTCCGCGTAGACATGCGTAGGCTTGTGCTGTAAATCTCTAGCTGCAAAAACAAAGTGGTTGAGGTTGTTTATAGAGAATTTACACAGCCAACTTGAAAAAAGTAAGAAGTCTGTATAATTCTGCACAAAAATCTCCTTCTAGGCGTCCTCTCGGATTGCAAAGAATGAAAGTGAGATGCAATTGGAGAGACTTTCCTTGCTATGGTGGCAGAAGCTAAACATTCAAGTACTGTACTTGACATTGTGCCACCACTGTGACATTGTGTTCACCAAAGCTGAAAGGTGTGCCGTTGTCAGATACCGTGGTTAGCCAAGGAACTGATTACATTTCTGATGACTTAAAAGTATGGAAAAGTTCACTGAATTAAAAGTAAATGCAGTGATGATTTAAAAGTACAGGTAAGTTTACTGAATAAAACAAAGCCAGCATTCTGCACGTCAGTAATATGTCAGCAGATGTACTGAATGGCAACTGCCATTCTTGCAAATGTGAAAGATGTGTAGGCAGAAGAAATGTTATTTAACAAATGGCATTTAAACTAGCCAAAGCTTTGAAAATGTCATTGATTCCAATTTAGTCCATTTCCTAAATCAAACGTGTTAATCTAGCAATGGATAGGGCAGCAGCTTTGGATGGCTGGAAGGAAAACGGAACTGGTCCAGGCAGCAGCGTAGCTAATGGAAGTGTAGCCCAGTGCAGAGGGCAAAATGTTGTCCCAGAAGTGACATCACAAAAAGAAGTGACATCACAATTGTGTTTTCGTTTTCTCCGGGGGAGGGAATTGGCCATAATTTTTGATAGAAAATTCATTCTTGTGTTCTCTTCATTGAACACTTCATGAACACTCTTCATTCACTCTTCATTTGTTTCTGCATGAAATTCCACATCAAATATAATGTGATATTATTCTTACATACCAAGGTTTTTACAATTTTGGCCGCTAGTGTCCTGCCCCTGGTGCAATTGCACCCCACTGCACTTCTTTAGCTATGCCCCTGGGTCCATAGCCCAATCCCACCCAACTTTCCAGCACTGATGCAGCTGCAATGCAATCCCGAGGCAAGGGAATAACCATGACCCCCATGACTGCCCCTCCCACTGCAGGATGCAGCGTACACCATGTTGGCATAGCCGCATTGATGTAGAAAGTTGGATAGGATCAGGCCCCTCATTCACTAACTTGTTCCACATGCAAATGGACTCATTGTTTCTTGCCCAGAGAAACACCAGTTGTCAAGCATGAGTTGAGATTTTGTGTTCTGTTTTTGGAAAATACATAAAACGGTTAATTTCATCAAAGTGAGTGCTTTTAATTTCAGATATGTTGATGTTCTCTGCGCAGGTTCGGAACACAGCCATTGTTTGCTCCAGGCTGAACTGAGGAGGCTATCTAGAGGAAACTGATGCCCAGGCTTTTTGAGCTGTGTCACCACATTCTTGAGAAGTTTCCACCCACACTTCTGTCTCTGACAACCCATTGTAGGTTTGTTTGTTTTTTGAAGTTGACATAACTTGCCACTGTGTTCAATGGTTTGAGTTTAACATGTCTGTGGGCAGGGAGGACATTTCACACTTCTTGATCGCGCAAGAAAAATAGACTCAAATCATTTATCAAAATAGACATATTCATGACAACTGTACAGCCTCTGGAGCTAGTTCGTTTAAAGCCCTACTGTTCCAAAACAACCTCCCTTTCCAGTGCTTTCCAGTGTCCCCAATATAAAAGAATGGGAGTCCAATCTTACACATGTCTACTCAGAAGTCCCATTGGAGTCAATGGGACTTACTCCAAGGTAAGTGTGGATAGAATTGCAGCCTGAAGCTGCTGTTCCTACTGCAAGATAATCCCTACAGGAGTAGGGAAGGACACTTGATGTGGTCAGCAGAGGTCAAGTGCTGAGGTAGTGAGAGCAATGGCATTCCCCAGGAAAAGGTCACCGGCTTGGCTCCTAATTCTTGTGACTGAGGGCACAATCCTAACCTGGAGTTAGGCCGGCACAGTTAGGCCAGCAAAGTTTGCCCCTCACACGAGACACTGTAATGTATGTTTGGACCATTCTCAGAGTCAGAGAGGCCAGCACACAGACATGCGCCATCCTCCCTGACTCCGAGAGTGGTCCAAATGTGCTTTACTTTGCTGGCCTAACAGGATCATGTGCTGATTCTTGTTCCTTGAACTGGGCCTTCTCACCTCTCCCTGCTTCAGTCCCCTTTGTTCCTGAAAAATCCACCCAGGAAGGGACTCTCAGGACCAACATGTGATGTGATGCAGGGATGAGTGCACAGTAGAAAAGGAAAGTGGCAAAAATTGTGGCAGGCACAGAAGTACCTCTCTTCTTGTGTAGGGCACCATTGGATCCAAACCTTTCTCTGGAAGAATCTTCACAGCTTGCAGGCTTGGCCCCTTAGGAGAATGGGAATCTGAAGCTCCTTTCAAAATGTAAAAACTCCATTGACTCCAAAGGAGATTTTTGTGGTGATGCTGGTGTATGATTCCCCAAGCTTTGCACATTTCCATTCTGGCTGGCTTCTTATCTGTCAAAAGCACACACATTTTCTTTTCCAATTGACCAGAAAGGGGCTAAAATATTTAATTTGCAAGACCTCCAACTATAGGCAGGCTAGTTTTATAGCATGGCTGATCTGAATAAATGTTTGCCAATAACACTATTAATTCTTTAAACTTGCTGAAAATGAAAGAGAATACCAGACTAAGCTCAATGTGATTAAATTGAGCTGCTTTGATGTTTCTTAAACAAAATTTTTGGCAGAAGGTAATTTTTCCAGTCTCGCCTGGGTGTCCTGTATAATTTAATATCTTGACAACTTTACAGGGTTACAAATTCAGTTGATACTTGGCTGGTTGTGTATTTGTGCTTGTATTTTGTGCTTAAGTAAAGCCCCAAAGCAACAATCCCTCTTTCTGTATACATTGAGCTGCTGATTTACCATGTTTTCCAAGTCATTTTCTGCCACACATGTTCTATTCATATTCATAGTCTGCTCTTCTGACACACTTGAAAAGCTATTAATTCAGATGTTGATTCTCCCAACGAGCATCCCTGCTTGAAAGATGGCCGCGATTTTCATTTGCTGTTGATTTAGCCTCAATACATAAGTTGGGGTTGGCAGATGAGAAGGCAGTCTCTGAGTGGTGAGAACTTTTTGCTTCCTGGTGTGTGGTTAGAAAGACAGTTGGAACATTTGGGCCTGCAAAGTGAACGGAGTTTCTTGATAGCGGAAGAGCTATCAGAAATTTATCAGAAAATTGCTGAAAATTTGGGAGGATAGAGCGCAAAACTACAGCTCAGCCCCCAAACCCAAGACCCCATGCATGAATGAAGGCAGCAGTCCTATGCTTCCTTAAAAGGTAAAGGTTTCCCCACGACCAAATGGTCAAGTCGTGACCGACTGTAGGGGGTGGTGCTCATCTCCGTTTCAAAGCCTGTAGAGCCGGCGTTTTGTCCGAGGACAAACTTCCGTGGTCATTTGGCCAGCATGACTATATGCCAAGGCGCACGGAACGCCGTTACCTTCCCCCCGAAGTGGTCCCTATTTATCTACTTGCATTTAGGTGCTTTCGAACTGCTAGGTTGGCAGGAACTGGGACAAGCAACAGGAGCTCACTCCGTTCCCAACCTTCCGGTTGGAAAGCCCAGCAGCAGCGGTTTCACCCGCTGCGCCACCACGTCCCTACCTTACCTTACCGTCCTCATGCTTCCTTACCTGAGAATAATACCCATTGAACCCAAGAGGCTTACTTCTGAGTAGGCATGCATTGGCTTGTACTGTGTATCCCATTGAAATGAATGAGGTTTCTCAATTCATTATAACTAATTTTTCTCCACAGATTTTTAATAGTGTACAAGAATTCATTTTCGTTGAACACAATGCTTTATGTTGTAAGTGGGCAATTGGCAATGTGGGGCTCACGAACTACAAGTAGCTGCTGCTGCTGCTGCTGCCGAGCCACCAGGAAGGGTGAGATGCTCCCTCCTTGGCTCTGAGCAGGATCCAGCCTGCACAGACCCAGGGAGGGAGCACCTGCTGTTGGCAAAAGCATCACCACGAAAGCATCATGAAAGCTCTCGCCGAGGTGGGGCTTGGGCCAGGGGAGCCAGAGACTTTCTGTGCACCTCTTCCTAGTTCAACTGAAACCAGGGAGAGATGTGCCAAAGCCCTGATCTGGAGGATAACGTGGCCAGTGGGGATCTTGTACAGAGCATGATGTGTGTGTGTGTGTGTGTGTGTGCGTGCGTGTAAAATAATTTGTTCTGTGATGAAACAACGTGCCTGGAGTTTCATCACTAAACTCTGCCACTGTCTCAATTTGCATGTTTCTTGCTAAGCTCTAGTTCTCCAGTAGAAGTCTCTGGCTGGATCTCATGTTGCTGGTCTGCTCTTGAAAAGGCACACAGATGGTTGCGCACAGGCAGGCAGGCGCATTGCTTCTTTGGCGCACACAGAATTGGAATAGCAGGTTTGTGTGGGATGGTGGCGCAATGGGGAGAAATGGGAGGATTCAGGATGGACCCAGCTTAAGAGTTGCTCCCTGCCAAGATACAGCCTTGCTACGATTACTGATTTATTGAAATGCTTCACCATACTCTTATTTACGTAATTAAATGTACACATCACCATGCTCTCAATGAGGGTGAAGCTTGAGCAAGCCCCATCTCTGGGCGAGACAAGGGAGTACCCCACCCAAGTAGCATTTTGGCGTTTTTGAAAGTAGCTCACATATATCCTATTGTTGCCCACCCCTGTCTAGTAACTTAATCAATATAACCAGTTTCTAGTCTGTTCTTGCGCCTTTGTTTCTATGAGAGGAGACAGGATGGACAGAGGGGAATTCCTTGAGGATTTATGCTCTGGCTCTTAAGAACATAAGAACATAAGAAGAGCCCTGCTGGATCAGGCCAAAGGCCCATCTAGTCCAGCTTCCTGTATCTCACAGCGGCCCACCAGGTGCCCCAGGGAGGCACAAGACACAAGACGCTTGCATCTTGTTGCCACTCCCTTGCACCCGGTACTCTGAAGTAGCCTACTACTAATGTAAGGAGGTTGCACAATCCATCATGGCCTATATAGCCCACGATGGACTTTTCTTCCAGAAATCCGTCCAAACCCCTCTTAAAGGCATCTAGACCAGATGCCATCACCACCTCCTGTGGCAAAGAGTTCCACAGACTAACCACCCGCTGGGTAAAAAAGTACTTTCCTCAGTTTTAGCGGATGCCCCCTGGTTCTGTTGTTTTGAGAGAGGGAAAAGAACCTTCCTCTATCGACTCTATCCCTTCCGTGCATAATTTTGTCCTTTCATGCCAAGCTGTGCCTGAAAAGTGTCAGTGAGGGCTATGTTGAAGCTCCCTCACACTTCTGACACTCATCAGTAGCTTTATCTTTGTATACAGTACAGACAATCTGGCAGCACTCTGCTTTGAATACATGCATGGAGCTGAAACCAAGACTTTGTTCCATTTTTTTTTTTGCAGCTTCAAGCTTGAAACCACATGCGTTGCCTCCACCCCAACCTTCACCACCTGATCTGCAGCAAAGACCTGAATGTTATCCTTTCAAAAAGCCCATAAAAGAAGAGAGTGGCTCTTATTCTCTGTACCATGGATGAGAAAAAAAGTGTCCAAATATTTGGTGACATCAAGACCAATTAAACATTTCCACGAAATCATCGTGGGCTGCACTTATGCCGTATGCTTTAAAAAAACACATACGGAAAAAAAATTCAAAACCTCTTTGAGTAGATAAAAATGATTTGAATAATTACCTGCTGATCTTCACGTAACTGTTGTGCAGTTCAAGGGAACACTGGCTGGATGGCTCAGAAATGATGAGCGGAGCAGCTTAATAAAAAAGTTTGATTTATTAATTTTTGTAAGCCATATAACATCTGACACTGGCTTCCTGTGGTAACAGGCAGTTCTGATGGATGTGAAATCCTTTTCTTCTGAGTTGGTGTCATCTCTAATTAAATGATTCACCAGGGCTCAGTAGGCTTAGATGCCTTTTAGCGCTTCCAGATTTTTTTTAAACGCATCCAGAACTTCTGGAAAAATAACTTTGATTTTGCAACTGTGGGCTCTAATAGCTCTGCCACTGATTCACGTCCTTTAAGGCCAGTGTGAAGAAGGTCAATTGTTTAGATCCATTTCTGCATCATTTGGTTCTTGAAAGCATCACTTTTTGGGGATCTTTAGGACAGTCACAAATTCAAGTGGCCTTTTCTCAAATAGCACGTTTTGCAAGCAATCCGATGAGGTGCTCGCTCCAAAGGCTTTGTTCTTCTTGTCAGCCTTTTTTCTTTTTCTTTTTTTTAAAGAGGATTTTGAAGTATAAGAATAAAACTCACTGCAATGCAGCAGCACCAGGTATGGTGCTTACAATCTGATTCGGCCTTACATGAAAGCCACCGGGACAGGGTCCCCTTCGGAACAGAAGGAGGCTGGGGAGTTAATGCAGAGGCAGAAGATCTGCTGGAAACTGAAGGGTTTTTGTATAGAGAATAGATTGTCTGTCAGCTGGGCTGCTCACCCTTCCTGGAGCCAGCATAAAAGCGGCAGGGTGGTATTGTGATGGGATGGAGAGAGAGAGAGAGCGAGAGCGAGAGAGAGAGAGAGAGAGAGAGAGAGGTTAGCAATTGGCTTAAGGACCACTGAAGAGTTAAGGCAGCTGGAGAGTCAGGTGTGTGTGTGTGTGTGTGTGTGTGTGTGTGTGTGTGTGTGAGAGAGAGAGAGAGAGAGAGAGAGAGAGAGAGAGAGAACATGTTTCCCTATGTGCTTTGAACAATGTGTTTACTGGCTTTGATTTTTGGAGGGTTTGCTATAGCCTGCTGTTGAATAGCTCCTGAGAGGAGATGCTGCTGAGAGAGTGCCATTTTTTTAGAATTCAGTGACAGCTGGAGTCACTTAGCACCTTGATCAGAATCTAATTGGTGGAGGTAACTACCATTTGACCTTCCGTATAGCACGGGAAAACCTACTCAGGTTTTTCTCCATTTATCATCATAAACTCAGGTTCACATTGTAACGCAGGCTAATTCAGACCCTTGTCCTTGTTCTCCCTCCCCATCTCACCAATCAATAAGCCGGCTCTTATCTCATTCTGACATCCACGTTTTGGCTTGCGCAGCTCATCAGGAAGATCGGATGCTGCAGGAGGGAATGCTCAGCCGCAGAAGTATGTTCGCTGTCTGAAATTAAAGCTCAATTTGGTTTAATTGTCCTTGATTTTATCAAGCGCATCAAGCGGCTGATTCTATATGCAAAAATAAATGCGGAGAAAAACAACTCCGAAATGCCTGCCTCTTAAGAACAACTGCTCTATAAAGTCTTGCCATTAGGCCTGCATTATTTTGGTTGCTCTAAACCAGGCATACAACAGCTGTTTGGGGGGCTCTTGAATTCGTTGCCATTTGAGGCTGAGCAGATCTATTGCAAGATGCCATTCTAGCCTCGGGGACAAGTGATGAACTTGTCAATTAAATTGCCAGCTTGTTTTGCCTTCTCCTAAGCAGCAGGGACGTGGTGGCGCTGCAGGGTAAGCTTTTGCTGCTGGGCTTTCCAACCGGAAGGTTGGGAGTTCAAGACTGCGTGACAGAGTGAGCTCCCGTTGCTTGTTCTGCCAACCTAGCAGTTTGAAAGCGCGTAAAAATGCAAGTAGATAAATAGGGACCACTTCGGGGGGAAGGTAACGGCATTCCATGCGCTACGGCGTATAGTCATGCTGGCCACATGACCACGGAAGCTTGTCCTCGGACAAACGCCGGCTCTACAGGCTTAGAAACGGAGATGAGCACCGCCCCGTACAAATGGTCACGACCAGACCATTTGGTCATAGGGAAACCCTTACCTTTAAGCAGCAGTCATACTGGGTCCAATCCAGGTGTGGGACTGCAGTGTGAGGGGGGAGGGGACAGAGGTGTGAGCCCTCTGTCTCTGACCCACAGTGGAGGGGCTGCAATTCAGCTCCAGAACTTGCAGAAGGGCTCAAGTTTTATCTCTGAAATAGGAGGCTTCTGCCAGTAAGTGTAGACAATACTGATCTCAATGGACAATAGTATAAGGCAACTGCCTGCATTCCAGAGTGGGGCCTTTGCAACTAATATTTGTCCCAGGAAAAGGTGGGGGAGAAACTTTCTGTTGGTGTCAACAGCCCACGAATCTTCCTCCAATAAGAAAGTAACATCAACTGTGCATTTCTGGTCAATTCATCGTTATGTTGTTAAAATCCTATACTCAGATTTGCAGATTCCGTGTGACAGAGCTGAGCTCTTTCTGATCTGTGTATTGGTTGCCTGTACAGTCTGGGTCTAATTATACTGTGGGCCTGCGTGGTGAGCTTCAGGCTTGGCCCCGGATAGCTCTAACTCTGAGCCCCTGAGGTTTGCTTCAGCAATCCAACCTCAAAGAGCATCATTCGGCCTCAGTGAAATGAGGCCATGCCCCAGCCTGGAGAAGACAAGATTCTTTCCCAAAGCACTTGTGTATTTTAAACAATGTATCACTTCCAGTATTTCCTTGGAATTTAGTTTTTTTTTATTCAATTCCTCCACTGTAGACCCACAAACACCTTCCTGAGGGATTGAAAACAATGGCAAGGTCCAGACACTAAGAGCACAGTTCTAACCTGGAGTTAGGCCAGCACAGTTAGGCTAGCAAAGTTTGGCCGGCATAAGGCCACCGTCAAGAGTGTTTGGACCACTCTTATAGTCAGGGGGGATGGTGCACGTCTGTGTGCTGGCCTCTCTGAGAGTGGTCCAAACATACTTTGCTGGCTTAACTGTGCTGGCCTAACTCCAGGTTAGAACTGTGCTCTAAGAGTTCAATTCTATTTTTTCCCTTCTGCTGATGCAGCCATGCCAAAAGAAAAGCATTGTATTGCTGGGGTGACGGTGGTGGTAGTGGTGGTGGAGAAAGGCACAGATCAGGAGGTTTTGGAGGGGAAAGGGAATTATTCCACCCCTCTATAATCCTCCCATTCACCAATGGGTCACCTTGGACCTGCATAAGCCCTTAAAATGGCACAAGTCTGAGGAGAAGAAAAGGGTGGGGAGTTTGTTAAAAGAGGGAATAGGATCTGATCCGTGCACTGCTGCTGTACCCACCCCTCCTGCCGCCTCCCCACTCAGTTTTGCCCTTCCTTCCCCTCACTGCTGCCTTACCTGCTCCAGGGGGCATGGGGGGGAACCAGCAGCAGCATTGCAGTGGTGTTGCAAGTTGCAACAGTGTGTGCAGAATGAACACCGAAGGAGCACTCCACGTGCTGTCAGCAGCCCTTTTGCAACACTATTGTAATGTGCTCCACCCAGCAGCCCAATCCTTGCTGTGAGAGTGGCAAAAAACAGGAGGAAAATGCTGTGGTTTCAGGTTGATCTAAATTTGAAGGAGTTTATTCAGGCTGCAGTTCACTAGTACCCCAAACTGTAATGATCAAGAGTGGGAGCCAACCAAGTGGCATGTGGTCCCCCCACCAGACTTCCTACCCACAAGTCATCACCCCACCTGTAGCGATCCAAATTAGGTTTCTGAGAGTGACTATGTTGACTTTTGAAGATGCCAAAGATGACCAATTCTGAACTTTGTTTAAAGAATGAGTGGCTTTATCCACAAAAGAGCAGGAAAACACTTGCATTACATTTCTCTCATATTTTCCATTGTAGAAGAAGAAAACAATATACCTTTCATTTTAGATGCATCAACACAGACACTGCCAAGATCTCCACTTCTTCAGCGAGCCAGATAGGGGCCAGGAGGTGGAGGTGATACAGGAGATCAAGGTCCTGGTGAACGAAGTCTATACGTTTTCTACCCTCTTTTGTGAATATGAACCACGGCAGCCACAAGGGGAAGTTGATCTCCCCATAGATCTTTTTGTTCTTAGAAAGAGAACTCTTTAGGATGGAAAAGATACTCCTTAAGAAGAAACACTGCAGCAAATCGTCCACCAGCTGGCAAGAGAGAGGCTGATGAGGATTAACCCAATGCCCTTGTTTGCTGAAAGTTGCTGAAAGTTATCATTTCTGAATTATTCTGTTCCCTGCTTTGTGTATTTTTTAATTAGTTAATCCAGGAAAAATCCCCAACCTCATTTAATTTTGCAACATACCTAGATTCTCTCAGTTTCCACCAACCTTCATGATATGGTAGTAACCAGTAGCAAGTATGAGACAAGAAGCCTGTCTCAGCTGGGGAGCTGTCCAGTGAAAACTTAGTAGTAAAAGGAGGTTTTTGGCTTGGGTCAGCGAGGGAGCTGTCCAGCAGAAGCCAAGTAGTCAGGCTAGCTAGGTATACAGAGCTGTTGCACCAGCACTGATATGTAGCTCAGCTAGCTAGGGAGAGTTTGTGGCTGCATTGGGTCCCTCATTACTGCAGCTTCCTCAGATAGGGTATCATCTAGGGTTGGCTGTTCCTTAAGGGATATTGACTTCCTGGGGTTCCTGTCTGTGCTGCTGAATCCTGCTCCTCCTCTTTGGAGGTTATTCCCATGAGTCTGGGGTCTGAGCATCAGCAGGCCCGGACAGATTCTGTTACAACCAATGATCAAAGAAAAAATTATAAGATCCCCAAAGAATTGTCAGTTAAGGGTTTCAAACTATGTTATTTCCCCCCCCCCCCCGCACTTTGACCTAATGCATGATTGCTTTGGCTCACATGTAACATTTAAAGAAGGAGTTGGGAAACAAAAACTTAAGGGCACTGGAGAAAATATGAGAATGAAATGGTGTTTGAGAGCAATTTAAATTTGGATTCTTGGTAATAGGTGGATGTGTGGATGGTATCAGGAATGGTGAAAAACGTATGGAAGTTCCCTTGATGTTAGAGTAAATAAAGGGAAGTATTCAAGATGCATATAAAAGACAATACAGTTTAATTTCAGTGGTCAAATTGCCATTATGGGAATTAGGGTGCAGTCCTACCCAATTCCAGCACCTAGGGAAGAACAATGCAACTCTGAGATAAGGGAACAAACATTCCCTCACTTCGAGGAGGCCTCCATGACTACTATCCTACCTGAGGATGCAGCACAGGCCCTACTGGCACAGCTATGTCAGTGCTGGAAAGTTGGTTAGGACTGAGCCCTTAAACTCCTGTAATTTTGTATTTTGTGGGCATGTTCTCTTTCATCACACAACTATAGGATAGAGCTAGAGTGTGAGAAGGTGTGAAGTGTGAGTTGGAGAGATGGTTCTTTCTTAGCAGGACACCCACAGTGGTTTCAGTTTTAGATGGAGATGCAATCAAGACAAGGGAAGACTGTGCCTGCAAGGCAGCTGACTCACCACTCACAGTCTCAGGCAAATCCCCCAGTACCGCAAACCTGTTGATGGAAGCAGCAGAGGGGGAGTCACTCAAATAATCATTGTGGTTCCATTTCACCAGCTGCTGAATCCTTAATTGCTTAGAAGCCTCGTTCCCTCTATTGGGGGTGCCACTGCTGGCCCACAGCCTTTTCTTTCTCCTGCCCATAATTTACAATCCACAGTAATCCAGACCTCAAGAAGTGCCAAGAAAAAAACTCACAGCAGTAAAAATATAGCAGGCAGGTCAAGCGTCAGGTCCAACTAGTTTTGGGGGAGTATATACCCCCACGTTCAAGAGAAAAAAATCTAAAGCCTCATGGAGTTCTTTGGACGTAATCCTGCACCTAGGCAGCCATCTTGATCACCCATAGCCTCACAAGTATCCCACTTTCTGCATGTCTGGTGCTGGATACAGTCAAATACAGGCATGCCCCAGTATCCACCGGGGTTCCGTTCTGGACCTTCCCATGGATACCTGAAACCACCAATACTGGAGACACTATTTTAAAGACAGAGAAACATCAGTGGTTTTGCTGCAACAAGATAAAAACAGAAACTTGTTTAATGTTCCCCTATCTTTTTAATAGGCATCCCAGTATCCATGGATAACTGAAACCATGGATACGAATCACGCCTGTATCGCATTCTGTGTCTCAGGGGCTCGGGGTGGTCACAACACCTACATCAAAAGGTTCCAGTTAAGTTGCGAATGATTCAACTTTCATTGTATCCACAACCACTAAGAGCCAATTTGAATAAAGATGTCTTTCACTGCTTCCAGAAGTTTCCAAGATTCTGGCTTTGGGGGCACGTCCAATTTACAGAAGTTGAGCCCCATAATAAAAATATTGATTATGCAGGTAGGCAGCCCCTGCAAAGAAGTCTGAATATTAAATAAATAAAAGAAAAAAACCCTCCAATTTTTCCCACCCATAAGCATAAAATCTGAGAGCTGCTCTTTGCAAGGATGACTTACCTGATGGCCAAGCCGGTTTATAAATGTGCACTGAAATGTATGCTGCAGGTGCCGGGGTGATCTTGAAGGCTGCACATGAGACACTGGCTGAGAGCTCATGCCCTTCAGAGGGTCCCCCTGGCCAGACGAACCGTCCCTCCTAGTGGCAGCAGTAGTAGCCAGTGCAGCCAGTAGTAGCCAGCCATCATAGGATGGGTGTAAGTAGCCAGTTTAAGGGACGTGGTAGAGCTGCGGGTTAAACCGCTATTGCTGAACTTGCTGACGGAAAGTTGGCAGTTCGAGACCACGCAATGGAGTGAGCTCCCGTTGCTTGTCCCAGCTCCTGCCAACCTAACAGTTCAAAAGCACGTAAAAAAAATGCAAGTAGATAAATAGGTACCACTTTGGTGGGAAGGTAACGGCATTCCGTGCGCCTTGGCGTATAGTCATGCTGTCCACATGACCGCGGAAGCTTGTCCTCGGACAAACACCGGCTCTTCGGCTTAGCAATGGAGATAAGCACCGCCCCCTACAGTCAGTCACGACTAGACCATTCGGTTGTGGGGAAACGTTTACCTTTTTTAAACCTTTTAAGTAGCCAGTGGGGCCCAGTGCAAGGCTTTTCTCCAGGGTCCCAGCAAACTAGTATAATAGCCATGTTGTGCAGCAGTGAATGCAGCTATTGTACAATTCCCCTTTGTTGTAATGAATGCTTTGTACAAAAGAACACAGCAACAACTGGGATTGGGGTGGCTACAATGGCGGAGTAGGGATTCTGGACAGCTTTCAAGATATGCCCTGCAGTAAATGAGGCCTGCCAGTTACATGGGCTAAAACAACTTGTCGAGGTGGTGCTGGTGGAAATCACTCTCTGTGGGATTGCAGCCAGAACTGTTTTTGCAATATGAATCGATCAAGGACTAATGAATATGTTCCCAGATGCTACGAAGACATCTTGTACCACTTGTGAGCACACTTGCTTCCTCAGTCTCTTGCTGTACAATCTATATTGCAATTTTTCTTTGTTCAGCATTGACTGGCAGGCAGCTGTATTATTCCACGAAAGCCCCAAATGTACTTATTTTTCTCGGATTGTAACTCCGAGGCCTTCCAGCAAGGGGTCAGTTGCTTTTCTTCACACAGGCAGCAAATTTAATCCCCCCCCCCGCCATGTAGCACAGAGCTGAACTCCAGCCTGGTGAGTAATCCAACCTCATCTGCTGCGAAGTGGGCTTCTGGAACATTGGTGGCAAGACTAGAACTGGAATCTTTCAGAGCACGAGACCAGTTGAGAAAACAGCCTCCTCTACCACCTCTCTGGTTATATAGATTTCCCCAAGCCTCATCCTCAAAAGGTCCCTGTGTGAAACTTATGGGCACAAGAACCGACCCTTTCCTGCAGGGAAGCTGGATGTATTTCCAGCACTGGAAAATGCGTTGGTTGCTTTTATCACACCTGTGGGCCTTGAGATGCTGCGTGCCTGACCCACCTTTCCTTCCTGCTCAGTGGCTTGGGAGATTGAGAGCGTCCTCATTCTTTGGGCTATCAAATCCACTTGATTTGCCTGGGAACATCTCACAAGGGAGTCAAACAAAGTTGGTCATGCTGAAAATAAGTCTCTGAAATGGCAAACATGGATTTATCTAACGGTGCCGCAGCCAGTCACCCTGCTGGAATCGCAGGTCCTGCATCATCTGGAAAAGGGTGGGAGGATGACTTGTGTGCAGTGATTCCCTTCAGGTGTCACGTCGAGAAATATTGGCTATATTTTTTGGCTTGCTCTAACTCTGCAGAGAAATCTCAATCGTAGCTGGTATCTGGGTAGGACAGGGAGATGGTTTGTTTATATAAAGCAAAGCTGGGAGGGTTCGAATCACACAATTTCGATGCAAAAGGTCTAATCCTATGGTTTATGATCATCTTTAAATAAATGCAAAACATTTAAGTCCTCTCTCAATTGACTCAAGGCAGCTCACAACAATATATGCACAATTAAAATAAATGAGGTCTAGTGAGTAACGGAATAACTACAAAGGAAGAGAAGGAATACATGTGAAACCGGCGTGATTGCTACAACAAGCTGCAGAGGCCTGTTGAATAGGCAAACTTTCACCTGACTAACAAAGAAGGTGCCAGCTCTCCTATTGGAGGGAGTTCCACATTGTGGAGAAGGCCTTCCTAAGAAGGAAGAAGAAGAAGGCTAAGAAGGCCTTCCTGTGAATCGCTGCTAGCTGAACCTCAGAAGGTGTCAAATTCCATGAGGGAGTCTCTCTGAAGGATATTACAGAGGGGGCAAATTATTACAGAGGGGGCAAATTTATGTGGGCAAAGGAGGCCCTTTGTGTAACTTGGACTCAGGCCATTTAGAGCTTTAAAGGTAATCACCACCACCTTGATGTGTACCTAGAAATAAACTGACCATCAATGCAACGATTTATAATGTTCCTAATGTTTACTGTGCTACAGAGAAGGCATCCTGTTGTTGTGCAATTTTTTACCATCTTGGAACTCACCAGAAATTGTGATTCTCCCATTACCTTATAGAAAGAGTCCATGCGGTGTTTTTCCTAGTTGTGACTAAGATTTCAGGAGTGAGTTTACTCGAGTCAATGTGATCAACAGAATGTGTCTCCATTGGTGTAGTCATGCCCAAGACAAAATATTATAGTAGCCGCCTCCCCCTCACTTGACCTCTTGTCTTTGGATCCCCATGTCTCCAGCTAATATGAATATGAATTCCTCTGTTGACCACTATTAGCACCCCCCCCCCGGCATCCATCTGGGTGAATCAGGTGAATTACTACTGTTGCTCATCCACTACACTTTGCACCACAAGCTCATGGGGCTCCCTGTGCCCACTTCTACTCCTGCCTATCTTGTGATTGTTACCTAAATTTCATCATTAAGCTTGACACTCTTTCTTTGCTGCTTTTTATCTCTAGTTGCATTTACAAGCATGGAAAAGATAGTGGTGGGAAGGCTACATCATTCATTCATTCATTCATTCATTCATTCATTCATTCATTCATTCAGAATAGGTGAGAACTGGCTGAATTTCACCACTGCTCAAGACAGTTGTTTCAGATTAAAGAATCTAGAATGTCTCTGATATGAATGCAAATTAAATCTCATTTAGCCGGGTTCTCCCTTTTGATTTATTGGTAGATGCCTCTTGCAGTTGGAGCCTTGTTAAATCTCGAACAAACCCTTTTCTCATGAGGGAGGTGGTGTTCCAGCCCACTGCTCAGCAGCACCCCAAGGTCTCCCTGCTGATCTTGCTCAGAACCCGTCAGCATATTTCTGGAGTTTTGATTTCTCTGCATGTACCTCGCTTGACACTGACACTGGCTGCGGATCTGCCAGTTTGCTGCCCATTGGTCTTTTAGAAGCCCTTCAGCATCTTCTCCACCCTGGTCATGCAGTAGGGAATTTGTCTGAACACATTAACATGTGAAAGGAAATAACTTTAGAAAGAGGGAAGAGGGGCCTCTGGCATGGACACCTTTCAGCCAACTTCTTCTGCACAGGTGGGCGGAGCATCGGATGAGTTGCCCAGTCTGAAGAGTGAGAGGTGGGAGGGAGGGAGGGAGGGAGGGAGGGAGTTCTCCCCTGTGGACAAAGCTGTTGATCTCATGAGGAGGAAGCAGGAACCTGGGTGCTAATATAGGGGGGGCTCCCAGCTGGCCAACGGTTCCCCTTACGTGCTGATGTCCGCAATAGCACCTCTTCGGCGGCTGTGGGGATTGCTCCTCCCTGGGCGACGTCACCGGCAGTCCGTGTCAACAGTCTCAGCTGCTGGTGCCGCCCTTCCTTTCTCCCGCTTTACTTGAGGCAAGAAAAAATATAACCTGGGACACACACCTGTCAGCATCTGGGCTGATGAGGACAAGCTCTGCCGTCCCCCCAACCTGAGAGGAGGGCACATATGTGGAAGTGGACTCATAGCTGTGGAGCTCTCACAGGAAGCGCCTCTGTGCATGCAAAGTTGAGCACTCAAAGTGGTCCAGGTGCTGGGCTGAGAATCTGCTTCAATTGAGCCTGTGAGTTTGGTGAGCCACACACAGCTCGGCGCGAGAACCACTTGGAACCCTTGTTAAGGCAGCAGGGTGAGACTGTGACATCAACGCAGAAGGCGGGGCTGGCCGGAAGGGGAACCATCTCTTGTTGCATCTCTTGTGCCGTCATCTCATGTTGCAGCTAAATTATTGCCCAAAGTGGCCTACGCAGCCCTCATATAGATGAAACTGCAGAAATGTGCAAGCAGGACACCTGGCAGCCCAATGGGCTTGAAATGAAGGCTTCCTCGGCAATCCTCCAGGAAGAGGGCCCCCCCCCCGTTTTCCTGGGTTCAACACTACATTGATTGTGATTTCATGGTGCCATCTTCAGAAAAAGGATACAGCTGCACTGGACAAAGCACGTTGTGTCTCAAGTTGCTCTTCCAGTGGCGCATCCTGGAGTCGATGCCACCCTGTTCCAGTTGACGAGATTATTCATGTGTCGCAGCTAATGGCAGGGCTGAGATCACTGTGGCCGGGGCCCTGAATGGGGGCATCTTCCTGCAAAAGAACTTGGAGTTTTTCCACTCTGTTCCCCTTTTAGCTGTCAATTTGGCACGGTGTGTCAGTGCCCCGGTCTAGATGTTTTTTGCTGTCATTAACAAGCCAAACGCCTTTCCAGCAGCATGGCTGGTGTGGGCCAAGGCCTGCGAAGGAGCTCTGTGAAGCACTCGTCTGTCAGTCTCTGATATGAATGCAAATTAAATCTCATTTAGCCGGGTTCTCCCTTTTGATTTATTGGTAGATGCCTCTTGCAGTTGGAGCCTTGTTAAATCTCGAACAAACGCTTCACTGACCAGCTGTCCTTATTAAGTCCCCTGCATGCTGCGGTGCAGGGTCAATTTCCCTCACTTTTGATGACTCTTGCATGTCACCTCTCCTGGTGCTTCCAGAGCGAGGGCATTATCAACCCTGCACCTTGGGAGCAGCCTGGTTAATAGGAAGAAAGGCTCAGCCTCCCGTTCCTGCCACTTCTTGTGTTTTTGCACGCTACAAATCAACAAATCCTCTAATAAGCTTCCTGCGGAGAGACGAAGCAGCATCATTTTCTAATTTAAGCATTTCGGCAAGTTATTAAATGCTGTTGTCTGTGAACTAGTCAGTCATTATTCAGATGAATGTAAAAAAAAAAACTTTTTAAAAGCGCTGCTAGGTGGCATTCATTGGTTGAGAAACCCAGATTTGTTTTCATGTCTCCAAGTCGCAGAGGACTGAGGCGGTTGTTTGACAGTCAGGAAAGGGTGTCTGAAACAAACAAGTGGCTGCTTCAAGCTCTGTCTAATGATACCAGGGCTCATTATCCTACAGACATGGCTTCAGTGTTTTTTCCCGGCCTTCCTGAAGGGCCTCAGACCCAACATGCTGACCTCTAGCACAGAAAGTTCAAATGCCTCTTTCTGTCAGGTGAGGAGTGCAGCTCAAGCAGTGCTCCCTTTCAGGGGCTGGGCTGAAGCGGGGAGGAGAATAGGCCTAGCTCCAGACAAAACTTGTAGGTTCCTAGCATCTTGAAGGTGACCAAAGATCTTGTGGTGTGATGAACTTCCATTGGGAAAAGCCGATGTCATGAGATGCAAGGCACTTCCTTTGTAGAGTTTCTGTAATGGGCTAATGTGGCTGCTCTTCTGGGATTTAATTTTGGGGTCGTTTAGGATAAACCATTTTGGATTGTCATGGGTCAGCTAGGCATAAGTCCTGTTCTCATAGTTGAGGAGCAGAGGCCTGTCCGCTTTGCTTCACCACTCACCTTATGTCACTATGGACGCAATCCTAACCTGGAGTTAAATCAAATCAAATCAAAACAAATCAAATTTGATTTGATTTGAACCTGGAGTTAGGCCAACACAGTTAGGCCAGCAAAGTTTGGCTGGCACCAGGGCCACTGTAAAGTGTGTTTGGACCACCCTTGGAGACACACAGATGTGTGCCATCCTCTCTGACTGAGAGAGTGGTCCAAGCACGCTTTACAGTGGCCCTGGTGTCAGCCAAACTTTGCTGGCCTAACTGTGTTGGCCTAAGTCCAGGTTGGGATTGCACTTAATTGTGTAGGTGCCCCATGCAGAGGCCTGATATATGTGATCTGATGTGGAAAGTGCCGCACACCCACTTGAGTGTGTATGCCTCACATGGACCATCTGTCGCTTTTTAGCTTAGCTGAGTTTAGGATGAGGCTGCACACCAGTTCCATTGCCACAGATTGGAATCTGCACCAGAAGCATCTGAACACAGTCTTATCAGGTGGGATTGGTCTACTTGTTCCTTTTAAGAGAGCACAGTGCAGATCTCATAGCGATGGCACAGTAAATGTATTCAAGTTCATTCCCTGCTGGCAATCTCAAGCCATGCTTTGCAAGTGTGAAACAGCCAGCATGGATCCGGCAGCACAGACGTGGCAGCCTTGTGAGGGGGAGAGTCCACTGTGCACGCACCACCAAGCTGAGCTTCTGCAGAGGCCTCCTGGCATCAGCATTTGGGATGAGGCAATTCTTGGCAATTTAATCCCAAAGAAGGGCAATGCCAAAGATTGTTCAAACTACCGCACCATTGCACTCTTTTCACATGCTAGCAAGGTGATGCTCAAAATCCTACAAGCTAGGCTTCAGCAGTATGTGAATCGAGAACTACCAGATGTACAAGCTGGTTTCCGAAGAGGCAGAGGAACTAGAGATCAAATTGCCAACATTCGCTGGATCATGGAGAAAGCCAGAGAGTTCCAGAAAAACATCTACCTCTGCTTCATTGACTATGCTAAAGCCTTTGATTGTGTGGATCACAACAAACTGTGGCAAGTTCTTGAAGAGATGGGAGTACCAGACCACCTTATCTGTCTTCTGAGAAACCTGTATGCCGGTCAGGAAGCAACAGTTAGAACTCGACATGGAACAACTGACTGGTTTCAAATTGGGAAAGGAGTACGACAAGGCTGTATACTGTCACCCTGCTTATTTAACTTATATGCAGAGTACATCATGAGAAAGGCTGGGCTGGATGATTCACAAGCTGGAATCAAGATTGCTGGGAGAAATATCAACAACCTCAGATATGCCGACGATACCACTCTAATGGCAGAAAGTGAGGAAGACCTAAAGAACCTGCTGATGAGGGTGAAAGAGGAAAGTGCCAAAATTGGCTTGAAGCTCAACATTAAAAAAACTAAGATCATGGCCACCACTTCCATCACTTCCTGGCAAATAGAAGGGGAAGAAATGGAAGCAGTGACAGACTTTATTTTCCTGGGCTCCAAGATCAGCGCAGATGGTGACTGCAGCCATGAAATTAAAAGACGTTTACTTCTTGGGAGGAAAGCTATGGTGAACCTAGACAACTTAATAAAAAGCCGAGACATCACCCTGCCAACAAAGGTTCGCATTGTCAAAGCTATGGTTTTCCAGTAGCTATGTATGGCTGTGAGAGCTGGACCATAAGAAAGGCAGAGCGCCGAAGAATAGATGCTTTCGAATTATGGTGCTGGAGAAGACTCTTGAGAGTCCCCTGGACTGCAAGGAGGTCCAATCGGTCCATCCTACAGGAAGTCAAGCCTGATTGTTCCCTGGAAGGACAAATGCTGAAGCTGAAGCTCCAATACTTTGGCCACCTGATGAGGAGAGAGGACTCTTTAGAAAAGACCCTCATGCTGGGAAAGATTGAAGGCAAAAGGAGAAGGGGGCGGCAGAGGATGAGATAGTTAGTGTCACCGAAGCAACGAACATGAAATTGGGTGAACTCCGGAAGCTAGTGGAGGACAGGGAGGCCTGGCATGCTGTGGTCCATGGGGTCGCGAAGAGTCGGACACGACTTAGTGACTGAACAACAACAACAACAACAACAACAACAATTCTTGGGCACTGAAATAAGATGGGAATGGGGAAGAAACAGGAAACCCAGGCAGGGATCTAGTCTTCTGTGCAGTAGTGCATAGACGGGTGGGGGGCTGCTCCAGGCGTCAGCACTGCAAACGTGTTGCGTTGCATGTTGCTGGCTGGCATGAAAATCAGAGTACCTCACTGGTGCTTTGAAGTGCCAGGAATCAGGAGGTGAGGTGCCTACATAGCTTGCCAGTAAATTGATCCTCCTAGCATGCTGATACTGCTGAGGTGGGGACCAGATCTACCCATCACTTCCAGGAGCCAAGGGCAAGGCAACGAGAACAGTCTGTCCCAGGTACCAGTGGTGCCCAGTATTCCACTGCTTCTACGTCTGCTATAGACAAAACATCCTTAAAAATCACCCAGATGGTAATACATTATTTAATATTTACAGGCTAAAGATTTAATGGCGTGAGGTGAAAGCCCCGTGTATGGCCATGAGACATCACTCTCTATTCCTAGCTTTGTCACTTCCACTTAGTGTTTTTCTGCTCCCGACGCACACTTTTGAGACCTGGCCCATCGGCTCTTTTTAATTTCATAACAGTTGCAAATTGCCTTTAACCCCTATCTCATAATCTCGCCGCTTGGCTTTCTTCCCTTGCAGTTTCTCAGATCTTCTGAAGCTGAATCCATTAAAACAGCCCTGTCATGATTAAAGATGTGGGTTTAAGTAATGCGGGATATTCTAAGCTCTCTCACTCTGACTTGCAAGTGTTTTGAACAAAAGTCATTCCAAGGCTATCAGGGATTTGCCCTCAATATCTGGACATGAAATCCTGGGTCAGATTCTCCTTCCATAAAGACGTGGGAGGGAACTTCACCGCCACCAAGACACTTGAAATGTGCTTTTGAGATTTGACTGACGTATCTTGATGCTTCTTGATTCTGCTCTTGCTAGTGAAGGTAAGAGTTTAAGGGCGCAATCCTATGAGTTAGGCTGGCATAAACTAAGCCAGCAAAGTTTGGCCAGCACAAGCGACACCATAAAGTATGTTTGGACCACTCTAGGAGTCAAAGAGGCCAGCCCACAGACCTGAGCCATCCTCCCTGACTCCAAGAGTAGTCTAAACATGCTTTATGGTGGCCTTTGTGCTGGCCCAACTTTGCTGGCTTAGTTTATGCCGGCCTAACTCCAGTTTAGGACTGTGCTCGAAGGCAAATTATCTGCAAAGAGAGAGAGAAGAGAGAGAGAGAGAGATCCTATATGCTTGCTGTGAAGAGGAATATCTGGGAAGGCAGGCAGGCAGGCAGGCAGGCAGGCAGGAAGGAAGGAAGGAAGGAAGGGTCTGAATAGCACTCTGCATACCACAGGAGAGCTCACTGAAAAGTAAGAGGGGAAGTCCTCACATTCCATCTGGCTAATTTTATTGGCCCCTTTGAACACAGGATTCTTGTGCAGTGTTCGTTCACCTTTTTCCACTTCCAATAGCCAAGATTATAAATAAAACATGTGTGGTCCCTGGAAGGGCTCTAGAGATGAAGTACTGAGTAGGTACAGAATGGAGCCAGGGGGCAGAGTGCATTGGGGGGAAGGAAGGAACAGCTCTGGGGCCAAGTCCAGCTATTTTTGTCTAGTCTGAGGCAAAGCCCAATGCAATGGTTGACTATCCACTCTTTTTAAGAAATGGTGCTGAGGGGGAAATATACTGGAAACTTGCTTTTCTGCGACCTGGCTTAAAAGCAAGAAACAAAATGAACCCAGCTAGAGTGTGTGCTCATTTTTGGTCTTTTTTGTTGATGAGGTGACAAGGGTCACTTGCATCGGCCATTTTGTTTGCCTGTATTTGACTAGGTCCTCCTCACAGTTTCCTTGGCTCCAGAGACTGATTGGAAAAGACAGGGCTTAAGGGTCCTTTGCAGGACTTTCTTGAATTGCTCGAGAGCTACAATATTGAAACACAATATTGCCGGATATTATTGAGATTGGCTGTGCCCACACTGTTCTCTTGTGGCGGAACGCATCTTCACTTGTTACAACAACACCGATAGCTTGATTGAGAGCTTGATATCGCTGATAGTTCTGCTGGCTCTCTGCATCCCAACAAATTATCCCTGCCAGATTATACTGTTGTGGATCGTTAGCTGGTGAAATAAAAAACTCAGGGGGCAGGCAGAAATGGTCAGTCGTTTTAGGACAGAGCTATATTGATAATGGGCTCTCCAGAGCTACAGCGCTGGAAGGGAGATCTGCACTAGTTGACAGATTTATTGATGACTAGGAAAGGGGGATTGAATAGTTAAGTACACCGAATTAGAAGATGCTGTAAAAGTGGACTGGTCTGCTTAGTTTAACGAGGACTGTGACAAATTGTAGGAGCTGCTTGTAAGCCGGTAGGGGAAAAACAAAGTATACAAAGACGTAATGAAGCAAAAGGAAAATGAGAATGCAAACAGTGTGTCTACAATGCTTGTCTGGGAATGAACTGCCCTGGGAAAGATAAGAAGGTAATTGGGGATTGTGAATTAACTGAGTGACCATCTAGTCAGGAATCTGTACAAAGGTGTGGGGGAAAAAAAAGCAAGCCACCCATCATATTAAATAATCAATGAGAGTAAAAAAAGAGAATGGGAAATGCTATGGTAGCCACCCCCTGTTGTGGAACCTTCCTCCTTAATGTAATCCACCTTGTTAAGTGGATGACTCACAATGTAAAATAAAAAACCTGGAACTGAGCTCGTCATCTAGTTCAATCCAGCGTTCAACCCAATTGTTAGTGCAATGAAAACACCCTGAACCTATCATATTCAGTATACTCCACTCCTGGTTTCCATTGCTCCCTGACAGCACAGTGCTTGTCAACTTTTTCACCCCTTTTTTGTTTACTTTCATCAAAAAATATAGGGTGAAAGAAATTCCTCCTATCTTTCTAATGTATATACAGTACATGCAAGTAGAGAAAAGGAATGCAATAGCTGAAGGCTGCAATTTACATTCTGGGCTGCCTCTGGCATCACTAATAGATGACTTTGCCCAGTGGCATAGATAGGGGGGTGCAACTGCATTGGGCAACAAGCTTCAGGGGGGCAACAAGCTGAGCTTGAAACAAGTACAGGGCCGAATTAACCCAAGGCCAGGGCCCTAGACTTTCAGTTATTTTGGGCTGCCTCCAAAACTCTTCAGGAAAAGGAGGGCACACTCCTAGCCCTTGTCACTGTTCCTCTTCTCACACGTTTCCCTCTGCTCCTTTCCCTTCTTCCCCCGACTCCCAAGCTAACTGGCAGCTTGTGCCATGGATCTAGCTGGCACTGCGGAGAGCCCTGGCTGGCCAGGGAGGGAGGTGGGATGTGTCATTGTGCCTCCAGGAGCAAGAATAGTGGGCAGCCGAGTGTGCAGGTGCTGCTTGGCACTTGGCCCTGCGTTGTCCGCTCTGCCCATCCCGGGAAGTGAGGCTGGGCATCTAGCCGCACAGGCTCCACTTAGTCCTGGCTTGCCGACTGCCCCAGGGTGCTGCAAGCCAGACCCTCGCAGAAGCTCCATGTTGCTGTGGCTTGGCTTCCTGCAGCCGGAGCAGACTGCATGCGGCTGTCTGCCGTGAGTGACAAGGCCCAGCTCAGGCCTTGTGCTCCAACATCAGGGCAGGTTCGGGTGCAGGCAACCGTGCCAGATTGGTGGTCCCTGGTCCCTATGGGGCCCCTAGGCTTCAGCCGAGTCAGCACAAGTGGCTAAAATTGTGAAAACCCTGATAAGTACAAATAACACCATCATGTTATGTATCATTGGAAATGTAATGCAGAATGCAGTGAAACAAACCACGTTGGAATATCTGTATTCTATCGAACATTATGACCAATTAATCAGAAAATGTTTTATTATTTAATAACTAAACTAACCTTATCAACTAAAGCTGATTTTGTCGTGGAGGGACGGGGGCTACAAAATCTTCTTTGATCCCGAGTAGCAGGTGCCCTATGCCAGTGACTTTGCCCACAGAACAATCGGATATTGCTAAGCATCTGCCTATGAAGTATTTGATCGGCAGAGGTGAGTGGGGATGGCCCATATGCAAATGCACCAGCTTGCTCCCCCTCCGGGATCCAACCTTTTTACTTAAAGTTGTCTATTACCGGCTCCTGTGGTTTTCACTCTTGAGGCTGACTATTGATTATTGCTGTTGCTTTTTTCCAGGTCTTGAGCTTCCCCCCAGGTATAGGCCTCCAGAGATGAGATCTGTGAAACTGATCTGATGGTGTGGTGGGCGGTTTGGGTGGTGTCTGGAGCCCTCGGCTGATCTGCTGTTTTGAAACAGAGCTGGTTTAGCGAGGCAATTGTCTGTACTCAGAATTCACTCGAGCCTCTCTAATGCCTCCTCTTTGAACTTGCTGGTGTGCTGTCTACGTCAGTAGCTTAGCCTGAAGTCTTGCATATGAACATGGCCTAGAGGTGATGACTGTAATTTAGGTTTGCAAAATCTGATGACATCTTTGAGCAAATGCTTTCTGTTGGGCTGTTCTCATTTTGAATGGGGAACATGAATATGCCTCCCTAGAGTGATGCATACTCTCAAAAATGATGATGAGAAGGGGGTAAAGAAAAATCAGCACAATAGTAAGAACCTGGCACCCAGCCCAGCAAGGACTATGCCCATGCCAAAGCCAAAAACGACGTGTACGAAAGAATGTCAGGCATGCTGCAACCAGGGTTAGGTCGGTTGCAATAGTTCCCATCTTCGAAATCATGTGCCCAGAGCTTGGTTGGTGCTGTCAAAGCTGATGGCACAATTCTGCTCTTTTTTTTTTTTTTTGAAAAAGTGGGAAGCCTGAAATGGGTTAAGACAGAGACAAGGTGCTGGCCTATAGCAATCAGAGGACTTGGCTAGTCTGAGCTGATGCCTGCATATCATATTCAGTGATGAATATCATAACTAGTTCAATAAGCTGTCAGTGGGCAGGTGGGGGCACCATGAGAGAGAGAGAGAGAGAGAGAGAGAGAGAGAGAGAGAGAGAGAGAG
>JAJKFI010000012.1:2926296-2941084 GCA_029204185.1 Lerista edwardsae
GAGAGAGAGAGAGAGAGAGAGAGAGAGAGAGAGAGAGAGAGAGAGAGTCATAAACCCCATGCCCAGGTGTAGGTGCCAACAGCATGTGTTTGGTTGTGCTCTTGGCAAGAACCAGTGTGGATTGCTCCAAATAAGGTGCTTAGTAGGACATCACCCCAGAGTATTGCTAAGCTGCCAGTCTGCTTTTCTTATTTGATAAAATCTGAAAACATCTTCCCACTTGTTGTGAGGCAAGGACACAGTTGTGAAACGAGCCAGCCAAGTCACCCCCAACAGTCTTCCGGTGCAATTGACCTTCAAGGCTTGCTAAGCCAAAGGTGGTCACAGGATATTAACTACCAATGAGCCATTGTCATAAATCTGGTGCGACTGACTCTGCGCACTGGAGGCCACCAGATCCTGTCAACCACCCGCCCATATGGAAAAACGAGACACTCATCAGATGCACGTTCCCTTTTATTAATGCCATGCTGCATCAGAGAGAATGTGGCTGAGTATAAATGTGAATCACACAGTTTGGGAGCAACCCAGGCCAGAAGCTGATTTGTAAGAGGAGCCAGAAAATACATACTGTGTCAAAACGGCTCACCTGCCACAGAGAAGGGAGGCGTGGGAGGCGATCACATTAATTTGGTTTCAAAGAGATGCCTCAGCTACATCAAATGTTGCTCCCTTAGACCTGCCTCAGTTTGATGTGTGTCTAGGTTCCCCCCCCCCCTTTTCGGAGATCCCAGTTCAGGGGGAGGCTATTTAGGTTTATCACAGCTCATGGTCCATTGATCGTTGCCATTCAGGAGACAGAGCATACATATCTTCAAAAGAAAGAACAAAATAGCCCAGGCCCTTGAAAGGCAGACATTTTTAAAAGAGCTTTGGAGATATCGGACAAAGTCAAATAAGGCTTTAATTGTGTTTCTCTATCAGTTCCCCCCCCCCCCCCGCTATTTCAAACTGTGAGCCTGAAAGGGGAAAAAAATGTCTCTGAGTCCTTATACTGAGGGGTGAGTCTAATTAAGCTCTCAGACTGTCCTTGCACTGAGCAACAGCCAGAGAGGTCAGTTTGGGGGTCTGGATTTTCTTTTGCCTTTTGACATGCTGGAGGCGGTTTTAGCGGAGGAACTTGGCAGGATTGATTTTTTTTTGTAGCCCCTTCCCAACCTGAAAATGAAATCTTCGTGTCTAACCCCTGCTAACTGGGCAAGAGGCACTTTTTCAAGTGGTGTCCTCTTATATTTAGCAGGGGGGGAGCAATTGTCCCTCTTCACCCCAGCACAGTGTCTTTCTCGTGGCTGTTGCTGGTGGTGTTCTCCATTCTTTTAGTTTGTGAGCCCTTTTGGGACAGGGAGCCCTTTAACTTTAATGTTATTATTTGCCTGTAAACCGCTTTGTGAACTTTGTGTTGAAAAGCGGTATATAAATACTAGTGATTGATTGATTGATTGATTGATTGATATCTCCTCCCAGCCGCAAGGTGGGCCAGGCATTCATTTTTTAAACGTGTTGCTTTCAAAAGATGCTCAGGCTTTACATGACAAAGTCACACCTCGCATGTGTACAAACACCACAATAACAGCCCCATTCGATCTACCCCTTACTGCTGATGCAGCTGTACCATCAGCGCACACACTGTATCTGGTGGTGGTGGGGCAGCCTGCGGGTCTCCGGGTAAGGGCACATTTGTTCCCTTGACTGGGGGTTAAGCCTCCACTACCATGATGGGTCTACCTGGACCTGTGCCAGCAATTTTGTTAGTACACATCCAGGTGGATCCATGAACATGGATTGAGGCTGGAAGAGGGATAGAATGTCGGCAGCACTGCTTTACTGCCCCCTTTCTGCCCTTGAAACACTCCTCCCTGGTCTCCAGTCTCTTCCTCCCTGTCCCACCTACTCACCCACCCGTGCACGGGCCATTGCTGGTGTACAGCTGTGGCTGCTCATGTGTAGGACGGTGGGCCGAGCTTTGGGACTGGAGTAAAGTATGTTGCACTGCAAGAATGACAGTTCCAGTGGCGCAGTGGCACACAGGATTGGGCCATAAGTCATTGCAAAACGGTGCAATGCACCTTGTGTATTCTATTGTGGGTATATTCCTCTTGCTGTAACCATAGATCAGTGATGAGAAAAGCAAAGGAAAAATCAAAACAAAAATAAAGCTCAAACCATATGTGATGCTAAATGAGTTGTCATGTAGTTAGAGGCTTGGCTTTAGTCATGACCAGCAGCCACTTGGGGCTGTGATCCAGATTGGGACTACAGCACCGAGGTAAGGGGTATTTAATTCCCATGCCATTTTGGGGGCTGAAAATTACCTTTCTCCAAAGTGGCTATTTAACTCCAAAAGTGTTATTTGCTACAGTGGTATTTTGGAGGTTAAATGGCTGATGGGAGATTTTCAGCAAGAAAATAGCAAGGCAGTAAAGGAAATATCCCCTGCTTCCATCTTGGATCACGCAAGATCTCATGCCATCCAAGATGACAGTGCCCAAAGGAGCTGGCCAGTGAGATGCCATGCAATCCTTGCAGGATCTCTCACAATCCAAGATGGTGGCACCCAGGAGAGCCAGGAAGAAGAGGCTGCCAGCGACATCCCGCAACATCCTTAGGCGCCACACTACGTAGTTTGGGATCCGCTGATCTAGAGGGATTAGGAAGAATGACCACCCATTCTGAAAAAATGAAATCTTTTGTTGGTGCTGCCAACATCCTGTTGGTTCTTAAGACTCCGGCTTCTTCCGCAGGAAGCAAGCTTGTGCTTGGAGTACCACACACACAAAACTGCAGAAAATGAACAGCCCTAATTAAAACTATAGTTATGTTTTTCCAGACTGCTTAACTTCTGTCATCTTAATTTGTCCTTAAATTTATGCTGCTTTGTCACAAATTTGTAAAGTACATTTCTTGCAGTCGATGAGAGCAACAGTATTTTATTTTTCCCCATTTATAGTTTGAGTTCACAACTGTGTTAAACACTGCATAGAAATCGAAGGAAGTTGAATTTTTGGCAGAGTGGGTACAAACTCTTGACTTGGGGACCATAACAGTGTTGATAACGTGAAGCATGTTCCTTTTTTCCCCCTTTACTCCTTTGTGCTGTAAACTATTGCAGACAGATGGAGTACATTAGATGCCAATTTAGAAGGCAACACTGATGCTGCAAATTGGGGAGGCAGGTGAAGGTGCCTTACTGTGCCTCACCTGCCTCTGGGACACATTTGGGGTGCAATCCTAACTGGAGTTAGGCTGGCACAGTTAGGCCAGCAGTTTGGTTGGCACAAGGAACATGGTAAAACATGTTTGGACCACTCTAGCAGTCAGGGATGATGGTGCATGTCTGTGTGCTGGCCTCTTTGACTCTGAGAGTGGTCCAAACACACTTTACGGTGTCCCTTGTGCCAGCCAAACGTTGTTGGCCTAACTGTGCCGGCCTAACTCCAGGTTAGGATTGTGCCCTAAATCTTGGGATTTATAATAGTAAATAAATGGACACCTGCAGTCCAAACTGGGAAGGTCGCAATATATGGTCTTCCTACTATGCATTCTTTTATTGCAGTTTGATTCCGAAATGTTGGCTGCTCTTTGGTTCAGGCTGGTATCCGGATATTGTTATAGAGGCCTTTGTAACATTGGGGCTGGGAAGAAGGATGATGAGATGAGCACTTTGCAGCCTCGAACAATGCTGAAGCCATAATGGGCAATTAGCCTAAACAGGTGCGAGTGAAAGAGTCGATTGTATGGCCAGCGAGTATCCGTGCTATGATTTGTGCTGACACTGCACACCAATTACAGGAGAACCTGCTGGTCCTCCATCTGTTGTGCCCTGTCCTTTCCTGTGTCCTTGGGCAGCTGCTGGCCAGGCACAAGTCTCCCTCCGCCATGTGCACATGCATTTAGTTACTGCGCCTGTGGACGCATATACCTTTCACGCTGCAGACAAGCATCCCTTTAGGAGGTGTTACGGCCATGTTTTATTTCATGCACCAGTGTCAATGTGCGTCATTCAGCTATAAATAATCATGACGAGAGATTACAGCTCAAAATGGGTACAGATAAAAGGTCAAGGAAGATCTTGGAAAACCCTGGAAACCCTGGTCAGAAACTAGTTATGCCAGTTCTGACTTGGGAGTTGGGGCATGTGGTGAAAGGCTCCCATCAAACATCCAACCACTGCGCTTTCCTTCATAGATGTTTGTCCAGGGCCAGTTTCTATGGTCCTCCAAAAAGGAGCTAGGATGTATAAGAGTGAATAGTGATGAGGCAGAGGGGGGGTGGGCTTGATTGCCATGACAACAGGTTTGTGCTTTCTACCGCCGCCCCCCCCCCCAGGACCCAGGGAGCATATTCAGCTTGTATTTGAAACTGCATTTGAAGACAGGAAGCTGACCCTAAAGGTTTCCCCCAGGACTTGGGTGCTTGGTTGATCCCAAGCCCAGAGTGGGGAGAGGAAAAATGCCAGCAGATTTAAGCCCTGTTTCAGGGGCACAATCCTAAGCAGCGTTGGACTGGCGAGGCCGATGGGCCAGGCACCATATCCTAGAGCTGCTTAGGAGAGGCTGCAGCCTCCCCGCGGCAAGGGAGCGTTCGCTGGAGAGGCTGGAGCCTCCCCTATGCGCTCCTCGGATCTGCGCCTGCTAAATAACAAGTGCAGATCCAAAGAGAGCGCGCGGCCTGAATTGGGGCCGCACAGCCTCCCAGACGGGCTTAGGATGCGGCCTTATGGCTGCCTCCCAAGACCCCCCTCTTGCTGCCAATCCCGCTGCTGCCTCTGCGCGGAGCCTCCCTCATGCCGGCTGGCTTCAGCTGACGCAAGAGAAGCTCAGTGCAGGCGCAACGGGACTGGTGCTGCCTGCAGTGCCATTACCATTGCTTAAGCGCTGATGCAGGGGTGCCGATTGGCATCTCTGCATTGGCGCTCCGCCCCTTCCATCGACTCTATGATGTAGTGTCGACACAACAGGCGCAAAAGTGTTGCGCTGTCATTCTGGAACCTGAGGCAAAAGACCAGACGTTTTCTCTCGTTTTGGCTGCTGAGGTACCCTACACCACTTGTCAAACTCCCTTTCCCCTCTGAAGCGGGCAGCAACAGGAACCAGATGGCATCACAAAGAGGAATAGATTTGCCCAGGGACCTTCATCTGCTAACGTCTATAGCAGGCCTTGGGGAAAAATGATAAAAGGTGGAGGCGTGATGGGTGGAACTTTGGAGAACCTTAGGATGTCGAGGGGTCCCCTTATCCACCCATTTCCTACCTTGTGTCTCCATGTCCATGCAGTGGACCTCATATTTAATTCTTTCAAGTAACATGTCTATTGATTTGTAATAAAGACGTGTGCCATCCTCCCTGACTCCGAGAGTGGTCCAAATGTGCTTTACGGTGGCCCTTGTGCCAGCTAAACTTTGCTGGCCTAACTGTACCAGCCTAACTCCAGGTTAGGATGGCTCTCTTAATTATTTTTAAAGTAAGAACATCAAATCTAAGGGGAACTTCCTTACACCACCTTCCTTACACCTCTTGATACCCAAGGAGGGCATGTTCTGATATATCTACTATGATATAAATGTGCATCATACAAAAGAAAAGAAAGCATATTTTTCCCTATATTTTTTCTGGTTTTTCCTATGTTCATATGCAGATGGAACTAATTCATTAATCAATTGAAACTTAAATACAATAATCAACTAATATTTTTTTAAATCACATGATGGCCGTAGGTGTAGGCAAATGTGGTCTGAAAGCTGTCCTGCATCATTCTCTAACATATCTCTTGGATTCCTGAAAAGGTTGGTATCAAAATTGCACTAACAGCCCACTCCGAACCAACTTTCCAGTTCTGATGCAGCTGCAATGCATTCTTGAGGCAATGGAAAATGTATGCCCTAACCTTGAAGAGGCCTCCATGACTGCTCCTCCACCACTTGATGCAGCATAAGCCCCTTTGGCATAGTTGCTTAGTGCTGGAAAGTTAGTTATAATTGGGCTGTAAATGAAATTTGAAATTAATCTACAGTTTTCCCAAGGCAAAACTTCTGAAAATTTAAGTGAGTTTCTCTAGAAAGTGTTTCTCAAACTGTGGGTTTGGATCAACTAGATGGGTCACAAGCCAATTTCACATGGGTCTCATAGCACCTAGGGCAGCCATCACTGAAATTATGGGAATGGGACACTGGAAAGGGGGAGGGCGGTGCGGTTATTCTGCTTGTGTCAAGGTTGTGAATAGGCTTTTCTCCTTTCCGATTCACTTTGCCGTTGGAAAATGGCTGAGAAATAACCCAACATTGCTGTATTCTCAGGAAAGCAACAGGTTCTGGTGTCACAATGATGGCACTTCTGGCCATGACATCACTTCCAGTGAGGCCTGGACAGATGGTCATTTGAAAAAGTGGGTTGTGCTAAAATGTTTGAGAACCACTGCTCTAGGGCACTAGGAAGATTCTCAGGAGGTTTCCATGCTTCCCTAAATTCCAACGCCAGAAAAATGAATCCTTTAAAATATAACAGTTACTCTAGGTTTTGTGTTGCCTCTACAGAACAAGGGCACAAAATACAGGCATGCCTCGGTATTTGCTGGGGTTATGTTTTGGACCCCAGCGTGGATTCTTGAAACCATGGATACTGGGGACGCCTTTTTTAAGATAGGGGAACATCAGTGGTTTTGCTGCAACAAGGTAAAAAAAAGATAATTTGTTTAATGTTCCCCTATCTTTTTAATAGGTGTTCCAGTATTCATGGTATCCATGGATAACTGAAACTGTAGATACAGAATCATTGGATACCAGGGAAGACCCGTATACTTAACTTTTCAAAAGGTCAGATAAGAATAACACAACGGGAATTTTTTTATATAGACTCCTACGAAATAGGAACTTTCTGTGAGATATGCTGAAGATGCTCATATGCTGGTAGTGTCAGAAACAATTTTTTTTTGTAAGTCTGGCTTCAAGTTTTGAAGGCATCCGCCACAGGAAAAACGGTGACAGTGGGGCTTTTGTGTGTTTTAAAAACAAGAATACTGAGGTGAATGATCTGTTTTGGCAAGTGAGTGAGAATGGAAAACATGTTGTCTGTCTTTTCTGTCTCACTCTCTATTATAAGGAAGAAACACATTTCCTTTTGGGGTGAATATTAAGAACAAAAGAAGAATGTCCTTTATCAACTCTGCTAAAGCAATTGTACTAGAACTGGGAAATGCATTTGCACATCAGCAAGCATGATGTGTTGGATGTCTTTTCATGTTAAGAAGAAAAGAGGGGCTTTTAGAGACAGTAGAAATGCAATATCCAATCTTAGTAATAGTTTCCTAATGTTTGCAAAATGATAAGCCTGTTTTATTTGAACATGTAAAGAATGAGAAATGAGAATGAGAAAAGCTATATTATCTGAATTTGCCAAGACTGCTGGATTGCACGTTTTGTATATTTATTGTCTATGGGCAAAGAGATTTACTTGCAATGATGAATACATAAGAACTGCATTTTACTTTCAATAAATACAGAATTCCTTTATGCTTTAAAGCATTGCCTTTCTTCATAATTTAACCAATAATTTCACCAGAAACAAAGCATCCCTTGTGTACCATTGCATATTCAGCGTCTTATATTGGTCTACAGGTAAACATCTATGCCCAAATCCAGAAAGGGAGACAGGTGTGCAGACCTGTGCACACACTGAACAAATGTGCATTTAGACGCACACCTGCATCTTTAGGATGCATCTACGGCCATAGCACCCATATGGACCTCACTGAACTGCCTGGATATATCTTTGGATGGTGGTGGTGACGCACATTCCTACTCAACGCCCTACATGTTGCTTGTGACTAATTGTACACAACTATAAGCGCAATCCTAACCTGGAGTTAGGCTGGCACAATTAGGTCAACAGTGATGAGGGGCATCGCCAATCCCACCCCCTCCTGGGGTTGCTTCTCTCCCCCCCCGACCCAGTTCTGTCCTCCCTCTGCCTTCCCCCACCTTCCCACCCCCTCCTTCCACCCACAAAAGCCACTATGCAGGCCCTGGTAGCACTTACTGTGGTCGGTGGTACAGTGGCCATTCTATAGTACTGAGGTTCTGTGCCATGGGCTGGGGTCTTAGGCAGTGCTGCAAACATGCTTTACAGCATGTTTGCGACACCAGAGCCGGTGGTAACAGTTTACCGCTGGCTTCATAATTGGGCCCTAAATCCTTGAAATCTTGCCCATTATTGGAATAGGTTCAGATATTCAGAGGTTGCAGGAAACGTCAGGACAATCAGAGGTCTGATAAATGGGTTTGCTGTTTAACTAAATAGGCTTCCAGTGATCTCTACTACTGGAGGCTTCTTCTTGGATTCAGGTGCAGGGTTCTGTATTCATATTTTTGTCTCTTACAGAAGCACCCCTCAAGGGCTGAATGACATCCCAACAGATTAGTTAGGAATGCTTTCCATTAGTAGCAGTCCAAGTCATGATTGAGCTGTACGGTGAGAAGCACAAAGCTTGCCAAAGTCATAATCTTTGCAAAATCTCATTTATAACATTATTAGTTACATGATAATGACGAAGCAGTTTCTAGATTTCAAAACATAATATTTCATTTGGCAGGGGTAGAACTAACAGCAGCATGTGCTCTGAATTCTGTTCTCCAAGGCCAACTAAAACAACAATTTACTGTGAAAATCATGTGCCCAGCCCAGATTGTGAAGATACATCTCCAGATACATGGATAGCCCATGTTGTCCGGATGCATGGGGGAGGATGCATGTCCTTTGATATCATGGATAGCCTAGAAACTGGTGTGTCCAGGGTAATGTCAAGGCTATCAACGGGCTGCGTTATGCTCCCATTGCAGTGATGGAGCAGTAAGGCTGGTCTAGAGATAGTTGGATCCAGCAGAATTCCAGAACACTGAGCGCCAGGGTAGATGTTACAAAGAACTCTCCAGCCTGGTCTCTTTTTTCCTTAAACAGTGCACAGGATATCCAAAAGGGGGCAAACCCATAGCAGAGGTTGTTAGCTCTAACACTTTCCCCCTGCTGTGGTTCTGATCCCAGATACTCACATCCCATGGAATTTTAATTAGGAAAAAAAAAAAAGCTTCAGTGGGAAGCCAATGCAAGTTTTTTTTTCCCCCTCATAAAAATAGCACATGAGGTGTGTGGGCGTATGTGCACAATTGTTATCAGAACAATGGAGTGGCAAAGTCTCTAGCTCCACCCGCCCTTTTTTGGGCTGATCCCACCATGCTAATTAAGGGGAGAAAAGAGAAATAAATGACTAAACAGTTGCACTCTTCATAATGTTCAATTTCCCCTGATTAATTCTGAACTTGAAAATCAGTCTGACCGTGATCTGGTTGATCTGCCAGGTAACAGGTTGATCCTGGTCACTGAAACAATGGCACTCAGGCATTGACTCAGGCACTCTGGAGAACAGGCCCTTCAGTGTATAGGTGTCTTGAAGTGACTAAAACAGGAGAAGGGGTAGACTACTCAAAAGCAGGTGACATCTCCACAAGCTGAAGCTGACCCATCTCCGGGCACTGATGTCTCTTAACAGAACATGCAATAATGGTACCAGTGGCAAACACAAAACAAGCGTTTAGCCACAGCCTCTGCAAAGTGTTGTCCGGTTGAAGTAAGGATGTTGAAGGATGCACGGAGAAGAATATTTAGGGTGCAATCCTAACCTGGAGTTAGGAGTTAGGCCAGCAAAGTTTGGCCAGCACGAGGGACACCATAAAGTATGTTTGGACCACTCTTGGAGCACAATCCTAAACTGGAGTTAGGCCGGCATAAACTAAGCCAACAAAGTTTGGCCAGCACAAGGGCCACCATAAAGTGTGTTTGGACCACTCTCAGAGTCAGGGAGGATGGCTGACGTCTGGGTGCTGGCCTCTCTGACTCCGAGAGTGGTCCGAACATACTTTATGGTGTCCCTTGTGCTGGCCAAACTTTGCTTGCTTAGCTTATGCCAGCCTGACTCAGTTTAGGATTGCGCCCTCGGAATCAGAGAGACCAGCACACAGATGTGCACCATCCTCCTTGATTCAGAGGGCGGTCCAAATGTGCTTTACGGTGGCCCTTGTGCTGGCCAAACTTTGCTAGCCTAACTTCAGGTTAGTTGCATAGTATTTAACTGGTAGTTCTACTATACTATATTGTCCAGGGTCCCCCTGGGCCCCGGCCTTACTTGGATCCGAGGGCCGACCTCCACGGACGAGGAATGGCAGCAGCCTCCAGCCTCCCACCAGGGCCCAAGCAAGGCCCTCAGGGAAAACGGGAGGAGGATCGGCCAAGGCTCGCCCAAAACCCTGGGGACGTACAGTAGGGCCGGGAATGATCTTGCAACCCCCCCTGCCCTTCTGGGCAGCTAGGCCTGTCTCAGGAGGAGAGGAAGGGGTGGAGTCTTGGGGGCGGGACCTAGCCATAAAAGCAGCCAGCAGCCGGTGATGAGGGCAGTCATGTATGGGGAGGCAAAGCAGGAGGTTGTGGAGCAACAGCTCCAGGTGAAGCAACCCAGGGTTCACCCAGGGGGAAGTAACCCCCTTCCCTGGCAACTGAGCTGAGGCTGACTTTACCCACTTGAACCAGCTCAACCTCCCTGGGGCTCTCCGCTTCTTCTCTGACTGTCAACAGGTACCGACGCGCTCCGGGGTGTGTGTGTATAAACCCTTCTGGACCCCTTGAACCTGCCACCCCAGGACCGGGCCTCCCCGGGGACGTGACATATATTTATTCTCCTGATATTTTAAAGTTGTTGCTATTCTGCCTTGATGCAAGGAACACAGTGAGGTAGAAACTTAGAAAATGATGGTAATTGCAGACATGATTGTACTTGGATGCTCTTTATATTTTGAGACAGGTCAAAGAAAATTAAATGGGACATGTTTAGACAAGAACTTTGTTCTGCCATATGGTCTCACACCCATGGCCATCTTGTACATCATGCAAGTTGAAATTTAGCAATGCTAGTAATTAGCCGTCTAAATTTAGACAATACATTTGCACGTGTCCGTAATTATTCTTTGTTATCAGTCACGCAGTTTGTTACATTTCCCACAGAACAACTTGATTTCTTGTTCAAATGCTTCGAACATTTAAAAAATGCAATTTCCTACTAATGTGTTATCTACACACCATCAATTAGGATGGCTAATAGAAAAGAAACTGTTGTTCTTGTCCAACCTAGTTAATGTTATTCTAGTCTTGTATGTAAGTGCTATTAATGATTCATTAAAAAGCAAGAGGAAGTTTCTTCTGCAAAGCACTGCCCAGCCCTAGAGAGAATAATAATAAAGTTTCAGAAATAGAGGAATTTCAGAATAACGTTTTACATAATCCCATTGATATTTGTCTCTCTTCCTTTGTGGTCAAATGTTTCATATTGTTACTGAGAAGGACCAATCTTTCTTATTGGTCTTACGTGTCAGATGAGTTTGTGAGTCTTGACTTCTCTTCTGACATGTGGCTTGGCTCAATTTTTATAGTTTCTTGGTTTTCAAAGCCATTCAGGATTCGCAAGAGCTTTGCCAATGCTATTAAAGGGGAAAGCTGGAGCCAGCCTGAGAAGCAGATGAGTAACCCCAGGGGATGTCAGAGTCATCTACTGAAGCAAAGGGCAGCAGCCCAAAGGCAGCAGGAAGCATCTAGGTGAAAAGCAGGTGGCAGCAATCAAAGCACCCGCCAAACCCTGGATCAGCCAGGAACAAAGAGTTGAGGAGGAGAGTCCAGATTCAGGATGCCGGACTGTGGCGGCATAGAGGGTGGGCGGGTGGCTTTCATGGCATTAGTTTTAAAAGACATTTCAAAAGGACAGAAATGCTTGCTGATGTTCATTTGAATAAGTACTTGTATGAAAGCAGAGGTTCCAAGAGAATGTGCAGAGAGGGAATACAATCTTTGTTATGGAAATACGCAAATGTGTGAATGCGATAAACTGTTCAGTGCCCTAGGACAGTGGTCAGGGAACAGGGGTAAATTACCCCAAATGGGGTAAAAATGGAATTCCTGGGGGTAATGGACAGATAGGAGTATGCCCCGCCCCCTTTTCCCTCATCCTTCCTTCATGACCAACGTTCTCTCTTCTGACCAGAGGGAAGTTCCTCTCATGCTTGATGGATTTCCCTTGCTTCCAATAGGAGATTAGAAGTGGCAAGGAACTTGGCCCCCAATAGGCAGCGCCCCCCTCCCTTCCCAGGCGGCGAAGAAGGCTGTGGTTATCGATCCTGCTGCTGGGTAGAGGGAGAAGGAAGCAACAGCAGAGAAAATGGCAGCCGTGGCTGCAACTGCGGCAGTGATGGGTGATGGGGGAGCCGGCGAGGCCAAGCCTATTCCGGGCAGCGAGGCCGGCGCAGATCCACTCCCAGCTGGCACTCAGGCAGCTGTGGAGTCGGCGGTGCTCAATGCCAGGGAAGAGCCCGAACCAGCTCCGGGTGGGGAGGCCGAGGAGCTGCCACCGTCGCCGCCACCCAAGAGCCTGGCAGGGATGCGAGACGTGCAGGCGTGGGGGAGGCTCTGGTGAGCAGCTGAGGTGTGTGTGTGTGCGCGCGCATGTGCCCGCAGGTGTGCACGTGTGTGTGTGTGTTGAGAGGACTTCTGTGGACGTGCCTCTTTGCTTGTGAGCAGCTAGGGCTCTCCCTGGGTTTGCCTTGTCTTGCTGTCCCAAGGAGTGGGGCGGGCGGGCGAGCGAGCGGGGGGAGGGCTGGGGTGCCTGCACCTGCGCAGGGAGTCAGGGACACAAACAGAGGCGGGAGGCAACGAGGCAAGGCGAACAGCAGAAAACAAAAACAAAATCAGAACCGCTGTTGCTGGCCTCTGTGTGTGTGTGTGTGACAGACAGACAGACAGACCCAATCTTAATTCATTATAGAGAGAAATATTAAGTCCAAGCACCTAAACCTGTTGTCAAAAAAAACCTGTTATAACCCAGAAGGGTTGAATTCTATTCTCTCAAGGTCTGCAGGTGTACCCAAACTCTTTACAATTTCATATTTACATAGCATTAATTAAGCTCATTAATTAATCAAATAAAAAGCAATGGGTTCCAATATGTAATTTTTTTTCTTTTGTTCTGGCGGGGGAGGTGGGGTAACGTCAAGGGGGTAACGTCGGCATATCTAAATATATTTTGGGGTAAAAGGTAAAAAAGTTCCCTGACCCCTGCCCTAGGAGCATTGCAGGACTGTGCTGTGTAATAGCAGAGCAGAGGAAAAAAATGTGGGGAATGAAGGAAGCAGCTTCACATCTTCATCTTTGAGAATGAAAAAGTGGCAGTAACAATGACACCTCCTGCAAAGAAAGATAATTCGGAAAACAAATTTTCTGACTGTCCCAACGTGTGTTGGCACATGGGCAACCTGGCAAGGAAATGGCTATGAGCACAATCCTAACCTGGAGTTAGGCAGGCACAGTTAGGCCAGCAAAATTTGGTGGGCACAAGGGACACCGTATGTTTGGACCACTCTTGGAGTCAGAGAAGCCAGCACACAGATGTGCGCCATCCTCCCTGATTCCGAGAGTGGTCCGAAAGTGCTTTACAGTGTCCCTTGTGACAGTCAAACTTTGCTGGCCTTACTGTGCCAGCCTAACTCCAGGTTAGGATTGCTTCCTATATTTTTAAAAATGTTTTTAGACACCATAACAAGAAGCCTTGATCAGAATTATTATTTTGAGTACAGAGTGTTATTTATATAATGGCTATCCATGTTTATAGGCCGTGAAATTCAATCAAGAGAGAAATGTCAGCAAATACCACATAAAACAATTAAAAGTATACCTTGAATCCACACTTGGCTTTCAGATAAATGTTTTCAAAAATATTAATGATTATGCGACAGAACTACAGAGAAGGAGAGAGAAGTAACTGGTCATGTCAAAAAATTGATGGTGTGCCTTGACAAATTTAGTGCCTTGTCAGTGTGCTGTGACATGAAAAGCATTGAAAATCACTGCTCTATACAAAGCACAATCCTAGCCTGGAATTAGGGAGGCACAGTTAGGCCACTCCAAACTGTGTTTGGACTACTCTCAGAGTCAGGGAGGATGGCGCACATCTGTGTGTTGGCCTCTGTGACTCCGAGAGTGGGCCAAACGTACTTTAAAGGTAAAGGTAAAGGTTTCCCCACGACCCAATAGTCTAGTCGTGACCGACTGTAGGGGGCGGTGCTCATCTCCGTTTCAAAGCCTGTAGAGTCGGCGTTTTGTCTGAGGACAAGCTTCCGTGGTCATGTGGCCGGCATGACTCTACTCCGTAGCGCACGGAACACCGTTCCCTTCCCACCAAAGTGGTCCCTATTTATCTACTTGCATTTAGGTGCTTTTGAACTGCTAGGTTGGCAGGAGCTGGGACAAGCAACGGGAACTCACTCCTTGTGGTCGGAAAGCCCAGCAACAGCGGATTAACTTGCTGCACCACCATGTCCCTAAAGCATCAAAGTCAAAGAAAGCATCACTTCAAATGATTAAATGAGGCAGAGATGGGTTTTAAATCTTCATATGCCCCAACGTACTTTACGGTGGCCCTTATGCTGGCCAAACTTTGCTGGCCTAAGTGTGCCAGCCTAACTCCAGGTTAGGATTGCACCCACAATGACTCTATTGTGCACTATCAAACCACAATATCACCTGAGTACATATCATACTTTTTGTGTTATTCCTATCTGTTGGCCAAGAAATAGAATATAAATTTCTACCTCTACATCAAGTTGTCAGGGAGAAGAGAAATGGCCAACACGAAGTACTATCTATCTATCTATCTATCTATCTATCTATCTATCTATCTATCTATCTATCTATCTATCTATCTATCT
>JAJKFI010000012.1:2941094-2966969 GCA_029204185.1 Lerista edwardsae
TCTATCTATCTATCTATCTATCTATCTATCTATCTATCTATCTATCTGTCTGTCTGTCTGTCTGTCTGTCTGTCTGTCTGTCTGTCTCTTCACAGACTGCATACCTTCACCAGCCTATAGTTTTCAGCTGTTCCTGCCAAAGGAAAAAACCCACAGCTATATAGTCTGCCCATAAAATATAATTGGGCCAGATGTGTTACACTACATGGGTAATTTACCATCATTTTGACCAAGGACAGTCAAATTATTTAATTACATGTAACAGTCCCTTTGAAGACGAGGAAAAACCCAAGTGAACATAACTAATTCCCATTATTAGTTTCCTGCAAACAAAAGCCTATGGATTTGAAAGTAAGCAGTACAATTTACATAATTAGAGAAGGGTGTCAGTCACTTCTTGAATAAGCCTCACTGATGTCTTGCATAGTGCAACAAATTGAGTCAGGCTGACAAATGCCAAGTGAAGCATCAGCCAATAGTAATTGCCCACTATTGTGATGTTAACTTCTTGCCCCTGACTCCTAGTGACAATTTTGAAGCAGTAGTTTTTGAAGCCATACATCAATTACACATGGCAAGGTCTTCTGTAATTCATTGTATTTGAAAGTAAGTAGCATAAGTGGATGAGCCAAGCAGAATGCTGTCATACCTTCTGTGGAGAGTATACTGATATGCGCTGTGGTGTGGCTCATTTCAGTATGCTCATTTTAATACAGCGTTGATCTATATACAGCAAAACAATAAACAGCTTCAGCTATCCTCATTATGCCCCAATTGTGGTATGTGTTCCTTACAACTAGGAATTCACAGCTGGCAAAAGGGAATAGTTCTACTTGTCTTTCACTGTGCTGAAATGGACAGGAGGGGTATGAAATTATTTTTCTTGTTCTTGTTCTGTATCCATCATTACTGAATTTTATTCTATAGGACAGTGTATTCTTTTTTCTTCTCAGATTGCCAAATGAAAAGATTTTTAAGAAGCATTTCGGAAATGAATACAACGAAGTAGTCACACTTTGTGGGTGGAGGAGAAGGGGACTGGCATCAGTTAGATTTGTGATTTTCTGGGATAAGATATCCAGCCATCGTGCATGTGGATTAAACCTCTGGATTACACAACTAAATTTCAGGAGGTCAGCTGACAACTGTTCTGCTGCCTGTTGGTTGTCCAGTGCCCAGCCAGGCAGCTGCCTTACCTGGGGTCAAGGGGGCCAGAAGAGGAAGCTGGAGCACCCCTGGGGCAGCCTCTGCAGGGCCGGGCAGTGTGGCAGTGGCGCAACAGACAGCCTCTGCCTGGCCTCTGGCCAGGGAGCTATGTCCTGATGCAATCCGGGGCATGAGGGTTCCGGCCCATGGAGGGGCAAGCCCCGGGGGCACACCCCTGGGAGAGCAGATGTGGGGGGGGGCAGAGCACTTGCACTGGACCCGTGCATCTTTCTGGCCTCACACAGCGGCAGCCAGGGCAGGGCAGGGCATGGCAGAAGCCAGACAGGCAGCCCCAAACTGGCCCCAGCTGGGCAAGGATATTCATGGGAAGCCAACCCCCCTGAAGAAGGCCCAGGATTGGGCCAGCTAGCCACCCATCCCCCGGGGGAGAGCCCAGTCTGAAGGGGGGAGGGCTGGGCTTATTGAAAGAGCTCTTGGCAGGTGGTGAGAGGCAGAAGGGGTTTGGCAGCTGGCTGATGTGGAAGCTCAGTCTGCCTTTACCCTAAGGATCCCCATAGGGGAGTAGGACTAGGGTGGATCAACCCCCTACCCCTGACTCTGACTTTCTGAGGCCTTCCTGAGCTGAGCCGAGCGCCTGGAGCTCCAAAGGAGAGAGCAACAGGCGGGAGTTCACCTGGGGCGGTCCTGACACCCCACATGCCCCGGATATTGGTTTACTCCATATACAGCAACGGTTCCCAAACCTTTTTGACTGGCAGCTTCCTTGACCTACTGGGCCATTGGCCGCAGCTCCCCATTAGGGCTACAGTCCTATACATTGTGTAGAGTGGCAGATTTTTCACGAGGAGTCTGCAGCTTCCCTTGCACCTCTGTCTATATTAAGTGGTCCCCATTGTTAGAAACTCAATTTCTTGGATGAATTTAGATGTAATTTGCTTCAGCAGCAGCAGGAAAGGAGACTTTATAGGCAATAAATCTGTCATAATCTGATAATGGCATGTCAGTTTTTCAGCCCATATCATTCAAATTCACATGGTTATTTAGAATAGGAAATTGAAATCTAACTCTTGATTGACTATAGATTTGGCAAGAACCGAGGTAATGGATAATATCCTCTGTGGAAATTTGTCCACACACTCCGACACTGCTCACATGGAATCTTTGAACATTTCCCATCAAGGACTTTGGGCACATGGGTTGAGGTATCAAATAGAAAAAGTAGTATTACTATTTCTGTATCATAAACTGGCCAAAAGAAATAGCTCCTAATGGTCTTTTGGCAAATTCTGGGTTCATATTTAACAAAACATTAATTTGTATTCAGAGTGTAAAGTCTTATATCATTGATTCCAACTAGATGCGCTCAATTGCTCTTTAATACATGCTTTTGGCACTCTTTCATCAGACATATGGCCCATACTTCAGCCAATACGTGCTCTGTAAAATTGGACCTGTAAAGAATGTTGGTCACCTTTAGCACACAGCTTGGCTGAATGGGTGCCTTTAGGAAGGAGAAAAACTATCATTAAAAACGTCTTGTTTAATTACCATGAATGCCATTAGAAAATACAAGGCCCATAATGCAGACCCATTAGCTAAAAGCGCAAGAGTTTTCCCTATAACTTTAGGCATAGATTACATAACATTGTAAGAGAATCCTGCTGGATCAGGCCAAAGGACCATTTAGTCCAGCATCCTGTGGCCATGAGCTGCCTCCTCTCCTTCTAGAATGTTCAAGAAAGCATGAATTAGATAAGGAATGCTGGGTTGGAGTGATGCCACATTTTACTGCAGATCCACCTGTTTATATAAAATGAGCATTTTATGTAAAATAGCCTAAGAAGTGTTTCTCAAGCTGTGGGTCAGGACCCACTAGGTGGGTCACGAGCCAATTTCAGGTAGATCTGCATTCATTTTAATGTGTATTTTATTTTCAGTATATTACACCTGATGACACTACTATGGTATGTGACTGCATTTGGGGAAATGTTACAGATCTGTGCTTTTAGCAGGTTACTATGTATATGCTTACTCCTGGGTAAGTGTGGATAGGACTGTAGCCTTTGGGATGTTTGGGTAATTTTTTAAAACAGATCAGCAACTGCTGTTAAATTTATACCTAGTAAACTTTTAATTGATTGATTGATTTGATTTTGTCATATTGGGGTGTTAAACATTTTCTCCTTGATTTTATCACTTTCAGCTACAACATCACTTCCAGGTTAATGGCATCACTTCTGGTGAGTCCTGACAGGTTGTCATTCTAAAAAGTGAGCCCTGGTGCAAAAATGTTTTGAGAAACACTGTCCTAAGATTTTAAAAAGATAGCCATCAACATGTAATCATTGATGCAATAGCAAAACGAATCACCCGATTTTCCAGCATGATTCTGAAGTGTGATGGCTCAATCCTGAAGTGGGACAGCTCAGTCCTAACAGGGTCTTACGCTGCTATATTAAGCTCCTTTGCAACATGCTGTTTTATGCAGTGAGTGGCTGCAGTGGTGTGCCAAAAATGTGTCCATGTCCCCAATGCCAGTAAGTCAGCGCAGATGGTGGGAGGGACGTGGGAGGGAGGCAAAGGGTAGGCAGAACGGGGTGGCGAAGGAAAGGGAAGGAGATCAGAGTAGGGCAAATGGAGGCTAGGAAGGGGGTGTTATTGGTGGCAGCAGTACCAGTGATATCCTATTCCCCTTCCTAGCCTTGATCCAACTTCCAGGGCCACTTGCACTAGCCAAAAAGCGGTGGCAGGTCTGAGTAGACCCATGCAGGCAGTGGAGGCTTATCCTAGGCAGTTGAACAAATGTTCTCTTACCTGGAGGAGACCTCTGGGAGTGCCCCCTGCAAGAGACAGTGCATGCTCTGGTGGCTCAGTGGGGTGTGTGGATAGGTTGATAGGATTGCCTGTTAGTTGACTTTTGAATGCCACTGATGGGGTGACGTGGTCAGGACACCAGGTCTGCTGCCGCCACCGTTTACCTTGTTGCACTGTGAAGATCCCTTACTGGATCTGCTTTGTTCATGCCATCCCTGTAAATAAAAGTAGAAGTCCTGCCCTTTCAGGATTGCAACAATGGTGCATGGTAAGGAAGCAGAAGATCTGGTTCTGGCTCGAGAGTGGGAAGCAGCTCAATGTGGCTTGTGTCCTCAATGTGGGTTGAAAGACCTGGATACAGACTTGGGGTGAAGGCAGTGATGTCATTCAGGGGGAATGGACCAGAACGGGCGTTCCGGATCCTAACGGGCTCCGTGGCTGGTTCCGGGTTCCCGACAAGTGCCAATCAAAAGTGAGTTCCTGTTCCTAAATCATTTGAATGACACCACTGGGTGAAGGTTACCCTGAATCTGCCACCCATCAACCCACCCCTGCTGTTGATGGAAGCTACACTGCATGTGACTGCAGACATATCCAAAGAACTGGCCCAAGGTACGTCCTCTGGCTGCTGCTTGTTAAAGGGCCAGCTGCTGGAACTGATGAAGTGCAGTAACCAATGAGGACAAATTTAAAGGACTAGACAGACTCCCTGGAAAGTTGTCAATGGCAATCAATGAAAGCACAAATGTTCAGGTAGATGGCTGGCTCCTCAGATGATGAGCTTGGCGTCTCCCACCCCCCCAGCCGCCAGTCTCTGGTCTGTGGACAGATTTCTAAATATCAACCACTTATGTCTGGCTTTTCCTGTCTCTTGTTCAACATCTCTTTGGTCTCACATGCAGCCCAATTCTATCCACCTGGTGCGCAGAGGAGCAGCCACGCTGAAATGGCTGCAACCAGTGGTGTCATTCAAATGATTTAGGAACAGGAACTCATTTTTGATTGGCACTTGTTGGGAACCCGAAACCAGCCACGGAGCCTGTTAGGATCCGGAACTCCTGTTCTGGTCCGTTCCCCCTGAATGACATCACTGCCTTCGCCCCCCTAGGAATCCGGAGTCGCTCCCTTTAACCCTCTGAGTGCCGGCCAACCAAGAAGAAAAGCTCTTTGCAGAGGAATTGGGAGGGGGGAGGAGGGGGGAGGGAGAGTGAAGTGGGCGGAGTCAGCCCTAATTTTAACTAGTGGAACTGAGTTCCCCTGCGTTCCCCCTGCATGATATCACTGGCTGCAACTGTATCCTATGGGACCAGGGCAGCCACTGGAAGACTCCTCAGGGGAAGGGGACATTTGCCCCCTCACTGATTACTTTTGCTGGCTCAGACTTGAGAAGCCCCCTGTTAGACTTTCCATCCCGACATGGGGCATAGAATCTAGCAGAGAAGGCTTCCGCTAAGCTCATCTGCTTCCCAGGCCAGTCCCTCCTCCCATTCCACCCTCCCCTGCCCTGGAATGCCTCCCCCACCCTCCCCCCTGCCTAGCACCCACCCGTGCTAACCTGTTTGCCACCATGTTCTGGGACCTGGTCTGCAGAGGGGTGACGTGGGCTTTCCCACCAGCACTCCTTGCTCCCTGGGTGCCACGAACAGGCTTCGCAGCATGTTTACAACACCCAGAGCCAGTGGTACACACTTCCTGCCAGCAGTAAGGCCCTTAGGATTGGGCCCGTGGATTTTTACATAAATGATTCAGGGAGCAATCCTAACCTGGTGTTAGGCTGGCACAGTTAAGCTAGCAAAGGTTGGCCGGCAAAAGGGCTACTGTAAAGCGTGTTTGGGCCATTCTTGGAATCAGGGAGTCTGGCACATGTCTGTGTGCCGGCCTCTCTGACTCCGTGAGTGGTCGAAATGTGCTTTACGGTGTCCCTTGTGCTGGTCAAACTTTGCTGGCCTAACTGTGCTGGCCTAACTCCAAGTTAGGATTGTGCTCTCAGTTATTCAGTAAGTGTTGTCTGAAAACCGCATATACTGTATGTTCACTGAATTGAAATGCTGTGAAACCGCAATAAACTTCTAAAATTTTGGATTATAGAAATGAGGCATTCTGGTGGCTTTATTGTACAGGGTTTTTTTTAAATGTTGTTTTAGCTGTTTTATTTAGAAGCCACTTGAGTGCAGAATGGCAACATACATGCAGTACATACACAAAGCAGTTGTGTAAACAAATGTTAATGATAGTATTTTAAAAGGCAGTAATATCCAGTAGCAAAAGTTCAAATGACTTTGCTGGGCAGGATGGATACCAGTTGCTCAGGTACTGCCATAAGAAGTCCTTCTGACCTCCCCACAGGCAAGTTTCTCTTCTGAGGGAGAGAAGAAGAACATCTTTCTAGTGTTGTATCTGCTGTACTTGTGGCCTGTGAGGCAGGTGATTAATAATACGGAGCCTAAAAAGCTTCAAGGGACTGTGACATAACAGTGACAAATAACAGAATATCAAATAATAACTGAATAATCATAAAGGCAGAAAAGAACAGAAAAAAGCCTCTCAGGTAGAGAAGGACCATAGGAGAGATTATCTGAACTTCTTTTGAAAGCATACAAAAGGTTGAAGGAAAAAGTCAGCCTGATTCTATTAACACAATTTTAACACCTCTGCCCAAGAAAACCTGTGGGGAAAAAGGGAATTAACGCTTCCAGTAAAGAGCCCTGGATAGTGCAGCACTCCAGACACTGTGTGAAGAGAATGGAACACAACACGCCTCTGTGGATACAAGGGGGTCACCTGCAAACCAGGAAGGAGCGCCAATTGACTCAGGACAACTAGACTAGGTTAAAAAAAATGAAACCAAGCAAACTTTGACAGTAGCTGTTAAAAAATCCAGCTAGCGGATAACACGATGCAAATGTCCACCTAGGTGGCATTGCATTTCTCGAAGACAGTATTTATCAGAAGACGTTTTCAGAGGCTTGTCTTTCTGAGGAAACAAATGCAGGGTTGGGGAGGGCCAGCATGCCCTCACAGTGACAACTCCTGCTCCCCACTTGCTGCCTCCCCACCATGTGTCTGCATTTGTCTGCAGTGAGAAATGCTGCACCCAAGACAGAGAAGGAATGCTGTGGAGCACGTTCAGGGGATCAAGTGTAAACAGGATGCTTTGTACCGCATCGCTCACGTCATTGTGATTCAGCTGCAGCAGTGGTTCCCATATTTTTTAGCACTAGGACCTGCTTTATAAATTGACTATCTTTATGAAAAATTAAAAACCTTTATGAAAAATAAAAAACACCGCGTTTGCTCAAGCCTCTGTTTTTATCCTTTCCGCTGTGGTAGGGGGTGCCTTCTGGAGCATTTCTGGAGCTCCATATTCATGACCATTCTGGTGGCCTTGCGTTCCCCTTTATCTGGCCTTCAATAAGAGCCATGTTTGCCAGGGCCGGCTCTAGGAGTGACGGGGCCCAATGCAGGGCATTCCTGCGCTCCCTCAACCTGTGGGGCCCCCACTCACCAAGTGGGGCACAAGATACCACATGCGGCACAAGAAATAGTTGGTGGTGACATGATGACATCACCGGCAACTGCTTCCTGATGGCCCATTTGGGGCTGTTAGGAGGCAGGGCCAGGTGGGAGGGCCCATGGGAAAGCTGTTCTGCTCACCCCAGTGACTTACAGCCCATAATGTCCCAGCTGCAGCAGCGGACGATCTGCTTGCTGTGCTGGTGCGGGGCCCCCAAAGTGCGGGACCCAATGTGACGACATTGGTCACATTGGCTTAAGGTCGGCCCTGATGTTTGCCTACGCATTAGTAAATGTGCACATGAAGCATAGGTTTGCTTTCCATAAGGATGCATTTGCCTTGTCAGCTCGCGGGGGGGGGGGGGCAGACTTCCTTTTTGAGTGTTTCTTGGGGCCTGTTTTCATTGGATCAGGACTGTTCTGGTGGCCTTGTGTTCCTCTTGGCCTGCAGTCACCTACTCATGAGTAAATGTATGGCTCAGATTTACTTTCTATAGGGCTGAATTCATTTTTCTTCTCAGCTATCAGCTTGTTAGTTTCACAACCCACCAACATTCAGGTCACAACTCATTTGTGAGTCCCATCCCACAGTTTGGGAAACACTGCTGTAGGGGCTTTTGAGCCTAATGTGTTCCCCCAGGTCCTAGAAACATTAGAGAGCCAGAAATTCCCCTATCAGCTGAACAAGTTTTGTAACATGTACCTTTGTACTAGGCAGGATTTGAAAAAACGTAGGTTTAGCATTGCATCCACACAGTGGCGTAGCTAGGCCATTTTGCACCCGGGGCTACTTTTTTTTTACACACACACACACAACAAAATTATTTATTTATTAATTCATTCACATTTTATACCTCCAAGGAGCTTCCTCCACTTCTTTGGTCATGCACAGAAGGTGAGGCTGCGATAGTAATGAGATAGTCTGAGAGCGGCTGAGTAATGAGATAGGCTGAGATAGTCATGACAGCAAATGAATAATAATAATAATGGCCAGAAAATAAATGCAGTGAATATTTCCCCACAAGCAATGGATGAATGTCTGAATCCTCCCCTGCTATTGCTCCTCTGCACATAGTACTCAATGACATACTGCCCCTGCATCTGGAGGTTCAATGCAGCCAACATGGTTAATAACCATTGATAGACTATAGTCCACCATATTTAAAATCCACCTTAAAAGTTATCTAAGCCAGTGACCAACACCACCCAAACTTCCCACCAGTGACATCAGCTAGGGTTGATGGCAAGGAGTTCCACAGACTACTACAACTAGGGTTGATGTCACCCAGGGCACAATCCTAACCTGGAGTTGGGCCGGCAGTTAAGCCAGCAAAGTTTGGCTGGCACAAGGACCACCTTAAAGCGCTTTCCTTGCCACTGAAAAATAAGTTGCTCTGGGGTTTTAACATGATGCCAGGCCTCCTTAACATGTTCTGGGGGTGCTGTGGAATACTGTTGCAACTGTTGGGTCAGTTTAAAATCATCTGAGGCCTCAAAAAGAGCTTTTTTCATGTCACTTCCTGCCACGACATCACTTCTGGCTTATGACGTCACTTCCGGTGGGCGGGTCCCGACACGTGCCAATCAAAAGTGAGTACCTGTTATTAAATCATTTAGATGACACCACTGATCTGGGTCATGCGATGGGCACCACTCTCTTTTCCCTCAAGTAAATGCCAGACCAGTAGGGGGCTAGAGGACCTGGCTAGCCAGCTGAGGACTTATGGGAGCAGTGTGTCTTACTTGGACTGAGGGGGCCGCAGGGCACCTGACACAAGCAGATATCTGGATTTGTATACATGTGCTGTTTTCTTCTGCATAAGGAAAGAAAATGTATGCCTGTCTTTGAATTGAGCTGTCCTGTTAACAGCTATTCATTGGAGCGAAGTCCTTTGTATCCTCAACCTCTCATCCCTGAATCCAACAAAGGAGGCCAGTCTACGGCTTCTCGTTCTGCCATTGTCAGGGCCTCTTCAGCTCCGCAGTACATGGTTACCAGGAGATTAACTGAATTAAAAATGGATGAACATTCTGTACTCAATGTCTCATAGTCAAGGATATTTAAGCAGATAAATGAGTGGAAGGGGTAGATGGCAAAAGGGAGAGGGGGAGAAAAGGTTCGTTGCAAATGTGTTTCTAATGGAAAGGGGTTTCATAAGAGGGAAAGGAGAGAGAGCGGCAGGGCTCAGAGTATGTGCTTGTTATAAAGGCAAATGCAAGACAAATTAGTTCAGATCTATGAGAATGTCTTGGTGCTGTTGATCACCTAGAACATTTGATGGCAGACCTTTTGGGCTTGGTATGAAAAAACAGAAAATGCCTAATTTGACTCTGCTGGTGTGTGTGTGTGTGTGTGTGTGTGTGTGCGTGCGTGCGTGTGTGCGCATGCGCGTACGAAAGGGAAAAATTACTAGGGGTGGGGTTTTTTTTGTTAAACACTGCATAAAAACACAAAACATCGTCTTTTGGGGGTTCAAATAAAAACACAAAACACCACATTGTGGTGTTTAAGAGGCAGATATTAAAATAGAGTACTTTTCCAATTAGAAATAATATCATGGCTGCATGTGCTGACACTATATCACGTACCTGGTACACTTCTGAAGCATTTCAAATTAATAAAAGTAAGAACATGGAATGAGAATGTAGAATAAAAACACATTACGCTGCAATTCGCTTTTTTAATCAATAAATTTTTGAAAACATATCACCAAAAAACCCACACCCCTAATAATTATTTACTAAGTTCTGTTCTCTGCTCTGTGGTGTGTGCCAATGTTGGAAAATGTGAAAGAGGCCAGCAGACACCCAGATAGGTAACATGGAAAAGAGCAAGGGGAAGCATTTCTTATTATATTTATGCAGTTATTCCGAAATACAGACAAATCCAAAATCCGGACATCTTCCTATCCCAAGCAATCTGGATAAGGGATAAGGGATTCTCAACCTGTAGTACCCCTGCTAACTGGGCAAGAGACCCCTGCTAACTGGGCAAGAGGCACTTTTTCAAGTGGTGTCCTCTTATATTTAGCAGGGGGAGAGCAATTGTCCCTCTTCAGCCCAGCACAGTGTCTTTCTCGTGGCTGTTGCTGGTGGTGTTCTCCATTCTTTTAGATTGTGAGCCCTTTTGGGACAGGGAGCCATTTAACGTTAATGTTATTATTTGCCTGTAAACCGCTTTGTGAACTTTGTGTTGAAAAGCGGTATATAAATACTAGTGATTGATTGATAGTATCTTTCCTCCTGGGTGGGAAATTAATGTGTTTTTGTTGTTGGACTAAGTAAGAGTTCACTGGAGTTTTGAGACTTTAAGCATTTAAATAACCTGTGCAAATTGCTCAGCATGAGCTCAATTTCAAAGCAAAATAAGTGATGCAAAAGCTAAAAGCAAAACAAAACAGGATGCTATTTCACTCTTAGGTGTTCTTTTGTTATCCCTGTTAGGGCCAAAATACATGGTACATAAGATATGTAGTTTTGCTTTTATGAGCTGCCCTGTTCTCGTTGTTAAGAGCCAGCCACAGGGATGCCCCCCCCCTTTCCTCCACTATTATTCTAATCTGCATTGGACTCATGGTAGACGGGCCCTTATTTACCGCCTCACTCACAGCCCACTTCCTGCAGGCTTCCTAGCTATCTCCCTGATCTATTGTCTCTCTTCTTGAGACAGGCCAAGCCACTGTAATAATCTGAGTGCCGCCAGTGCTACATACATACATACATACATTTTCCGGTGCTACAGTGGAAAATGCTTCCAGGCATGAGCTGGAATGGTAGCGGAGCCGGCCACATTCCTCCTGCTGGGAACTGCAAGCATGCCTGTATCCCCCTCCCCCCAGTGAGTCTATGCCATTTTCAGCATGAAAAATAAAAGAAGGAATTACTTGAAGAATAGTTTTGTTCCAAATGGATGAAAGGAATTCTTATTGATAAACTAGTGTACATCACTGATGGTGACCATCCCAAAAATAAGTTATTTGACTGATTATTAATTGAAAGCACAGTTATCCAGATTTTACCAATAATTCCATAGAATGTATTGCTTTGCCAGTCTTTTTTTCTTCTATTCCCCCTACCCACTCTTTATTTTTCTGGCTCATTATTTTGCAAATATTTTTTTCCTATGTTTTTGTTGCTCCTGCCATCTTTAGTGTAGCTTTCTGGTTGGTCATTCATTCTCCACATAGTTTGTAAAGGTGAAGGTAGTTAGCAATGCCATCGAATCCCCTTTGGACTATGACAATAGCTTTGGGTTTCATTAAAGTCATCTTCATCAACTAGTGCAGATTTGGTCTTTTACAGGGCAAAGGTATGACCATAGAAGACTGGTTCTCAAACTTTTTAGACTGCAACCCACTTTTTAGAATGGCACTGGTGTTGGGACCCACCTGGAAGTGATGTCATAGCTGGAAGTGACATCATCTAGCAGGAAGTGCCATCATTGTGATGTAATTGGTAATTGTACAACCTGACAGAAAGCAAGATTAGGACAAAATATTATTTAAAAGCAAGAAAAAAAGTTTTTTGTTTCAAAAAAAAAAAATTTGAAAAAAGCTTCACTTGAAAATTCAAACGGTTAACACTCACAAAAGGAATATAGCAAGAGTAAGGTCTGCAGTTTCCAAGATGGCGGCTCCCAGCTTTCTGCAACCCACCTGACATCAGGTCGTGACCCACAATTTGAGAAACACTTCCATAGAACATTGGCATGTCTTCAGTCTTTGGGTGTTTCTTGTGGATATGAAAAGTGTTTCCTTAAAGCATTCACTGTATGAAGGCCAATGGCTGGTGACAAGTTTTTCTTCTTTCTCTCGCTCTGTCTCTCTGTTGGTCCCTGAAATGTGTTATCTATAATAGGGCTGGCAGGTATACTGCTGTGATCTTTCATACTGAAGTTCATCTGTGTTGTTCCCCTTCTGAAGTTGGCTCTGTCATAAAATCAGAATGGAGAATGAAGAGAAAGTGTATTGTGCACTAGAGCACTCCTTTTTCCTCTTTGAGAATGGTTAAGATCATCTCAAGGGATATCAAAGAACCCTTAAAAGTTGAGCTCCCAAGCATGGGTTAAAGCTCACCTTGACCTCAGCAAACCTCTGATTTGTAATAAATGGAGGAGGATTTCTGGCACACCTTGAGTTCTTTTATATATACTTTAAAGAGAAAAAAAAAAAAGCAAATTGCTGTCTCCTGGCTGACTAAGGTGAAGACCCTAATCTGTGTGCCTTTCAGAGAGTGGTTAAAACAAACACCCCCGAATCATCATTCTATCATTTCCAACCTGATCTACTGACCTAAGCTTTTCTCTGGTCCTTTCCTTCAGGTTCCCAAATATGGTGTCCACATTGCATTCAACAGACATGACAAATAGGTCTCTCTGAAAAACAACAACAAAAAAAAAACTTACCATAGAGTGTTGTTTGGAAATGGGCAGAGAAGAATGCAAGCCTCATCATTAGTCTGCCTAGCCACTGGGGGCTTACACAAATGTCAAATTATTTCAAGGTTTCATACAGGCTGACTGTATCCTGTTATTCTGTCTGCTTGGAAACGGGCCAGACAGACATGCCCGTCCCTTTTTTATGATATGAAGTCCAACTGTTGTGCTGTGCTGCGAGGATCACACGAAAAGGATGTACAGAGGCAGCAGGTCAGCAACAGGGGAAATACTAATAATAATACTCGAGGGACAGGGAAGCAGAATGACCTCTCATTGCACTTTGAAACGCCACAAGTCTTTGGACTCTCTGAGTATTTCAGAAAGCAAGAGGTCCTAATATAAAGGGACAGCACTTCAAAGACCCACGGCGTCCTCGTTTCAGCAGGACTGTTCAAAGTATGTCCTATTATTTAGCTTGGCAAAGAGTACAGGCATGTCCCGGTATCCATTAGGGTTCTGTTCTAGACCCCACCATGGATACCTGAAACATTGGGTACTGGGGATGCCTTTTTAAAGATAGGGGAACATCCATGGTTTTGCTGTAACAAGATAAAAAAAAGATTTGTTTAATGTTCCCCTATTTTTTTTAATGTGGGATATGGTGGCACTGCGGGTTAAACCACTATTGATGAATGTGCTGACTGGAAGGTTGGCAGTTCAAGACCACGCGATGGAGTGAGCTCCCGTCGCTTGTCCCAGCTCCTGCCAACCTAGCAGTTCGAAAGCACCTAAAAATGCAAGTAGATAGTGGGAAGGTGATGGTGTTCCATGCACCTTGGCGTATAGTCATGCTGGCCACATGATCACTGAAACTTGTCCTCAGGACAAATGCCGGCTCTTAGGCTTAGAAACGGAGATAAGCACCGCGCCCTACAGTTGGTCATAGCTAGACCATTCAGTCGTGGGGAAACCTTTACCTTTTTATTTTTTTAATAGGTGTCCCAATATCCATGGTATTTGTGGATAACTGAAACCATGGATACCAAATCAGTGGATACTGGGGCACATCTGTATTTTTGCATAGGTCATTTCAATTATTGTTTTTCCAAAACAGTTCTGTGGTAAAAAAAAATAAATCCTTGATTCCCCTCCCTCTCCCAAGTTTTGGGTTATTTTTCACTTCTTTGGACACTTCTACCCTCCCTCTGGGGCAGGGGTGCTGCTTTTGTGATATCTCAGCATCCTAAAAGCTGCTGAGACGTTCCTCCTGCAGTATCCCCTGCATTTCTGATTTCTGCTTAATCACAGAAAGGGCTTATGCCATCCTAGGCAAGTGTTATGTGGATTTGGGTGTCTTCTTGGTTGGATTTCTTTCAGTCAACCCTCTTGCTGAAAACCCATGGAGTGGAAAGAATGTGGTCACGCTGTGGACCAAGATAGGTAGGCATGCTACCCACTTGCGAAGTGCATGCCAGACTCAGCAGAAGGCTACCTAGCTCCCTAGGTGGCTAGATGGGAAGAGGAGCCAAATGTACATATAGCATGTTCCCAACAGTGTTAGTCAAACAAAGGCAGTCATTAAAGTACTGGATATGAGCTGAAACACACAGCATCTGCTTGGGAGTTAAGAACTGCCCTCCTCTCTCAAAATAGGGGAAAAAATCAGGGAAAATGCAGGGGATTCATCACACTGTAAGACCAAGTTTGTCCCAATGGCAGCCACAAACTGAGACTTGACCATCTTAAATCAGATAATTGTACGCACACCACTACACTGTTTCAGGCTGCAATCCTATGGCACTTGCCTGAGAGTAGGCCCCATTGAAGACAATGTGACTTCCTTTTGAGTAGATAAGCATAGGATTTTGCTCTCAATCTGCTCCCATCCTGGCTCAGTGTTCCATGAGAGCCCATCAGATTGGATACTCCCTTTCCCCAGGCTATCCTTCCTGCTTTCTATAGCCTTGTATTATTCCTCACTCACCACTTATTGTCCTTACATCCTCTGGATATACTATCTGGTTGTGACCTCTATTTGGAATGGGATTTGTGTATAATTTTGCAACTGGGTTGCTTTATTTCTCAGACTTAAAAGGCCTGTTTGATTTGGGTGGGACTGAGCTTCCAATCTCTCACATAGACATCTGTTGATCCAAAGGGGGAACTCTTATGGCTCAACCCTAGGCAGGGATGGCACACTGGATGCAGGTCTGGTTCAAGATTCTGCATCTTTTGGCTCCACCTCATCCTGCAATGCCCCGTGCTCCACCCCTTTCTCACCTCTCTGCTGGCGAGGTCTGTGCCCTGTTTCTGGTGGCATGTGGCTTTCTAACTGCTGTGCTGGCATCCATTCGGCAGCTGCTGGTGGAAGGGCTTCCACAGTTGTGGGGCCATCTTTGTGCTGGTGTACACTGAGTCAGCAGTGTGATATAGCTGCAAAGACGGCTAATGCAATTTTAGCCTGCATTGATAGAACCATAGCTTCCAAGTCATGAGAAGTTGTGGTTCCACTTTACTCCACATTCGTGAGGTCTCACCTGGAGTATTGTGTTCAGTTCTGGGCATCTCAGTTCAGGAAGGGTGCAGCCAAACTGGAGCAGGTTCAGAGAAGAGCAACGAAGATGGTCAGGGGGCTGGAAAACAAGTCCTATGAGGAAAGGTTGAGGAAACTTGGTATGTTTAGCCTGGAGAAGAGAAGACTGAGGGGGATATGATAGCACTCTTCAAGTATCTGAAGGGCTGTCATATGGAAGAAGGGACAAATTTGAACTAGATCCAATGGGTACAAACTACAAGAGAGGAGATTCTGATTGGACATTAGGAAGAATTTCTTGACATTAAGGGCAGTTTGACAGTGGAATAGATTGCCAAGGGGGTGGTAATTCCAAGGGTGCCAAGGGGAGCTTCTCCCTCACTGGAGACTTTCAAGCAGAGGCTTGACAGACACCTGTTGGAGATGCTCTAGGAGGATTTCCTGCTACAGGCAGGGGGTTGGACTAGATGACCTTGTATGTCCCTTCCAACTCTTTGATTCTATTATTCTACTTGGTGGTAAGCTGGCATTGGCTGGTGATAGGACAGGATATGTTTCCAGTGGTAGAACAGAAGACGTTGCACAAGGTGGATAGAAAGAGCAAAATGGAGCTAAGGTATGTCTAGTATTGGCTGTAATCCTATACATATTTACCCGGGAGTAATTTCCATTCAGTTCAATGAGGCTTACAGTACTTCTAAGCATGAATAGAATTGTGCTATTAGGCTGCAATCCTATACATGCTTAACTGGATGCAAGTCCCATTGAACTCAGTGGGGCATATACAGTGGTGTCATTTAATTGATTTAGGAACAGGAACTCACTTTTGATTGGCACTTGTCGGGAACCCGGAACCAGCCACGGAGCCCGTTAGGATCCGGAAAGCCCGTTCTGGTCCGTTCCCCCTGAATGACATCACTGGGCATATACCTGTGAGTAGATATGGATAGGATTGTGCTGCTAATAAATTAGAGATTTACGATGAGAAAAAATTCAATATTTATCTACTGAAAGGATCACGTTAGGTCATTTGCTGGTTACTCAATGTTATTAATTGTATTGTTACGAAGAAAGACACTTCTGCATGAAACTAAAGCAAGAAATTCTCAGTAAAGCTAAAGTAAAAAATTCCATTTCAGAACTTGTCTGGACCATCGCCTTTAACAAATGTCACTGAAAGAAAATTACTTGGAAAAAAGGAACTCACATCTTAATGGATTTCCTGCTGGAGTTCCTTTTTTTTTTTTTTTTTTTAAATGGTGCAGATGTTACTCTCTAGCTGAGTTTGAAAGGGAAGTCCTGGTGACTGAAGATGTTCAGAAGATTATAGGATTAAATAAAAAAAAAAAACCATTGCAACATTTTATCTTCCAGCTGGTGCTCCATTGTAGCACAGTTGTGTGTTCTAGTGAGAAATATAGCACAGAAGACAATGATTTATCTTTTAATGTTGATAACTTCTCCATAGAAAGTTTTTCCACCACAGTACAATGATATTAAGGGCAGAACCCTAACCAACTTTCCAGCACTGACATAGCAGTGCCAATGGGGCATGTGCTGAATTACAGTTGGGGGACAATCACAGAGGCCTCCTCAGAGTAAGGGAATGTTTGTTCCCTTACCTCAGAGCTTTATCGCCCTTACCTTGGAGCCAGAAAGTTGGTTAGGATTGCGCCCTAAGCTAATATCTAGTCCTCTATTTTAACTGAAAGGAAGAATGTGTTCTTATGGGGCAGGGAGGCACCTGAAAACCTACATCTAGGGTTTGCAAAGCCATCATGTTCAATTGAGAAAATATTTCCATCTATAATTTAAATTAGATGGGTTTTTATATTGAAATTGATGGTTGCGTTATGCACAATACAATTACAGGGGGAAAAATAACTGTACAAGGATGAGTAGATTGTATGGGAGGACTTTGTCTTTTGTTGATCTAAAGCATCCCATTCAAGAGATTTTGCACAGAAATTTATGCATGCAGCTGTGTCTGGCCAGTTCTGTGTTCTCCTGTGATTTTTTTTAGAACAAAACAATTAGTTGTTCAGCACAGAGGCTTCAGGGCAGTGGAGAATCTCTGTGGAAAAGTGAAGGGGTTCAACTGTCCTTGAAAGAATGTGTTTTTCTTGCTTCCCATGAACCTATCGAGAAAGCCAATGTAAATGGATTTCTTTGCTGGCTACAGATACATTTGTACTCTTTTATTACTCTTTGGTCTTTCATTAACAATCTGAGACGTATTTCAAACTATAAAACCAAATTGCGTTTCTAATTAAGGAAAATGAACTCATCCATCGCTATATGTCAGGACCCTGAGGGAAGCAGCCATAAAAGTGGAATTTGCAGGAGTTTAAATGTTTACAAGAATTTGGCAGAACAACAACAAAGAAATTACCTACTCTGTTCTCACTCACCTTATGTAAAATTGTCTCTTGTCCAAACTCCATCTGCAGCACACATACACCCTGGAAATAGGTCTCCCTGAATGCTAAATCAACTTGAGTAATGTCATGACACGGACAAAAGGAATTTCCTTTGTTAATGCATATAGTCTTCATAAATGTAAGCACAAGTACCTTCCAGAATGGTAGCACTATTGAAAGAAAAATGCTTTACAGCCCAGTACTAAGACGCACTGTCGGGGGCAGGCCACATGGCCTGCACAGCATCCAGTGCAGCTTAGGAGCTAGCTGGAAGTCTCCTTGGGATAAGCAGATATATTTTTCCTTACTCCAAGTAAAGCCTTAGCCACCACTGTGGGGCTTCTCAGATCAGCACCAGCTATTTAGCTGATACAGAGCTGGAAAGCCCAGTATAATACAAGGCAGGATGGGAGGGGGTTAAAATACCATATGCACTGCCATTCTGCCACTGATCCCACCCTCTTCTGAGCCCACTCCTCCCTGCACTCCACCCTCCTCCTGTCCTAAAATGTCCTCACCTCCAGACCAGCCTCCTGACACCCTCTCCCAGCCCCCGTGCCACCTGGCATGAACTTACTTGTGCCAGCTGGCACAGGGATGGGATCCAATACTGCTGGACTGGCGCAGACCTTCACGCTGTAGAGGCAAGTAGAGGCAAACATGCCTTGCAGCGCATTTGTGACACTCGGAGCCAGTGTGGGGCCGGTCGTGCCATTTAGGATTGCGCCATTAGGTTATTAACAATCCTGGAGAAGTGATTGTAAAATCAGCACATATGTAAAAGCCGTTTGCTGCTGTACTGCTGGTGGTTTGGCAGACGGTTGCTTAGCAGATGCTCAGCCTCGTCCACTGCAGTTATAGTTGCTCTCATGTGCATATTGAGCTCGCCCATCCAGAAATGCTTGCCAAAGCTTTCCTTTGCTTCCATGGAAGGCCAACATTCCTTTGAACGCACAAATTGGCTCTCTGCACTGCAGTCAATGGGGACCTCTGTGACTGCAAGGGTGTCCTGTGCCTTAGACGGCATATGTCACTCTTGAACGGTACATACCCTGAAGAGCGAATACAGTTTCATGTTCATGATCTAGTGACTAACATCCTAATCAGAGAAAAACAAACAAACCACATTCACTTGGAATTAAGAGCCCAATCCTAACCTGCATTGAAGCAGGCAGATTGGCTGGCCTACACTGCATCGTATACAGGCTGGAAGGCAGCTGGAGCTCACCTCAGGGTAAGGGGATATTTTCCCTGTACCCCAGGGTAAGATCCAGCCAGCCCTTGGGACTGCTCCAATCTGTGCCAATGAAATCACTGGCACAAATCTGAGTGGCTGGATTAGGATACACACTCCATCCCTCCCTGGGCAGGTCTGCCCTGGAGGCCGCCCTCTCTCCGCCCTCCCCCACACCTCCCCCATTCCTCTTCTGTCCCTCCACCACCTGCCTCCCTTCCACCTTCCCACACCCTCCCGAAGCCCACCAAACTTAGATGGCATGATGGCAGCTTACCTGCAGGCCGCAGTAGCATCCCTTGGGCGGAGCGACTGACCAACCAGCACTCTCTTCCATGGTGTTGGCGTGCCTTACTGCATGTTTGTGACAACACACTAGGATGGCGTAAGGGACATATGCTGGCCCAGCACAAAGTCGGAATTGTGCCCTAAGTATCATTGATCTCAGGCAAACATAGTCAGTCCTTATTATCCACTAGGGTTAGGTTCCTGGAAAACCTTGAGGATAGCGAATTCGCAGATAATGAACCATTAATCCTATGGGATCAATGGGTTAGGTGCAAGGGGTACCTCATCTGCCATCAGAAGAATCCAGCGGAGACCCTCAGGAAGTCAGCAGAGTGCAGCAGGAAGTCCCAAAAGATCTCTGATTGCTGCGGAGTCCTTCCTGAGGCTGCAGGGATCTTCAGAATGGCACCTGCAACCAGCATGGACCCCTTACACATGCTTCTGCCAGCTGTTTAAAGGGGTCAGCGCTGGCCACAGGTGCCATTATGAAGGTCCCTGCAGCCTTTGGAAGGTCTCTGCATAGTATAGTGGATAATGAGGACAGAGGAGCAGATAACCAGGAAAGTAGCAATTCTGCCCCTTGCTGATAAGTGAATTCACAGATACTGAGTTTGCATACAAAGAGGACTGACTACTTCCAATATAAGTGTGCTTGGGACAGCACAGCAGCACAGATTGCCAGGCCTTAATTTGCCTGTTCTTCATTTTCACTTACATACCTAATAAAGACACACTTAAAAGAGAGTTCTGTTGATGCAGCCAACAGTCTAATTTAGTAGTAAGACCTCAGGCATGATGTCTACAGTTCATTCTTGCTAAATTTTGGTGCAGCTCCTCTTGAGCTCACAGCTTTGACTTGAGCTCCTCTTATGACATTTTCTTTTTGTTGTCTGCTTCTCCTGTGCGGGGTAAGGGATTGGTTAGGTCAGGCAGAGGCGTAACTAAACAAAAAAGCACCTGGGGCAAGGAAGTATATGCGGTGCCCCTGGGCATGCAACCTGGAAGAGGCAGCAGGGACCTCAGAAAATTTGGAAAGTATACTCCAAATTCAGTGGTTTTGCTGTGCAACAGTAAGGGAAGCTATCTGGGGCTTTTTTCCCCTTTCCTTTTTAACATTTTTAAAGTGGGTCTGCAGGAAAAATGGCGCCCCCCCTTGGTGTAGCACCCTGGGGCAGGTGCCCCTCAGGCTCCACCCTTGTTACGTCTCTGGGGTCAAGCACTGGCTGAGGGCCCATACCTAGTGAGGTGGGCCCATGAACACTCAAGTACTAATGAGAACAATAGTATCTAATGTGCCACTAGGGGGTGGGTGGGAAAAGCCACGGGGGGGGCAGCACCCCACCAATTACCTGGTGCCAGAACCATATGCAGCATGCAAAATACACCATGTATTCCTCTTCTGTCCCTCAGTATTCAAGTGCTTTGAGTTATGCTGAGATCCAGGGAACTACGGTATATTGCTTTAAAAAAATTAAGTAGAATTTGGGGTGAGGAGTGTATTGATATGCTCCCCTTATGGTGAAACAGAATGACAGCTGTGCTGCAAACCTATGCACAAAGAATACCTTGCTTCTCTGACTGCCCAGTTCTACCAGGGCTGGCCCAGAAAATGTAGTGACGCCAACAAAGCATTACATGCACTGCTTGCTATAGACCAACCGGGGACCAGGCAGCCCAGGAGAGGTAAATAAAAGACATGGCAAAAAGACATTGCCATGGGATGCCAGATTACCAACGTGTCTCCATAGACTTCTTTAGATGACATTAGTCTGAGGAGCCTCTGGAGGCAGGAAAGGAGAGATACGATCCAGTATGGGCTCGTTTCCCTGAGATTCCTCCTTCTACCCCACCCCCGGTCTAGCCTGATCCACCACCAACAACAACAACTTGCCGCAACAATGCAGGTTCTTTGGGCCGGTGCTGCCCACATGCGGCCTTCTAGCCTGGCACAGGCAGCGGGTCTGCACAGAACAGCAGAAAGGCTGCCATGCCAGCAGCCTGTGCAGTACACAGACTGATTGTGAGATTTGTCCATGTATGTCCATGTCCAACCCTATGGGATTTCGCCATTCCTTTCTCTAAACAGGAACCAAATGGAAAATACTATTTTCACCCAGATATGGTCAAAAACCTTCTGTGCTGGGAGACTAGAAAACAGTCAAAGAGGGCAAGCCTAGGGGGTATCATCAAGACATATGACCACAACCCACATGCCATGTCCATCTTACATGAGTTCATGCATGAATGTGGAATGTTGGTACTTGCATCCATTGGTATAGTCAGCGACCAATCAGAAATGGAGTTTTTTCTCAGTAGCAGACCATTGTTTGGGCACTGCGGTTGTTTACAATTCTGCAACAGAAGTAGCGCTTTTTGAAGCCCCTGCAGCAAATGAGTAGTCATTGTGCATTTATTGCACGATAAGCACATTGTCTGGAAAAGCCCAAGACTTCTAGTCTGCCTTATGCAGTAATAGAAAGTTATTGCCTTTGTAGTTCAGAAGCCAATTTTCCTGTCAAGGAACTAGAAATCACATGGCTTGTTTGTGCTGGCTCTTTCCTGCAGGCCAGTACAAAGTTGAAGTAGGTTTAATGAACCTCCAACTTGATATGCATTAGACACAGTTGAGAGTCAGTGGGGGCAAATGCAGCACTTAGAAATTCACTGTTCCTTTCTGAAGAAATACAGACTCTCTATACATCTCTCACTTGTGTATTCATTGTTTTTATAGTGCTGTGTTGGATGTGGCTGACTGACACAAGCCACTGGTAATAGTACATGCCCATGAGATAACCCAGTGCCCATGTGTATTGTTTTGTGGACTTTTAAAATTTAAAATGTGTGATATGCAGGTATGTTCCAACTTATCCAATGCCACTTTTGCTTTTAGTTTTAATGTCCAAAAAGCAGCAAGGCCACCACAGCTTCCCACCGTCTCAAGAACCTTTAAATACGTTATAGAACAGATGTCCAACACATATAAATAAAACTTTGCTGTCTGTGTGCTGCTCTCCTGTGCAAAAAAGCCAGTACTGGAACATTCAGCCAACCTATTCCTAAGAAAGCATGATTGGTTCCCATCAGGTTGAAGCATCTGGTTCTTGGAAATTCTGGTCAGGGCTGGCCTATCCATCAGGCCACTTAAAAATGATGTGGAGAGGCAACTTTGGGCACTCTTGGAAGGGCAATGAACAGATAAGCCTGCACCCAGGGATGTGCTGGAATCCCATTTCATGAGCTGAGACGAGTCTTGAGGCAGCGACCCCACAACTTGAGCCAAGTCATGAGCATAGCGCATGCCCATCACAACTCAACTCACAGAAAAATTGCAAGTCATTTTGAGAAATGAGTCAAGTCCTTGAGCAAAAAACCAACCAACCTACCAAACCCTTAAGCTTTTCTTCTTCCCTCAAGCCCCCGGCCCTGCCTCCTGGAACTGACTACCCTCCTCCTACCACATTTGCTGCTGCCATCAGTCTGAAAGATGGCTTCTGGATGGCCCATGAGGTCTTCCGATGCAACAGGAGAGAAAAAAGATAAGCAAGCAAATACAAACACTAAAGAGAGTCAGGCCCAAGTCAAATTTGGGTCACTGGCCTCAGGTCTCAAGCTGCAACCAAGTTAGTGATACCTGCGACTCTAGTCCAACATGTGCCATGAAAAAACGGCATTTTCATAACAATTCCGTCTTGCAACTTGAGTCTCCATCCCTGCCCACACCTCTCTGTTAGCTGCCCTCTCCTGCTGCTGCACTGGGAGATCCAATCCTCTTCGGCTGAGAGGCTTCTGCGACACAGGGTTCCCAGCCTCCCCTGCGCCCATTCATTTCAAACAGAAGAGGTGCAGATCAAGGAGACTGCACAGTGTGACCATGTGCATTCCTTTTACTTACAAGGAGGGACAGAAGCTGAGGCACAGTGGGCAGCTGATTCAGATGGAGGCATGTGCCGCCCCTGCTCCTGATAATGTCACCTGGAGCCAACCTAGGTGTAGGGGTGGAGCCCAGCGGTAGAAGAGTAGGGCGCAGCAGTGTGAAGACCCAGACACACTAAAAACCACACAAAGAAACCAAAACCTTCTAGCACCTCTTTTCACTGGGTTTGCTATGTTTACCGCTTTGTAAACCTTTGTTGAAAAGCAATATATACATATTTTAAATAATAGTAATAAAATAATGTTTTCTTCTCCAGAACAATACCTAAAGCACTTTTAAAAGTAGTGTGTTAAAACAATATTTTTAAAGCCAATTACATTATTGCAGAACCTCCTAGGTCATAGGTAGTGATGGATCGGATTGCTGCTCTGTTTGGGTTATGACATTGTGCTCGCCAGCACTTTACCAAGGAAGACGGGGACATGCTGGTAACAGCTCAATTCCAATAGCAAGGATCACTGCTTCTTCCATCATTCACACACTATTACACATTGCTGAAGGCTCTGTTCCATCTGCCATATTTGCTTACTGGGCAATTGCTTGTCCTGCACTGATTGAAAAATCAACTTTGTTTGCTCCCAAAGATAGATGAGAAAAATAATAATAATAGCTCTACCCAAAAGTTATTGGCAGTTAAAAATGAGTTTCGCCATCATGTGAAATAACACAGTGGTTCCCAAACTGTGGGTCGGGACACAGCAGTGGGTCATTGTAAATCACAGGCTCATATGCCCTATAACCAGCCCAAGGCCCATATGAGCTGTGAACTTTCAGCAGAGTGTGCCCTTAAGCGCTTACCAGCCAAGGCAACAAGGCACACAACCTCTGCTACCAGCCTGGGGACACAGCTAAAAGTAACAGCCTCTAAGAGTCTCTTAACTTTAAAACTCCCCAGGCTAAACTAGTCCCAACAACAGGGATCTATCCCGAGTTATAAACTTTAAAATTGGTAAGCGTGCCAAGTAGCAAAACTGAATTTAATAATTTTGTAAATGGTTACAAAACTAGGAAAGGCTTAAAAGAACTAACAGAGATGCACTTAAAAAAAATAAAAGAAATTAGGCTCCTAACACTGACTAGGCCCTAATAACTGCAAGGTGGTTAGCCTTGCTGGTTCACCTTGCTCTCAAGTCCAAGAAGGCAGAAAGTCCAGGCTAGGGCATCTTGGACTGACGTGGAGAAAGTGATCTTTTGAAGAAGTCTGGTGATCTTCTTTGAAGATGGTCCAATGGAGTCTTGAAACTCTGATGGTCTTGATGATGGGTGTGCACCCTGTACCCCCAAACCTGGGTATTTTTATACCCCTCTGGCACAATCAATTATCCTATCAGGATAAAGGTTGGCCATCTCCTGATGGGGTGATGGAACGTTCGGCGGTCACAGAATGGTTAGAAAAGGTTAGGTACACAACCTAAGTGATGGTTCTCAGCTGTGTGGAATCCTCTTGATTGTATCACTAGTATAGCTGGATGGAACCTTCTTGATTAAATTTTCTTGACCCTAGCTATGACCTCACACCTTTCTGCAAAAACAAAGCAGATAGACAATTACACTCCTGATTACGTTAGGAAGTGAGCTGATTACCACCAGCTGGTTTTTTAGCAGCTTCAGCTCTTCCTCACACAATGCAGTTATGTTCACAAAATGGAATCAAGCCATGGCCTAACCTTCTTTGGCTCTTTACAGTCGTGAGCCAATTTCAGGTGGGTCGTGAAGCAACTTCCCATATTAAACATATGGGAAGATGGGTAAGGGATAGGGCTGTGTTATTATTTTACTTTTGTCAAGGTTGTAAATATTTTTTTAATGTTAAATTTTATAGTTTTATGTAATGCCGCCTTGAGTGCCTTCGGGCATAAAGGCGGGGTAAAAATCTTTTAAATAAATAAATAAATAAATATTTTTTTTTCTTTCTGATTCACTTTGCTATTGGAAAATGGTTGAAGAATAACCCAACTTATTGTTGGATTCTGAGGAAAGCAGCAGGCTCTTGTGTCACAATGACGGCACTTCCGGCCATGACATCACTTCCTGCTGGTCCCAGACGGACTGTCATTCTAAAAAGTGGGTTCTGATGCTAAAATGTTTGAGAACCACTGAAACAGGCTGTGTGCTAGTGTTTGCACGCAAGCACTGAATGCACATGCACTCGGGGCAATATCTTTCAATCTGTGAAACTGATTACACTATGAGGTTGCTCTGCTTGAAAAGCATCATACTAGAGACAAGATGCCCCCCTTACCTCTCTCCCTTAGAAGAATTATAGAAATCCTGGGTGGGGCTGCTAGGAGTTGGCCTTGGGTCTGGGGCAAGATGCCCGATTGGCCCTTCTTCCTAAATTTGATACCAAGAAACTATAGGCATGTTTTGTTACAGTACATGTTTTGTACTGTAAAGTTTATTTTGTCCTGGCCTAGGCCCCCTGAAATTCTGGGTCCAGGGAACTTTGCCCCCTGCCCTCCCCCTACCTCAGGCTTGAGCCTGGGGAGGGAACTAAATCCTCAAGGCTGAGAACTCTTAACATCAAGACAATCCTGAAAGGGCAATGAATGAATGAATGAATGAATGAATGAATGAATGAATGAATGAATGAAT
>JAJKFI010000012.1:2976710-2990960 GCA_029204185.1 Lerista edwardsae
TGTGTGTGTGTGTGTGTGTGTGTGTGTGTGTGTGTGTGTGTGTGTGTACACATATATAAATTACATTATTAATATCGCAGGTTCCAGCAACTTCTTAATTTTTTGTGAGTCATTTTACCTGTGCAATGTTCTAGCCAGCCATTAAAAAAATAAAATAAACAGAGAGCATCCTTTGTTTGCTTGTTTTAAATGATTGCTTGGTCTGTTTGTGAAAGGAATGCGGCATAACTGATTTCGAAGAGCTTTCCTGTAGCTGCCAGCTAATATATTTACCCAGCTAATTCACTAGAACTGTATTACATACCCTTTCTTTCACGGGCTATTAAATCCAGTTTACCTGGCAGAATGCCAGAAGATACCACAAAGGTATCAAATCTGAGTCCCACATTCACTCCTGCAGTGCCCCAGGCACACATCTATTAGTATTATATTGCTAATAAGCAGGACTAAGCCAGTCAGCTCCTGGACATGAACTTTAAAACCTCTATTGCAGATTGATCTACATAAACACCCATGCAGAAAGATACTAACTACATCCAATAATGGTTGGATATACTACCATTTAGGGACGTGGTGCCACTGCGGGTTAAACCGCTGCTGTTGAGCTTGCTGATTGGAAGGTTGGCAGTTCAAGACCACGCAACAGAGTGAGCTCCTGTCGCTTGTCCCAGCTCCTGCCAACCTAGCAGTTTGAAAGCATGTAAAAGTGCGAGTGGATAAATAGGTACCACTTCGGGAGGAAGGTAATGGCGTTCCGTGCGCCTCGGCATATAGTAATGCCGGCCAGATGACCACGGAAGCTTGTCTTAGGACAAACACAGACTCTTCGGCTTAGAAACAGAGATGAGCGCTGCCCCCTAGTTGGTCACGACTAGACCATTCGGTCGTGGGGAAACCTTTACCTTTATACTAACATTTATGGACAGAAGAACTACCCAACAATTTTTTTTTTGGTGGGGGGAACCCTAGAAGTGCTAGATTCAAGCTTTTTAGTCTGATCAGTTGTTGGAAAACAAGAAAACTAGAGCTGATATATTAATATTTGCCTTCCACTGGATCATATTCATGAACGAGTGCTAAAAGCAAAATGTATTTCATAGTTTCACACTTTTTAGAGTCATCTATCTCTGTCATGGAAATTGACTTCTGGGCGTAGGCAGATTATTTTTCTTCATGCTATTTTGTGCACAGGCAGGATTGGAGTGATCTGCATGGAAACAAAGTCAGCCTGCAAGAGGCATGGGTGAACAGGCTCTGAAGCCCCCAACCAAGGGGCAAACTAGAAAAGAGATAAGCATTTTTGGGTAGTTAGTTTGCAGCTTGTTTTATTCTAAAATAGCAACTGCATGGGGCCCCAACTCAGATCAGGACTGTAGCATGGAGGTGGGGTATTTAACCCCTTACTTCCATGGAGTTTTTTTCACTGAAAATTCCTGAAGTGGCCATATAACCCTGGAGGGGACACTGTCAGTATTGAAAAAAGGAACCTATGGGTATAAATTAAGCAGAGTCATTGAGATTCTTTTTCTGACCACTCCCCGGCAACCCCTGCTAGATTGCTTCTAACAATAAAACAGGAACAGTAAAAAGGTTTCAAAGAAAACAGTTTGCTTACAGTTGAAAGCATATTGATCACTGTTTGGTAACAGGAGTCCTAGATTTGGGAAAAGGGAATATTAGAGCTATTCCCTTTGTATGATTGTGTGCTAAAGAAGTGCAGGGGGGTGCAATTGCACCGGGCAACAAGCTTTGGGGGGGGGGGCAATAAGCTGAGCTTGACATTAGTGGCCAAAATTGTGAAAACCTTGGTATGTACAAATAATATCATCATGTTCTATATCATTGGAAAGGAAATTTAATGCAGAACAAAATGAAACAAACCATAGTGTAATATCTTTACTGGATCAAAAGTCATGGCCAAAAACCCCAAGAAAACAAAACTACAATTATGATGTCACTTCCTGTTGTGATGTCACTTCCTGGGCAACATTCCTCTGCACTGGGCTACACTTTTATTAGCTACACCCCTGTTTGTGTGATACCTCATGGCTGGCAGAGCTCATGGAGGGTGCATGTGAGAGAGAGAGAGAGAGAGAGAGAGAGAGAGAGAGAGAGGAAGCAAGGTAGGGACACATGACCACTGGTCATGGAGGACAAGAATAAAAGTCTGATGGCCCAATCCTATGGTGGTGGTGGTGGTGGAACTCCTGGTCTGCTGCTGCAGTGGAGCCGTAAACAGCTGGAGGCCTAGTGCATGCAGCAGAGCTCTTGGATGCCACATTGGAGCAGGAAAGGTGGAGAAGGAGGCGGTTTGAGGGTGGGAAGGGGCAGATAGAAGGCATCTCAAGGGCAGGAAGGTAGGATCGTGGCCAGGCGGATCTTGCTGTATCCTCTCCTCTCCCTTTCTTTCCTGAGACTTGTGCCAGCTAAAGAACTGGTACAGGACCAAGGAGACCCATTACAGAGCAGGAAGCTTCTGGGGGTATAAGAGGTTCCCTGATTTCCGCCCACCCCGCTGAAAGGAACTTTTTTCGGTGTGGTTGCATACACAGGGGAGGGAGGAGGATTGGCTTGGGCTATAAGACATTCAGGGTGCAATCCTAACCAAATTTCCAGCACCAGGGTAAGGGCAATGCAGCTCTGGGGTAAGGGAACAAACTTTCCATTACTTTGAGGAGGGCTCTGTGACTACTGCTCCACTGCAGGATGCAGCACATGCCCCATTGGCACAGCTATGTCAGTGCTGGAAAATTGGTTAGGATTCTCAAAGACATTCAGTGTTGATCAGAAATATAGATGTTCCCAAAGAATAATTCCATGAGAATCTGAAATAACTCTGTCTGTCTGTCTTCCATTAAAGTTCCACTTGATGTCTGGGCACTAAAGTAGATCTGGAAATATAATGCAAATGAAATGAGGTCCTTTTATCCTTTGTTTTGTGGCACATACTAAATCATGGCCAAGAAAATGAATTACATTTTTGCACATAGGATAAACCAGTAAATTCGTTCCTGTCTTCAGCACTTGTGCATTATGGATCTTATGTCTTCAGAAAGATGGATCATCGTGATCCCTTGTGGGGGAGAGATTCATTCATTTTCTATCCATCTCCCTCAAATGCACTTGAATTCTGCAAAGTGGGTGATCCCTCCTGGAAAAGGGTGACAAAACAAAGAGCCCTTCCTGGCCCAAATAGGCAGAGAACTAATGCTGCAAGATCAGCCCTCATTAGATTGGTGATGAATCTTCCAATGACTGAGCAGATTTCTGTTTCCTTTCCTTTGATTAAATAAATATTGCATGACGGGGGCTTACGAAATATAATCAAATCCAATTATGCCACATAAATCATCGGCACATGCATTAATTTCAGATGTGTGCCTGGTTTCATGTTGCTTGGGAAGTGTTGTTCTTTCATGGAATGCCTTGGCCTGATTTCCAGTCCCTTCTAGTCACATATGGCAATCCATCTTTGCCAAAGTCTTGGTGAACAAGACAGCAAAGCCTAATGAGCTGTGCATCATAAGTCTGTAACACATCTCTCGGAGGAGTTCACCCCCTGTGCATGCAGCATCTCTGCTATATTTAATGTCGCAGGTTTGCTTGTAATAGTCCTATTGTGCGAAGGGGAGGCTGCTTGAGTCACTTTCCTGGGAGCCTGTCCTGACAGAATATACTAAGTGGATTTAAAGTGGCCCTGCCAAAGACCACACAGGAGCATTATTGCCGGAGTGCCTGTTTGGAGCATAAAGATTGACTTATTGACAGGTCTGTTCTCATTAAGCCGGCACTTAATGCCGCTTCCACTGCAAGGGCTTTCAAAATCTCGACTGTTGGGGAATCCTTTTCACATAGATTTCCTGGATCTGCCATGGAGCCCCAGCATGTAATGGCTGAGGATTTCATAGAATCATAGCATTGGAAGGGATCTACAAGGTCATCTAGTCCAACCCCCTGCCTGTAGCAGGAAATCTCTACATTTCCTGCTTGAAAGTCCCCAGTGAGGGAGAATCCACCACCTCCCTCAGCAGTCTGTTCCACTGTTGTACCGCTCTTATCATCAAGAAATTTTTCCTGATGTCCAACCGGAATCTCCTCTCTTGCAGTTTGTACCCATGCTCAAAGGCACATGCAGCTTTGAGCACATGCGGCATGCTCAAAGGAACATGTGCCTTTGGTTCACAGGGGGAGGACCGGCCAACCCTGTTGAAAATTGCAGCTGCCGCATTTTGAAGGGAGACCGTGACCTAGGACATGCGCGAGCATTCACAAGACTGCGTGTCGCATGTTGCAGCTGCACATTGCAAGAGGTGGTAGAGTGTCAAAATGAAGACTGGGGTTGGGGTCAAGAGCCAAAAGAAATTGGCGGAACTGTTGGGAGGCCGTTTATCATCTCTTGCAACACGAACCGAGGCTCCCTTCAAAATGGGGCATATCATCATGGGGATGATACAACTTTTCATGTTTGTAGAAGACACTGTGCCAGCAATGGGTAGAACCATAAGAAGCTAATGAATCCCCTTCATACTCCCCAAAGCAAAGCTCAGAATCCTCCTCTTTAGGTTCTTCCACCACTGCTCAAGCAAACCTATCGTTATCTAGGTTTGGATCGCTATTTGGTTTCACCCAGGAAAGGAAGAAAACAATGGAAGTTATGAAGAGGGGGAGAACTCACCCCTGCAGTTTGTATTTAGCATGAGTAGGCGAAATGGAAAGAGGGGAAAATCAATGAGGCAATCTTTTGAAGCAAAGCCAGGGTGCTTTAGTGATAAGATTGGATTTGGATATGGGAAATCCAGGCTCAGTTTCTGGCTCTGTGGGTGGCCTTGGGCAAGCGTTCACAATCCCACAACCTGCTAAGTTGTTTTGTAAAATACTGCTCTGAGATTCCTACAGGAAGGATGCAAACATAGCGACTAAATAAAGATTAAATGATTCCTCTGAACAGGGTGGAAGTGTGTGTGTGGGGGGGGAGAGCTGTTTAAAAAGAAAATATCATCTTGCTAAAATGTAGGCATATGTCTGCAATCCTACACATACTACTTACCTGGGAGTAAGTCCTATTGAGCAAAGTGGGACTTATTTCTGAGTAGACATGCCCAGAATTGCACTATAAGGAAGGGGTTTTTTTAAAGTTTCCCCAGGAGGAGAAAAAGATAGTGATCTCTTGCTAGACTACATCACCTCACGCAAATATGAAGGGACCCTCTTTCTTTGGGGTATTTGTGTGAGGTGATGACGTGAACCAGCAAGACCCCTTTTCTGGGTGGAGGGGACATCACCGGCAAACCTAAATGTCCTCATAGTCATTTCACCCTTGCTGCAGCTCTACAAATGGTGTAGGAAGACAGCGCAGAAGCTGAGGAGTGCAAAGGGCAGAAGAGGCAGGAGACTGAGAAGCAGGAACACCGGGAATTGTGGGTGAATTTTTTTAAGTGTGATGGAAACAGGCTGGTGGTTAAAGGCGAAGGAGAAAGCGAGTCAGGGAAAAAACTCTTAAGCAGGACCCAGGAACAGGAAAGGAAGGGGGCAGATTAGAGAAGTGATAGACAGCAGTGCCCCAAAGACTGAGCTCTGCATCCAAATGGCTCCCTAATTCGAATCTCACTCCTGCTATGACCTGACTACGCTGGCCTCAAGCAACCTGCTCCCTCTCACCCTCAGTTCCCCTCCTGCAGCATAGTGATAATGATCCTACTCCCTTATCTTGGAGTGGTGTTGTAAGCATTATAATTAAATACGTATGAAGCACTTTGGACAACCAGAAGCAGTCTTGTTAGGCAGGCAAAGGAGATGTGGACGCTCAGGGCCATAAAGATGTGTATTTGCTGAACTTCACGTAATTGATTTAGAAGTGAACCAGCCATGGCTTTGGCGACAGGTCTGTAGTTATTTGAAAATACACTTTTTACACCCCAATCCTATCCTCCGCCTTGCCCCTCCCACAGCAGCACCAAAATGGCTACCACTGTATCCTATGGAGGGGCAGTTTTGGAGGTCTCTTCTGGGTCATGGAACAATCATTCCCCTACTTGGGGATAAGCCTCCAAGACACAGGTGGGGTCTATTCAGACCAGTTATGTCATTCAGGGGGAACAGACCAGAACGGGCGTTCCGGATCCTAACGGGCTCCGTGGCTGGTTCCGGGTTCCCGACAAGTGCCAATCAAAAGTGAGTTCCTGTTCCTAAATCATTTGAATGACACCACTGACTCAGACCCATGCAAAATAAATAGCTGGAGCAGGTTTGTGTGGGCATGCATTGCCGGATTGGGTCCAGGAAGGGGGAGGATAGTAGCTGCGCCAATGCTGCTGATCCCACCCCACCCAGGCCCAATCAGCCCCCCCCCGCCCCCCCCCGCCCCCGGTTGGCGCCTTCCCCCCCCCCCTAAACCCCCCCCCCACTCCCCCTGACATGCCTGTTCCTCAAGAAGCAGAAGCACAGGTACAGGTGGGAAGGCACTGGTCTGATGCTGCCAGAGTGCCTTTTTCGACTGGCCCTGACTGCTTTATGGCAGTCAGCCCCAGTGCAGGAGGCACATCACCGTCTTTCAGCATGCATAGGATTGGCCTCCTACCTGCCTGAAAGGGTGTCATCCTCATGTTTTCCACTCCCACCATGAGTGGATGCTCCCAATGTCTTCTGCAAGGAAGTGAAATGGAGTTTGCTCCTCTCCCTTTCCTACATGACAAATTCAGAGCCAGCATTGTGAATGTTTTCACAATACCTCAGCCTTTGAAGAGTTTCTGTAAAGGACAAATTGAAACCGTGAAGCATCCTTTACCTTCCAAAAAAAAAAAAAAAAAAAAAAAAAGACAAAATGCACTCAGCATTCAGAAAGAAAAATGATAGTGGAACGCAATGGGGGTGCTATTCAGAACACATAGTTAGGTTTGTATTGCTACCAAGGCTAATATGACTTTTGCTGTTGTTGTTGTTGTTGCTGTTATTATCATTACGAGGACAGCTGCAAAGGCTTTTAAAAGGTGTTCAACATACAATAGTCAATCTGTTCAGAATGAGAGTGGTTAGAAAGGATCAGAGAGGGAAACAGCCACGTCGGGCTCAGAGCCTGGCATTTAACTTTCAGCCACGTTTGTTTTGGAATTGTGGCCAATCTGAGAGAAAAAGTGTATTGATTCTGCACATAGATAGCCAAAGTGCCGCGGCTGGATGCGCTTCCTTGAAAGCTGCAGCCCCCAAGTGACCTGGTGGTATTTCCTCTCCCTTTTTATCATCCCTCTTATTCTGAGTCAGATGATACTAGAAAATAGAGGTAAGAATCCATTTTGGTTTCTAAGAATTCAGAAATTGCCTGCACGCTCCCTATAATACATGAGAGAAGTGGATTGGATTTGAATGGGTCACAATTCTGTTTCAATTAATGAAGTCACATAATCTTGCCGCAGTCCTAACTCTCCAGACTCTCCATTTAGTTGGGGTTCCCGCCTTTGGAGGTGACAGCCAAGCCAGCTACTGTCTCTTCTCCCTTTTGAGCATTCTCATTGATTGAGAAGATCTGAATTCCCCCCCCCCCAACAAAGCAACCTTTGAGGCTGACTTCACAAGCCTTGCAAAAGGGTTCCCAGCCAACACTCCCCAGACAGGTAGCCTCTAAAGATTGATTCTGGGCCTCCCTTGTTGAAATCATGTCCTCAGGATTGCACCCAATCCCTATACTTAGGGCGCAATCCTAACCTGGAGTTAGTCCAGCACAGTTAGGCCAGCAAAGTTTGGCTGGCACAAGGGACACAGTCAAGTATGTTTGGACACACACACACAGCACACAGACATGCACCATCCTCCCTGACTCTGAGAGCGCAATCCTAAACTGGAGTTAGGCCGGCATAAGCTAAGCCAGCAAAGTTTGGCCAGCACAAGGGCCACCATAAAGCGTTCTTGGACTACTCAGGGAGGATGGCTCACGTCTGTGTGCTGGCCTCTCTGGCTCCAAGAGTGGTCCAAACATACTTTACGGTGTCCCTTGTGCTGCCCAAACTTTGCTGGCTTAGTTTATGCTGGCCTAACTCCAGTTTAGGATTGTGCCCTGAGAGTGGTCCAAAAGCGCTTTATGGTGGCCCTTGTGCCTAACTGTGCCAGCCTAACTCCAGGTTAACCTACCTCATACAGTGCCTGCAAGTTGTGACTGTCCTGGCTAAAAGCACCACACCTTCTCAGGCAGACTGGAGTAGGTGAAGAAAGCCCCTGCTGATGGCCAACTAGGTGAAGGGCTAAGAATTCCTACTTGGCCCCCCTAAGGCCAGATTGTGTTTCAAGGCAGGTCAGCAGGAATGCTCAAGAATTAAACACACACTGAAATGCACACAGCACCAGAAGTCCAAGAAGCCACACCCTTGCTCCATGGCAACACCCAGTGATTGATCTTCCCTCTGCTTGACCTTGTATGCAGGGGAAGAAGGCAAAAATGCCCACTTCCACAATTCCTGGGGGGAAATGGGCAACATAAAGAAAAAGCACGCTTCACCTCCACTAGTGGACCATATTCAGAAGTATGCATGTTTCTGATGTGTAAGACAAATGGGGATAAGACAAAAGTCCAGTCCTGCCTCCCCCGATTCCAATGCAGCCATGCCAATGGAGCGTGAGCTGCATCCCACGGGAGAGATTCAAGCCACAAAGGCCTCCTCCAGGTAACCAGGGTCAGTCCTGGCAGCTCTGCTGGGTCTACGGACCTGTACCAATTATATAGCTTGCGCAGACTCAGCTTGGGGGATTGAGACTCGGAAAGGGGATAGAATACTTGGCACTGCTGTTGATACAGCTCCATTACAACTCTCAGTCCACACCCTAACCCACACCAATTTCTTCCCATTCATCGCGCTCCCTTCTCTGTTCCACCCACCCCCACACTGACGTACTAGTGCTGGGGGGCATGGATGATCCACTGACACACCACTGTGACTGCTTGCCTCTTGTGGTGGTCGCCCAGCTGTGCAAAACGGTGTGTCACATTTTCAACAACTTTAAAGGATCTTAAACTGCTGCAATGCTAGTGCCGGTAGCGTAAGGCTCTGTTAGCATTGGGCTGTGAGGCTGAAATCCTAGACATGCTTGTTTGTGGGGTTAGCCCCGTTGAACTCAGTGAGGCTTATTTTTGAATAGACATGTAAAAGATTGTGCTGAAAGCTAAATGGTTTTTGTGCAGTCCTTTCCCAGATTCTTCATGACCCCACAATGGTGGTTGTCTACAAAATTGAGCTCCAGTGTGGCAAAATCGGCTGTTGCAGTGGCAGTTCTGAGCCACTGAGCCAGCTGGAGGGGTCTGTGAACTCTGCTATGGAACAGCAAGATTGTTTGTTATTCAGGAAAGGTGCTACCACTTGGCTAGTAATTACCACCGAATTCAGAAGCACGAGCACCCATAGCTAGGATTCAGGCTAGGTCCAAAATTGGTTGATTAACTGTGGTGCAGCAGACCACATTCAGTTTATTAACAAAAACATCATGTACATTCCATATGCCTTGTGATGGACTCATGGCAGACCTTTCAGACTAAATCCATATGATAGATTAAACCAATTATATTGCCATCTCATGCAAAACATTGTCCCAGTTTTTGGGCCATCAACTGGTAGAAGACAGATCGCTGTTTAGTTGGTATTCAGATTCAGAAATGACATCTATAGACATATTTAGTAATGAAGATAACGAAAACCGCAACTGCTAGAGAGCCAGGGGAATCACCTGGTCCTGGACACCACTGCCGGCTTTCTGACCCCAGTGCTGATTGCCTCCCCTCCAGAGCCCTCCCGAGGGCCAGGCTGGCAGCATGTGGTTTCTGCAGACCCTCCAAAGTAAGCCGTGGAAGGCCTGTGGAGCATGTGAATGTTGCGTGAGGCTCCAGGTGATCTAGGGGCAGCAATTTATGCTTCTGGCCCCGGGCAGGGCATGGGCTAGGGCCACAACTGCTAGAGAGTTTGGACATTGAGAGGAAAGGGGGTGGAGGGTGGATCATAGCACCTGAAGGGGGAACAGGTGCAGCTGCTTTCTGCAGCTTTCACCAGCCTGGTGCCTCTAAAGTGTCTCTGAAGGGAAGAACTACCTCATCAAAAGAAAATGTGCCGATGCTTGTTAGTTATGAGGGGCACGACCTGCCTAGATCACACCTTATCTGTACAAATGGGGCACACCAAATCTGTTCAGCAGGTATTTTCCTGTAACAATTTGTACTGCCAGAGAGGGAGGGTTCGTTTTGTATACGGAAACAAGGAACAGACCAGTGCGAGAAAGACAGAAATCAGGATTTATTAGCCTCACGCAAACAACAATCAGCAACAGACAGAATCAAATATAGCAATCTGATGTCCCTCAGGATGGAAACGGCTCCTCTTTCTAAAAGGTGCATTCCTCTCATAGCACGTTGTGTGACATGTCAGCAGCCACCTACACCAAGGCCAAATGCATTACTATTGGCATTTCTAAGCCCCCTTTTATATATATTCAAGGGGGAAAGTGCATGATGCAACTCCCTTGAGAGATGGCCTCATCTAGGCCCATGGTTTGGTGCCTGGAACATTCCTGGCTATAATAATGCAAGGGAGGCACCCTTACCACAGTGGAAAAGCTAACAGCCCAATCCCATAGAAAGCCTGCACCAGCAGAAATTGTGTTCTGCTGGTGAATGCTACCACAAAAGTGCCATAAAGTCCTTTGCAGAAGCACAATGCCCAGGCACACTGGCGGAAGGCCAGAGCCTTCCTGCTGGTGCAGGTAGAGTGACAGAGGCATGCTGGAACCGGTAAATCCAGCACAGGGGCAGGCCCCTAAAATACTTCCTCACCACCATTGCTAAGACCCTATAATCAACTTAGCTTCATTCTAACAATCAGGGAGCAAAAGTTATGAATTGCAAGTAATGTGTCACGTCCCCAGGGCAACCCCAGTCCTGGGGTAGCGGGCTTGAGGAATCCAAAGGGGTTCAGATCCCATCAGGTGCATTGGTACCTGTTGATGCAAGGAAGCAGGGACCCCCAGGAAGGTTCAGCCAGTTCAAGCAGGTAGAGTCAGCCTCAGCCCAGTTGCAGGGAAAGGAGGTTGTTTCAGCCTTGGTCCTTTACCCAGGGAGTAGGAGGCTGCTGTTCCACAACCTCCTGCTCTGCCTTCCCATCCACAACTACCCTCATTGCTGGCTGCTGGCTGCTTTTTATGGCTAGGTCCCGCCCCCCCCAGACTCCACCCCTTCCTCTCCTCCTAGCTGTCCAGAAAGGGGGGGGGGGTTTGCAGGATCACTCCTGGCCCTTCTCTCCGTCCCCAGGGTTTTGGCCTGGCCGATCCTCCGCCTGCTCTCCCTGAGTGCCTTGTTTGGGCCCTGGTGGGATGCTGGAGGTTGCTGCTGTTCTTCGTCCGTGGAGGCAACCCTTGGATCCAGGTAAGGCCGGGGTCTGGGGGGACCCCGGACACAATGCTATGCCTGAGCTCTTGGGAGTCATAACTGTGATTCCCTTGTTGTTAAAAAGGTGCTAGTTTGATTACAGGGCCTAAACAATGGTGAGAAAAGTATTTGTGTGGCAGTCATCCCTGTGTCATAAAAAAGGTCCCCAAAGTGACAAAAACTGGCCTCTCTTGTCTAAAACACATTGCTAGGCTTTGGGTATGGAAGGTATGAGGTGAAATCCCAGCTTGGCTGTGGATTCATTCCTGTCTCTCAGATGGCAGTTCTCTGGCTGTAAAACACTAGTGACCTGTCTCACACATTTATGGTGAAGAGAAAACAAAGTAAATACGGTAAAGTGGTTAGTAATTGTTTCTTAAAAGATGCTATTAGGGCTGCCAAAGCTGACTGAAGCTATTCCTGGAGATGTGTTTTCCCAACATTATGCAGCGTTGTTAAGCCAGAGAGACCCTGCTAAAATCCCTAGGACTGCTTTCAGTAGCTACTTGGAGACTGGTGCTAATTCCTGAAGACTCCAGGCTAAAGCTGGAGGGCTGGCTAAAAGTGTGGCAAATGTGCTGTAAAGCACGTTTGCGACACCATGGGAGGAGGGCGGACGGGTGCTGGGCTGGCACTAGTAAGTGCCCGGCCTCAGCACTGAAAGGATGAGCTGACAGCACGCTAGCAGCACCGGCGACTGGAGTTTTTTGGGGGGGGCAGGTGTTCCCTCCGTCTACTAGGAACAAAACTATTGTTGAAATAATTCACAATTGTTATCATATTGAAATATCCATTTAATAATAAATAAAAGTGCTAAGGCGCAATCCTAACCTGCAGTCAGGCCGGTTAGGCCAGCAAAGTTTGACCGGCACAAGGGACACCGTAAAGTATGTTAGGACATGGAGAAGCCAGCACATAGACGTGCGCCATCCTCCCTGACTCCAAGAGTGGTCCAAACGCGCTTTACGGTGTCCTTTATGCCAGCCAAACTCCGCCAGCCTAATTCCGCCGGCCTAAATCCAGGTTAGAATTGCACTCTAAATCAATGACCAAATGAATGCAGGAATGTCTGCAATTAATAGTGGTGAGTGTGTCAAGCCCTGGCTATTCTTATAGCTGTTTGCGAGGACTATATTCGGTGTGGAACTTTTCTAAGGAGGTTTTCTGGCCTTTGAATAATCCGGCAGTTCAGCCTGGTCCAGGAACAGAACAGTTGCACCCGAGGGGGCAGGAGTTTGCTGTGAGCGAGGCTGTAAATAATGGCGAATAATAAAAAGCCGAAACAGGCCTTGGCCTAAATCAGCAGCATATCTTATTTTGTTTTTCCCTTTCCTTGACACACACTGGGTTGTGCCCTAAGGGGACTTGCAACTATGTTTGTGATCTCATTGTCTTCAGCCATGTTCAAAGATGTTTAAAATTCTACTCAAGTCAGCCTTAGTGATTTTTGAAACTGTGGGTGTCACAAGTAAATTATGGTCTGTATGAGCAGATCAAATTACTCCATTTCTGAACGGTTCCTTTTCCATGTCGCTGAGTGGCCCTTCCTTCTTGCATGACGAACCAAGATAAATAAGAGCCTCCCACTCACCTTTTTGGGACCATGCACTATATCAGTATGATTTGATCACCTCGCTTTTTATTTCTCTCCTTTTCTATATAGCCAGCTCTGTCTTTCCATTTTCTCTCCAGACACCAGCTTTTCTATGGCTCTAATAATTTTGACACCTTTCCTTTGGTGTTGTTTTTCTGAGTTAAGAGAAAAGAAGAACTAAGCCTAGTGTTCTGAGAAGGCTTGGCTCATCAAGTGACACAATGACATATTTAAAGCTGTCGGTGTGATTTTTTTCTTCTCTTTTGTATTCCTTACCCATTCACAGTGTGTTTGCTTATTTGACTGCCAAGGAACACTTAGTGGGAGTTTTCATTGAATGGTCCAGGGCTTTTCCTTTGTGGTTTCACTTAATTTAAAACCTAGAGAAATGGATGAGTGAGTGAAAATTATCCCTTTCAACTGGCATTACTATGCATTTGTTATCTGCCAAAGTGCTACCTATTCACATAACATTTTCAAGAAACCTTTTTTAAAATATGTAAAGAGACAGACATTGCATTGTTTTTATCTTGGCAACAGGGCTACTTCAGACACCTTGTTGTAGGTAAGAATGGATGATGATGTACTTCTTTCTAATTTTCAAGAGAATTGAACCCTTCTGTCTGGGTATTTATGTGGCACCTCCCAATCCTAAGAAAAGACAAATAACAACCTTCCATTCACCTAGAACAAACAACATGAGCTTCAATGCTACAGCCAATATCTTGTCTTTTAAATTTACCAGATTAAACAAATTTTAGACTTGAAGGTTTCCAAGTTAGTTGACTTTACATGGATCAGGTAGAACCATGCAAGCAAACAAAAAGCAGGCAGAAGAAAGGAGAGCAATTCCCCCCATGCATGCATTAGGGATGGAGAGCAGCTGATTCCAATCAACCTTTCTTGAACAGTTTGTGGTAGGGTTGCTACTTTGCCAAGAATCAATTTCTCCAGGATCTTGCTTTTGTTTTCCTCAAGCAGAATGGTGGCAGAGATTAATCTCAGATTAATTTTGGGGCTACCTATTTATTGTTAGGCTCTAGCTTTTTATCACTAGGCTCTGATCATGCACTACTGGACCCTAGCCTGTACCAGAAGAACCACCCCATTTTTCAGGTGTTTGCAGTCTTTTGACATCCTCTGGAACAGATCCAACTGCGGATACAGACTGCCCACTGTATCAAGACTATTTCATATTCCTGCAAGGTCCATATTTTACACACACACACACACACACACACACACACACACACACACACACACA